>CM041293.1:80382735-80764222 GCA_023052935.1 Piezodorus guildinii | reverse complement strand
CTCACTGACTTCCAGATTTTAAAAAAGGGAAAATGAAAAGTCCTATCACTCGATATGTAGTTACTACTTTGGCAACCACCGTTTTTCAGATCCCAAATTTTGTGAACTGACCTGGATTGATATCCTTAAATTTTGGTCAGATTCACTTAGGCAATAGAACTGAATTAGTAGGATAATGCCAAGAGCACAATAATCCTATTTGAGGCTACAGTACAAGAAAATAAGCTTTTAAGAAAATAAGAGAATTTTTTAAATAAATATATATATACATATATGTACTCTTTCAGCACCATTTGATCTCAGGAGCTTGGGCTTGAACGGTAAACATTGGACGAGTCTGTGTAGACGCAATTTGGTGGTATCGGCATCGAACCTTCGGGTTCGGTAAGCCTATTATTATTATTATATTATTATTTAGCACCATGTCCCGATTCTTTTATTTTAACAATAAAAGTATTGTTGTTTGAACTTTCCTTGTAAAGTTTTTTTTACTTTCACTTACCTATATATGAAAATATAGTAAGGGAAAGCATTGCGATCGTGAAAATTTTCGAATTCCAGTTTTCAACGGAAATACTCATTTTAGGGTCCCCTGAGTCCAAATGACCAAATCCCGCAAAAAGGTCTGTGTGTGTGTGTTTGTGTGTGTGTGTGTGTGTGTGTGTGTGTGATAGCTCCCGGGCGAAAAAGAAAGAAATTTCAGTTTCATATTTAAGACAAATATACGCCCGAGACGTTACAAAACCTTTTTCATCAAAATCAGCTCACTAGAAGAGCCACTTTATACCATACATTTTGCACCTTTTTACGATTTTCTCAAAAACGGCATTAACGATTTTGATTAAACTCCCTGTATCGATGTGAAAATGAATGGGCTTTAATGCCATATAGATTCATTCTGATTGAAATGGTCTGACATGGCTTAAATGCCAATATTTCAAATTTTCTTCGTCTAAATTACCTTTAATTCTGTAGATTCTATAAAAATAACTATATAATAAAACACATATAATATAATAAAACTCATGTTTCTTTTAAAACCCTTTTTATATTTCTTTAACAATTCATTTTCGTTAATAAATTTGTTTAAAACCTCTTGTATTAATATAAATAACGGAGGTAAGTGAAAGTCGTGTGTTGGGCTCACCAGTTTTTTGTAATTATTTGTCTTTTGAAAAAATAATAATGCCTTAATAAAATATTTATGGATAGTAATCCTTAAACAATAATGGCTACTGAAACAAGCAGAGAACGAGAAAGAGGAATATTTTAGGGCTGCCGAGTCCATTATTCAAAAAAACAAGGAGGGAGGAGAAGGAATAAAAAAGAAAAAAGATTGGTGCAGTTAGGGGTCGACGGGTAAAAAGTGTATGACTCCGAGTCATTACCAGTTTACTTCATAAGTAGATGGGCGGGGCACCCCAGAAACGGAAAAAGCACTACAAGAACCGCTCCAGGAGGGAAACTGGCCCAGAAGAAAATAAGAAAAATGTTTTTCTTCCTTCCATGGAGCGGCTAAATGTTCCCGCGGGGCTAATAGCCGCAGGAGCTTCTTTAAGTGGCCTAGGGTCTTCCGATCCCTAACCATCGCGGCATCGCTACCTCCCTATCGCTATTATTATTTTATCGAGACCTTGTGTAATACACATTAAGCTTATTAAACATATATTGATAATAGAGTTCCATTACTGCAACATGGTTACAATTTGAATGTAAGGTTATTCATCAGGAAAGCACTATTTGGCTGATTTAGAGTTTATCGTAAAGAGAGTTCCTAAGTAAATAGAGTCCATTTAGAGGTCCAAAATGATGGTAATCCCTGAAAAATCTGTAACGTTTAACCACGGTTTAAACACTACTTAACCGGAGGAGTTGGCGAAAACTGAGAATCGTGACTTCAATAATATTGAATAGAGAAATGATGTGTTAAATTATTTCGCAACTATTCTTCTGC
This sequence comes from Piezodorus guildinii, assembly GCA_023052935.1. Classification (NCBI taxonomy): domain Eukaryota; kingdom Metazoa; phylum Arthropoda; class Insecta; order Hemiptera; family Pentatomidae; genus Piezodorus; species Piezodorus guildinii. The sequence goes on along the minus strand of CM041293.1, from coordinate 80,762,268 downwards.
ATCATACATAGTTACCTCTGATCTTAATTTTAGAGTTTTTCGGGATAAGTTTGTAATCAGCAACAATATCTTATTCAAATAAAAAATAAAATAAAATGTTTCCATGATACTTATAGCTTATTATCGAGACCTTGTGTAATACACATTAAGCTTATTAAACATACATTGATAATAGAGATCCATTCCTGCAACATGGTTACAATTTGAGTGTAGGTTCATCCATTAGGAAAGCACTTTTTGGCTGATTTAGAGTTCATTGCATTAGGATTATCAGCTCATTAGAAAAGAAGAGATGTTCATAAGTTCATAGGCTTAAAACAACTTTCTATTAAATGTGACTTTTTTTGTTTATGAGTAGTAGTACTCATAGTGCAGGAAAGATTTGTTGATGCCTTGATTACAGAAAATTTAATTTTCCAATCTAAATAAAAACTCATTTGCAATGTATTGTGTTTATAAGCCTTCGAGTAAGAATTTCGTAAATGATGGTAAACCCTGAAAAAATCTGTAGCGTATAATAAATCCTTAACCGGAGGAGTTGTTAAAAATCGTGACATAATATTGAATAGAGAGATGGTGTGTTATATTATTTCTTTTATATTGGCTTGTGTCACATGAAATGTCCATTTTCAAGGTAAAGGATTTGTATTAAAAAAAACATATGAAAACAAGATAATTTTATTCGAAGTATTTACCTTCTTTTTCTACATATTTTTCCCATCGGGACACCAACTTTTTTATCCCGAACTGAAAAACTGAGCTTTGAAGTGAAACAAAATCAGAAAACGCACTTTTCACTTGATTATCATTTTCAAAAAGTTTTTCTTTGGCAAAGTTGTTGATTGGGAAGCTAATGTTTATAATACAAAGGTAGAGGATTAGTAACTTTTTACTTTAAATATGTAAACATTCGGAAGAAAACAACAGAGACCTGCAAAAACCTTTATGTATTTCAGAAACTATAAAAACGGACAGTTCATGTGAAACAACCCAATACTATTCTTCTGCATCATTCATAGTAACCTATAATCTGAATTTTAGAGTTTTTAGGGATGAGTTTGTAATCACCAACAATATCTTATTCAAATTTAAAAAAAAAAATGTTTCTCTGATCTTTATAGCTTATTTCTAATGACTTATGGTGATTACTTAGACTCTTCACACAACACAAAAATGCTATTCTTTCCTATTTTATCCAGAATACCACCTTGAAAATAGTTGGACTGCCAGGAGGATTCATAGCCTTCGCTGTTAATTGTGACTAATGTGCTCTGGTGTATTTTAATAATATACCAATTCCGGGACTGCGATGGTTGGGACATCTCTTAAAGCCATATTGTTAAGGAAAGGATTCAACTGAACCAAAAATTTGGACCATTATTTAAGTTACTTGAAAAAATGCTTCAAATAAAAAATAAAAAAAGCTCTGTAAAAAATTCCATCATGCAAATAATTCAGCCATCTAGATGATCCATATCGGGCAACATTTAAACATAAGAAACAAAATAATGATGATCTTATCGTATTATAATATTAGCAAAGAAATATGATATTTGAAAATTAAATTAATTTTCATAATAAAGATATTAATTAAGAACATATTAACAACCTACAATAAAGCATATTTTATTACTAATTAAAATATATGTTTTTTGTTTTGCTTGGAAGAGAGACTGAGGTTACTTCAGTGTTTCACATTTATCAGTGTCAGACACTTACAAATATTCCAAAATATGTATCAAATAACGATTACTTTTTACTAATAAAACTCAGTTTAGAAGGTTATTTATTTTAATGTTAACATTTTTTTTTTTTTTTTTAACATCATTTATTGAAATTTACAACTGTACTTCAAGGTACAACAAGTAAATGTGACAAAAGTTAAATGGCGTGATACAAACTTGAAGAAGAACTACCCAATGGCAGCACTCCTGTAACTTTTCTACACTAGAAGGTCTTGAGGCCATCTTCTTTTCAGACGCCTCGGAGGATTGTCAGGAATTGAGGAGGAAGAAAGTATTGAAACAAGAGGATTAGGGTGGGAATGGAGTTTGTCATGAAAGGAATGGTATCTAGATCGGGCCAAATCAGCAACATACGGAACGTTGAGGTCTTTATGGATAAGTTTGTTCGTGACAAAATAAGGAGCATTTAGGATTTTACGAAGGATTTTGGATTGTAGGGATTGGATACGGGAAGAATTCGATGGTTTAGTAGAGCCCCAAAGCTCCACTCCGTAAGTCCATATCGGCCTTATGATAGTCATGTAGATGAGTCTTTTGTAGTTAAGTGGAAGATTAGAACGTTTGTCTAGTAAGTGTTGAAGAAGTCGAAAACGTCGTGCAGTTTCTTGTCGTTTCAGTCTTGTGTGAGGGTTCCAAGTAAGGCGTTTGTCAAGGTGCAGTCCTAGATATCGGATCTGTTCAACCGGAACAAGAGGAGTATTATTGAAGGAGACAGTAGGGCAAGATGTCATAGGTTTACGACGAAGGGTAAAGGTAATTTGGTTGGATTTGTTGGCATTAATTTTAATTCTCCAGTTCTGACACCATACCTCAAGGTCTCTGAGGTGGGATTGGAGAGTTTGAGAGGCAATAGTTGGATCAGTATTGACTGATAACACACAAGTGTCATCAGCATAGGTAGAAAGGAAAGTGTTAGGATGGGAAGGGATATCAGCTGTATAAACTGTGTAAAGAATGGGTCCTAGGATACTGCCTTGAGGAACACCAGCAAACTGACTAAAAATGGATGAATAGGAATTATTATTATTGACTTTGAAGGATCTGTCAGTGAGGTAGGACTGGATAATAAGGAAGTATGTTGGGGGGAGGAATTTGCGGAGCTTGTAAAGCAACCCTGGGTGCCAGACTCGGTCAAAGGCCTGTTCCACGTCGAGGAAGGCTCCCGTACTATACAAGTCGCGCTCCAATGTAGACGATACAACGTCCACCACACGATGACATTGCTGGATAGTGGAGTGGGACGTTCTGAATCCAAATTGATGATGAGGAATTATGGAATTAGTATCAAGGATGGGATACAGGCGTTTCAGTATAAGCTTTTCCAAGATTTTTCCCATGATTGGTAAAAGTGAGATGGGACGGTAAGAAGATGGATTTTCTGGCGGTTTCTTAGGTTTGGGTATCATTTTGACAATGGATAATTTCCAGGAAGCAGGAAAGTATGTGGAACGGAGTACGGAATTGTATATGTAAGTGAGATATTTAAACTTTGAAGTGCTACCACTGGGTAGTTTCTTCACATGCCTGTATCACGCCCACTTGATCTATTAGCACATTTACTTATTGTAATACAGTTGTAAATTTCTTTTAAATAAAAAAATAAAAAAAAAAAAAAAAGTGAGATGTAGGATAGCTTTTCGAGAAAGTAGTTTTAAAATATGGGAAGTTATAAGATCATGCCCAGGAGCTTTGCGGGATGGTAAACTCTGAATGATGTTAGATATTTCCGAAGGATGGAACGCTTTAGGAGGAAGGACCATTTGGAGTGGGATATCTAATTCATCTTCTATAAACTTAGTGTGCCCGGGATTAAGAATATCTGGATGTGGATTAAAGGTTCTAAAAAGGTGCTGACCAAATATCTGGGCCTTCTCTTCATCAGATCTTGTCCAGATACGGGAATCAGTTAGGAGTGGATGATTACAGTTTTTGACCTTTAGTAGCTTTTTTGTTGTCATCCATAATGATCTGTCTGTAGTAGTAAGTTTTTCGGTGAAGTTGAGTAAGTTTTGAATTTTTATTTTTCTGATTTCTGATTTTAGTCTGTTAGTCAGTTTATTATAATAAGTTTTGTCTGATGGATATCTAGTCCTATGCCACTTCGATCTTGCCCTGCGTTTTTCCCTTAATAAGATTCGAATGTGCTGTGGCAAGGTAGTCTCCTGTGAGTTAGTAGTAGTAATGGTTGAAGTGTTGTCAAGTATGCTATTGCTAATTGAGTCAGTCAGATGGTCAACGGCTTTATCAATATCATGTTTAGTCTTAAGTGGGATCTTTAAGTTCAGTTTGGTTTCCAAGTCACATCTGAATCCGTCCCAGTCCACTCGTCCTGTAATCAGAGAGGGAATGGTGGGTTTAGGAACAAGGCTCGAGTGCAAGGAAAGCAAAACTGGGCTATGATCAGATGACAGGTCATTTAGGGATTTTATTGTGGATTGGGAGGAAGATATCTGAGAGGAAACAAATATATCAAGGATATCAGGACGTTAATGTTAACATTTAATAATTGAACTTGAGAAAAATATCTTTATAATATTTGAGAAGAAACGAACTATATTTTGAACTATCTTTATTTTATTAATACATTAAAAATATCATTATTAAGAAATAAAGGGAGAAGATACTCGTTGTATTTGCGATTTTCGATTCAAATAAGGAAAATAAATCAAATAAAATTAGATTTAAGCGATATAGAGATAAAAAGAAAATTTATGCAATCGCCTAATCAACAATTTTCTGAAGAGTTATCAATAATAGTTGAGGAGAAAGAGAAAACTGAGCGTCGTATAGAAAAATAACTGACAAAAAAAAAAATCAGCGGTCATAAAGACATTAGAAAAAAAACATCAATTTTAATCTTTCATAAATAGATCAAACTTCTGAAACAGAGAATAATTTAAATTACAATACCGAAATTCAAGAAAAAGAGAAAATTAGGAGGCGTTAAGATCAACATAGGCAACAAATTCAACGACAATTAGACAAATAAAGAGCGATTGATTTTATTCTTTCCTAGATAGATTAATTTTTTGAACCAGCTATAAAGCGCATTCCTAAATTTCCGAATTTCCATCACACAAATGGCAGATCCGTCAACAAAAAATTTGTTATGAAAACCACCAATTCAATACAAAATGAATCAAATAGCCTACAGCCATTATCAGATTACGATGACATAATTAAAGATGATATATCTCTACAAGGTATTGATATTTTACTATTATATGAAAAATAATAACAATGCATGCATTCTCAACATAATCTACTTGTACAAAAGTACTCTTCTTTTCAACAAAATTCCAGAGCAAATCCAGAATTTCAAAAAAGTTTTCACTACCACCGGCAGTTCCTATCCCTGAATTTTATTTTTTTATTTCAAAGATTTATCAATACCTTCAAATTTTTCCTTTTACTATCATTTGCATTTATGCCGCTTTTTATTAATTTTCACCCACTATCAAACATACAAAAGTATGTACCATTTCAATTATTTTTTGCTACATACATCATAAATATGATCATTCATGCTTATTTTGAACAGAAGAATGATTTAAAAATTAAAGAAATACAATCATAACTGAAATAAAAATTTACTTATTTGTAGAATTGTTCTTATTATTTTATCAAGATATGAGCCTGATTTAATTTAATTAATATAATAATTATTAAAATTGAAAACAAATTACTGACCGGATCAGTACTTAAACAAAATAAAACAGTACTAATCTAAAATTACAAATTTACATTTCATTGGTAATTAAGTGAAAATAAAATTAATCCATAACCTGTTTAAACCCATTTTGATAAAATTTTATAAAACCATAGGGATAAAAAATCAGTTAATATTTCTTATAATTATAATTATATTTGGCCTGTGTATCGCTTTGATGTTAGTCTAATGATATCGACAGAGATGAGACTTAATTAGCCTTTGAAGTCCATTATTCTAATCATGTAATTAACCAATTCCAAGTTAACCGTATAAGGGAAATTAATATTTGCATATTATCGCGCTACGGCAGGTGATCGCTTTCGTGTGATGGCAAACCAAATCATAGAAAGGCCTACGGGTATTTAACTTAATGCTCATTGCGAACCAGGCCAGAACAGTTAATCATAATTCACAAAAAATAAAATAAATAAAAAATATATATATATATATATCTAAATGTAAAATTATTTGTAACTAAAGTGTAGTTATAACCCTGATTTTTGGTGAGGACAAACAGCATATGTTTCATTTTCTAAATATAAACTCATCTTCGTAATTTAATTTAAATCTATTAATTACCCAAAATTAGAAGATTCGCAGAAAATAGATGAGTTATTGATGCTTTTGTTTGACTATTATTTTATTATCAGTATAAAAACTGAGGTGCCATCTGTGGTGTAGTGGCTTGTATAACTGCCTATATAAGGCATATAGCCCATGTTCGAGAATTCCTGTCCGGCAGATTGTCCTAGGGTTTTTCAAATGGTGTCATAAATTGGTTATACCGTCCTTCGAAAGTAACGTTATATGGTCCTGAGCCTTTGCGTTGTCAGGAACTTGTTAAAGATTCCTTTTCTAAATAAACTTGCATAGGAAAAGTTTAGGACTCCCACTATAGCATAGTCCGATCATCCAGTAGCATTAAACGACCTTAAATATGTAAACCAACTAAACCTAACCACTAACTGAACGTTGTCGCGAGATATGGGATACTTATATGGGAGATATAAAAGCCACAGCGATTCTCTAAAAGTCTAAATAATGTTTTGGACCAATATAATTTGAGCTTGAGTTAAGACTTTCAAAAAGTTTTAAAGATAAGAATTATACTAATAAGTCCAGGTAAACAGAGAAATAAATAAGAAGAATTCGAAGGTTGAAAAAGAACTGAAAAAAAATTGTATATGCCATAAGGTAAAGAACATTAAGAATATTCAATCTCGGTAAAGGTTACTTTTTTTATGCTTAATGGCTAGAATCCTTCGGTTATCAACTTATGATTCGATAAATGTTGCAACATGAAACAATTAATGTAATTATATTTAAATGGAGTATTTTGAGATTATTTGAAAGTTATATAATTGCAAGTTAAGTAGAAAAACTTTAATTATATATTTATCTTCAATTAATCTCTCTCTCTCTCTCTCTCTCTATATATATATATATATATATATATATATATATATATATATAAATGATAACTTGATTTTGGTTTCCGGTAACTCCTTCTATACAACAACACGAATTTGGATACGATTTTCACAATCATTGAGGGATTGTTTCCTGAATGTTTATAAGAAAAAAATACATTGCAATTAAACTTTTATTTCAACGAGAAAATTAAATTTTCTGTAACTAAGTCATAAAAAAATTATTTCCGAAGTCTAAGTAGTAACGTAGGCGTATATACCGTTGCAAAACGCAATAATTTAGAAAAGTTAATATGCAATAAAAGAAATTGTACGAATTAAATAAATTTGTTGTAAGCTCATATACTTTACATCTATAAATATAAAATAGTTATAAACCTAATAGGATAGGAACGTTTGTTATTTCGATACTTTTTGAATACATACATACCAATTAATTTTATTTATATGGGAAATTTTAATTTTCCATTATCTCTACTTCACTTTAAAATAATAAACAAATAAACTTAACCATTTGCACTTTTTGTTAAAGTAAACTAAAACTCCTGAAGCGATAAAATCTAAATCAATCAGAAAGAGCTATTTTAAAGGTTAATGATAACCTCATTCAAAATGTACCCGTGGGAAGCAAGGATGGGTCCGCTAGTTTATTATGTAATTAAAGATTAAGTAAAATGTATAATGGTGAAAATGTGGTTGACCATATAACTTAGAAGGAAAACAGTGTATAAATAGATCCCAAGAAAGAATTCTTCTTCGTTTTTCCTGTAAGATGGTCAGATCCTTTGACAGTAAAAGAAGGAAATCGGTAATCCTCCGGAGATCCTCTAAAGTCCCGTAGAGCTTGGGCCTCCAATGATTCTGGCTCAGGCCACATTTTCCTCCTAGCCTCATCAAAAAAGGCACAGGTCTGAAGAACGGGTTCAGCAGTTTGCTCTTCCCCACAACAAACGCATAGGACTATTAACTATTTTAAATTTCGTGTAAAGGTGAGTATTTAGTCCGTAGTGTTTAGTCCTATAGGATTAGGGGTTCCCAAGGTTTCTTTATGGATGCCGGTGTTCTTATCGCCACCTAGTAAAGTAAATGATGGACATCTATCAGTCGTTGAAGGGTTCCAGCCCTTGCCAGTATATCCTAATGTATTTATTTGAAACAAGAATTCATTTTAATGTATTCCGCCTTTATGGGGGCTGTTATTGATTTTTGTATATCAGAATTTCGACCGAAACGACAGGCATTAAATTGGTGAGTTTCGTTTCGTATACTTCTAACAACAATCCTTCGATTATTACAATTAAATCATTTTACATCACGTTCTATTGCATATGACATTAATTTTAAGAAAGGAACCCTAAATACCTTTGACCAAATCATTAAAAATAAAATAATGTTAAAACCAGAAACTGAATTAAAGATAACATAGTATCAGTTTAAGTCATTACTTTTTTTTTCAATAAACTGAAGGTTAAAAATTTTCCATTGTGAACCGAATAATATTATTTAATGGAGAGTTTTAATGGGACTGAAAAGGGGAGTAGAACAAATGTAATCTTGGATAAATTTGTCGGAAAAATGGTTTATGATATGGAAATGAATAGTCTCCCTCACCCTAAAAATGAATTCTCGGCTCGTAAACAACTCCTGGCTTCTTTCTCATAACGAAATTGATTTTTTTATTCAAAGTTTCAATATATAATTAAAAAACAAAAACAAATGTTTCAATTGTGGAATCTTCTTAACCATTTACTAATATTTGCTTTGTATTTATAGAAGGTCACGATTTATAGTTAGAAGTTACTAATTTATCATCTTCGGCTATGTTTTACAGAGATATTTGCCTATGCACAAAAATATTTATATTTAATATATTGCAATAAGAGCTTTGGTTTGGGTATGTGTTTTAATTTTTTACAAAAAAGAGGTGGAGAGAAGTAAACGTAGTTTAAGATGTTGAAAACACTGACAAAATTTGTGGGAAGAATAAATGATTTTAAAAAATAATAAGGAAAGAGAACAAATATTTGTTGGAGCAATAGAGAAAAAATATTCTAAATTAATAAATTTAAAATTATCGAAATACAAATAATGATATAAAATTAAATAGATCATTTTTTTTTTTTTTTTTTTATACATATATTTTTATCGCATTAGTAATTCATTGGAACCATGAGAATATCATCAACAATAACAACACCATTAATAGAATAATACATTAGTGTTAAGAATTGAATTAATTATGTTTTTATATTTTTCTAATATTACCAATATGTAATTTCTTTTGTAAATTTGTTATGTTATTGTGATTCATAATGTGCAAGCGTGACTGTCAATTATTTCATGCAATTTTGAAAAACTGTCAAGTGACCGCTGGGCAGAGGGCATTGTAGGACGAGAGCGAATAGAGTCGCTCGCGTTGTGGATTGTTTTTAACTTAGTTCTCGCAAAATGTCGCATATAATTCGCATATTCACAAATCGCACGTCATCATAAGAAATAGTCACAGAAAATGGTAGAGTTGTCGCAAGGAGTAGGAGCCGCAAGAAAGGAAAGAAGGAACATCGCAGACGAAAGGTGGAAGGAAGTCATCACGGATAGAAAGAATCATCGCTTGTGCACATATATAAACAGTATTTTGTTTTATTTTAGTCAATATAATTTTTTTTTTTATGTTTTCTCTCTTATTACTTTATGTTTTTACCTTCAACAAAATTACACATATCGACAGAAAAGTCGGCAACTCATAATAACAACCGGGTCGAGGCTGCGAGCAAATGCGTTAGTCGCCCCTCTTCCCTACAATTTGTGTACCTAATAATTTGAAGACGAAAACACAAAATAATATTATTCAACAGATTCATAAATATCTGCCTTCTGTAGAACATCCTTTGAAACATTTTGTTCTGATAACTTTTATAATATTATTTGATAGAAATTTTAAATTTCACTAACCCTACTTGAGCAGCTATTCATTTCTACTCAAAGTAGGATATTGTGCAAATACATAGTATAGTAATAATAAATAATTCATAATATCTTGTGATTTCACTGTGTAAAAAATATAACTTTAAAGTAATCCGATTTTTGACCTATCATGTTTGCCATAGGTCTGAACCATTTCAATGAAACTCCATGAAATGAAGCATGTAACCAAGTTAACTAACATGGCTCTGAGAAAAAAGTTTTTAGCGTCTTTCCCGTGAATAACACTCGAGATAGCCAACACTAAGTTTATGTTAGGTCTCAGGAACTGAGTTGGTGCGTGACGGGCTTGTATAAGCTACGTGCTACCGTTGCCGCCCCCTACCCACGCTCTCCCATAAACTGCTCCCGAGCTATAACAAGCAGAACGTCGAGGGATATCTGTGTTCTACGGCGTCACCGTTCACAGAAAATTTACTTTAATTAATGATACAATAAAGTAAATTAAAACTAACAAATGCTTCAAGTCCAAAAGAGCAGAGCTAAAAATCATTTGGGAACATTACACTTTTTTCTCTATCATCTTACCACTAGGTAAATTTTAAAAGTTTGAAATAAGGAAGATCATGATTAATGGACCAGGCTCTAAAAGAAGGAGCCTCAAACTATTCAGCGGTAGATAAAGCACTGAACAATAACCTTGAAATAAATTCTAAAAGTTTACTTTAAACGGAAACATTCAACGTTTATAGAAAGTTACTAGCTGACCCGGTTACTAGCTTTACCTTAGTTACTTCTTAGGGAAAATTACTAGCTTAGGGAAAATTACTAGCTGATTTTTTACTATGGGGTACAGTTGCGATAAAATTCAATAAATTAATATTACAGAGGACCCACCAATAAAATAAAGTAGCGAACTCCCCCCCCCCCCTCCATAACTTCCTTTTCATTAGGATTAATGGGCTAAAAATGTGTATAAGGTAGTTTCTTATAAGTATGAATCAATGGTATAAATTTGGTTATGATACACGCAGCGGCAGATTTCACATGCTTATTCCGTTAGGCCCTATTCTGTAATTCCTGAAAACATATATATCGCTATATCATGTTATACACTATCATCCACCGGTGGCCTAATTGGAAAGTCCAGCGTCAGCTCAAAGTGTCAATCTTTTAATTTTTACATGTTCTAAACGGGACAGTTTTGAATCTGGATCCATACCGATGAGCAGCACGTTCAATGGTACTGGTCGTATCATAATTTCTTGTAGTTGCACTTTTTCTGAAGAGCACACATCCCGGCTGACTTATGTTTGAATTTGAGCACATGGCAATTGAATTTGAGCACGTTCTTTCCCATTGAATCAACCGACTCAGATGAGCGGAATATTTAACAACTGGGCCATACTGGAATGCTAGACGAAGGAACAATGCAGAGGTAAATGCTCGATGTACTTGTGGAGGTTGTCAGTCCTTTGCTCTGTGTGAGTTAACTACAAACGTCGCGCTTGTCTCCGCTCAAATAGTCGTTGATTCATTAATCCCTTGCCTCTCGTGATTAAGATGCACACTATTGTGACATGCTAACACGCACTTTTTTGTTATCTTGTTGGATTTGTCCGTCTGTTCTTTCTGCTCTACTCTAGTACGCATGTTTGTTGCTTTAATCCATACGACGTCAAAATGAGCCTCTTACGTCTTGCTGGCACTGTTCACTGTGATACACATCAATAGACTCAATTGTTGTACTTATAAATGAAAAACGGTTTACAGATTATGTATTTGTCCTTTTAGTATTCTACCAATCTTTTTAAATCATAAAACACGTATATTCATTATAAATTAAAATAAATCGTACAAAACTTTGCACGCACTTCGTTGTAATGTATAACAAATGCAGAATAAAATATATTAATCGACGCTGATCATGAATGATATGCGGATTTCTGTATGAATGGCCCAATAAGACTTACTTAGTGCATTTGTCATTCAAATTCATAAATAATTAAGTTATTTTTGAAATATGAACGACTGTTAAATTATTTGGATATTTATAATTTAAAAAAAAAAATGAAATAGGAGAGTGAGGGGAGGAGAGTGGAACTTTGGGATTATAGATACTTTAGATACCAAATTAAAAAAATTTACAACAAATTTTTTTGTTTAAAAAAATTCTGTATTTGGGCCACCTACCGGTATAAAATCTACTTTACGCCCTATTCTCATAACTATCAAATATACATAAAAGTGTTTATAAAAATCTCTTGAGCCGTTTCGAAGGAGTGCGAACTTAAACACTGTGAAAAGATATTTTTATATATTAGAAGATAATATATATATATATATATATATATATATATATATATATATATATATATATAATAATACAAATCATCAAGTGGATTAATAAATCAACACTGATGTCCTTTTCTCTCTCAAAGCGCTACATTCCATGAGTTAGGAATGTTATGTTATAGACATTTCATATGGTTAGTGGAAGTAAAATGTTTAAAAAAATGCTAGGCTTTTTATAGCTACAAGTAACTATATTCTATTTCTAGCTCTTTAAATGAACAGAAAGTACATAAATGTATGGCCAGAATATGAAACTCCCCAGCCTTCCATGGTTATGGAAAGCAGGGTAAGAAAATGGGGAAACGGAAAAGGAAAATCGTTTTAACAGTCCTGTATTAAAACGATTTTCAAAAGCAGTATGTTTCAAATTAATTTACCAGCCACCAATTTGTCAAAGTATATATTATTTTTAGTTTAAAAAAATAGTGATTTTTAAAATAATAAAAATCTGGTGCGGGTTAAACACGACTTTCACTTACCTCGGCTGTTAAAATCAACTTAAGAATTATTAACAAACTTAATGTTTACGAAAACAGCTTTAAGTTAGTTTAGATAAAAATTGTATTCAGTTTTGCTAGGAACATGTCTGTGGCGGTCATAAGTGGTTAAGACAAAATCTTTCATTTTACAAGTGAGCGACTTAAACTTTACGTAATACCCAAAATAGAGTATGTAACATACAGCTTTCTTTCCACCTGAAATTTCTTCCATCAAGAAATTTCTTGAACCAACTTAACACGATGTGGGAGACGGTCTGAGGGAGCGATACGTGGAGTAACTCATTTTCGATATAACTCGAGTTATCCAGTTTTTCACGACCACCACAAATTTGATTTAGATTAATTAATATTACCATATTAAATTGTTACGTATAATAATCAGTAATAAATTTAAGATTAATTAACATTAGTATAAGATAATGTTTTTTTTTAAATCTCTCTTTCCAATGGTATATTATACGTCTATATTACTCCTCTTAATATATATTTTTTTTAAATTACATTAAAAAATATCACTGCTCTTTTATTATTTAGATGATCTGCTAATTTGATCAACTTTTATACTAAGCCGTCATTTGTCAATGCTGATAAGATGATATAATTAATATTTTAGGTACAAAATTAAACGTAGCTTAGGGAAAGAAAATTTAAAATATCAGCATTTAAGTTCTCTTAGACTATTTCAATCAGAATGAAACCTACATCATATTAAAGCCCGTCCAATTGTACATTGATATAGACCGGTTTTTGGGTAAATCGCAAATAGGTGCAAAATGCATAAAAAGTTGCAGTAATTTTTTTTCGTTTTCGCGATAGGCTTATCACACACAGACCTTTTTGCGGGATCTGGTTATTTTCACGATAGCAATACATTCCCTTACTATATATTTCATATAGATAAGTGAAAGTAAGAAATTGGTAATATTTGTATATGGATATGTATTACAAATCACTAATTACATTAACGTTATCCATAAATATGGGACTTATAACATATAGGATAAAATTTAAAATCCTAGTAAAGGTGGACTAGTTTGATTCCAGTTTTATTTTGCAATTTATAAATACAAGTGAATGAAGAAATAAACGTTTCGGTTGTTAAATCTCCCTTCATTAAACTCTACGATTTCAGCGGACAATGCACGTTCGTATTGCTTAGGAGCTCGTTTCGGTTAGCTCACAACCCTACAATTTTGCATTTCAGAAATGAACGAGTGGTGAAATAAACCTGAAAATCTAAAATACGTGAATGCAAGACCGACTATATATATTTTTAAAAAAATGAACCTTTCTATTTAAAGTTATCTGAAAGAGGTATTGCGGTGATATCTATTAAGCTATTGCTAAGGATTTATTGAAGGTCAGTGAAACAAACGTAGCGCCCTAATAGACCAAGGTCCGGTTATAAATATTGCACCAAATTAATTGAAATTTGCTCTAGATTGCCTCGTGTCCGCGATGGAGAAAAAATTCGTGATTTTTCTAAATTGGTCCCTGGCTGAAAATGGGGTTACAAAACAGTGATTCATAAAACACGGCATTGGTCACGGGCAGTCGCTTTCTCTTATTGTCTATTGTCCGCTATAGTAGGGCTGTCGGAAAACATGAAACAAATTATTTTTCTATGAACAATCATATAAGCAAATCAAATAATATAAGTTGAAATAGAAAGTTTATACATCGTAGGCTGAAAAAGATCGGTTTTTCGTTGTTAAATTATATTATAACTAGCGACTCGCCCTTGCTTCACACGGGTGCAATTTAAATTTGGCGTCCTATATGTTTAAAAACTTCAGTTTGACCAATTAAAAGTTTATTACTTTGGGACTATGAGTTCATCTTAATGAAAAGTGCACTTAACAAGAAAATATTATGCTTATTATATAACGTCTATTAATTCTTATATTTAATCATCGACAAAAATCAGAAACATCAATTGGACAAAACATCAAAAATTGTATTAGTTTATCTGCTTGTTATGTTTAATAATTCGTATTTTATTCGGTTTGGTTTTTTATTTATTTATTGGCACAAAACATCTTGGTCATCAGTGCCAGATACACTCACTATAAGATACACTTAGATATATAATATCTATCTCACTATAAGATACATGTTTTTGAAAACAAACAATTATGGTTTTAGTTAAAATATTAAATAATAATATTAATTAAAATAAATAATGAACTAATATAACAAAAAATAATAATACACTAAATAATAATACACTAAAACAAATAATAATAATACACAATAAACGAATACATTATGAACAAATAATAATACATATAGACAATAATGATATACTAATAAGTAATACATCCATAATACATGAATACATACATACAGATAATACATAATAAACAAATAATAACACTCATAAATAGTGCCGGATACGCTCATTTTAGAAAATGAATTTAGAACAAATAATTATTTTTTTTTAATTTATTTATTTTTATTTTTGTAATATTAAATAATAATATTAATTAAAACAAATAATAAGAATAATATGTAATAAAAATAAATATGACAGTTCGTATTTTACTAGGTTTGATAGAATTTTAAATTTCATAAGAACTTTTTCTAAATACATTTTAATGTATTAAAGTTAATTTAGGTTCCGTGTGAATCCAATTTAGTTTACAGTGGAACTACTATTTTATGTGGAACGATCTAAAAGTAGAAATAATTATTAACAGTATTAATTTATAACAACATTTCCTTTATTTTAGCATCTTACGTACGATTTGGTACATAATATTTTATTCTAAAATCTTGACTACTGTATGAAGTATATAACCTGTACGATCACCATCACCTCCCTAATCCACATTACAAATAACATTTGTGTATACGTTTATGCGCTTGTAACATCTTCAAATTAAATTGCCCGAATTATTTTATTGCATATTAACTTTTCTAAAATCTTGCACTCTCCAACGGTATATTATACGTCTATGTTACAACTTATATTTCAGAAATAATTTTTGTATGACTTGGTCACAGGAAATTCATTTTTCACTGATAAAGAAAAGCTGAATTACAATGGATCTTAACGAAACATTTCCCTAAATGATGGTGAAAACCGTTTCAAAATCCGTCCAGTGGTTCAAAAGAAGTTAGCGGAAACCAAAATCCCGTTATCATTTTTTTATAGAGATAATTTGATGTTATTCACGCCCTCCGTTGTAATTAATGTCTATTGAAAATGAAGTTTGGGCAAGTAAAACCGCTAATTTTTAATGAGATGATGTTTGTGAAGTAATGTGACTTTATGTTGCTTTCAAGATCATCTCAATCATCAAAGAAATTCAAGTATTTAGGTTCAATGATAACAAGAAAAAATGAAATCCAGGAAGAAATAAAGTCCCGGTTAAAGGTGGGAAATGCGTGTTATTATTCAGTTGCTAAGTTACTTAGTTCGCGGCTTCTATCTAAAAACTTAAAGGTTAGAATTTATAAAACTATTATTCTTCCGACGGTTCTTTACGGATGTGAAACGTGGCCGCTTACTTTGAAGGATGAACAACGGCTTAAGGTTTTCGAAAATCCTGTGAATATAATTGATTTGGTAGCATCTCGGAGACTCAAATGGGCGAGTAAGGTTGTTGGGCTCGATGAAGAGCGGATTCCGAGAAAGTTGGTATTGACTGAACCGACTGGTAGGCGTCCGAAAGGTAGGCCGTAGCGTCGATGGGAGGATTGCGTTAAGGGTGATCTCGGAGGCTTGGGCTTGAACGGTGAACATTGGACGAGTCTGTGTAGGCGGAATTTTGTGGTATCGGCATCGAACCTTCGGGTTCGCTAAGCCTATTATTATTATTATTATTATTATTCAAGATCATCTCAGTCTTCGATCCGATACATTTTCCTATTACTGGTTAAATAATGGGGTGTTACAAAAAATTACCGATTTTCAACTAAATAATTAAATTATTATTTTTTTAATATAAAATACTATTCCTTAGTTATTAATACTCTTAATATATTATATTAATACTCTAGTAGGAAGTACGGTTCATTGTTGTCTGCCATCATTAGCCATTTGCTCGATTCCACGCTGATGCCATTCTTTGGAATGGCTGTCAAAAAACTCTTGGACTACAATTTTAACTTGCACAAAATTATCAAATCATTTCCCTTTAAGAAAATGCAGTGATCCGAAGGTGTGAGGTCTGGACTATCTGGTGAACACAAGAGTACCCATCAAAAACAAATTCCAAAAACGCAAAGCATGGATTTTTTTTTTTCAAATCAACACGGAAAATCAGTTTTACCGCGATCTAGCTATTGCTCACTGAGGACACTATTCAGGTAAAACTCGTATCAGAAGGATTTTCAATAAATTTTCACAAATTTCTAACCTCTTAGATGATTGCTGAGGAGTAAATTCGTGAGGGACTAGTCTACTGTTATTTTTTTCCTTTTCCATGAAGAGTAAATGGCGACTAACAATATCTTTCGACACACCATACTCTCTTGTGGAGGGATTTGACTCAACAGCTTTCTGTAGATTCTCTCCAATATCCGTTAATGGTCGCCAGTAGACCTTTTATCTTTCTAACGTCGAATCTGTTTTGCTTTATTTTTTTTAAAAACCTAACAACTTTAAGGACACCTTCCCCAGAATATTTATTAATTTCATGAGTTGTTCAAGCGGCTGCAATATTTTTTTTTAGTAATGCCTTAAAATTAAAATTTCCTATGACACTGTCATATTTCTTCTTTGAAAGAAATAACTAAAATAGAGCTTTTTTTGAAGAAGTCGAATGAGAATAAAAAATCGAATACTCTTATGAAATTATTAAGTATTAAGAAGGATGGTTTTTGGTACAGTAATTTGAAATATTGAATTTCATTGATCAATTTATTATTTTTTCTTTTAATGCTTATCTCATTCTTGTTATCAGCTAGCTGGTGTTTGAGATCTCTGCCATATTACCTCCTTGCATAGTCGTTGGACTAGAACAACTACTGATACTTACTAATGAATCTAAGATCCTTCATGGATTGTAGTGATACAAGACTTTATATATATATATATATATATATATATATATAAAGAAAACGTCCATCATTTTTTCGAAACAAGCTTAACTGCGACTGTCCTAGATAGGGATAGGTTTCTATGACTACACTTATGCCAGTTATTATACCTTGACTGTTTATATCTCCAACTGTAAAGATTTTTTCTTCAAAATTTTTGCGTTTTTCTCGACAAGAGGACGATGATATTATTGTTCTAATAGTTTCTAAAGTCCTTCCTAGCTGGTTGCTTCAGTCGACCATCGCGTTGCCCACTACAGACGTCCGATCCAGACAATGGTCATCCAGTGAAGTTGGCCAGATCAAGAAGGTAGGTAACCCTCAGGAGCGCGGGAGGAGGCGGCAGCCCGATCACGAGCCACTAGATATCCATCGCAGCACTTCCTCGATCCCTTTATCGCTTTCACCTAACCTTCGCATTTAGCGTCCACCGAGGGTCCATTAGAAAGGGCAGCAGGTGTCGACATCTGTCTTTGGGCCCTCCCGCTCCAAACTTGGCCGTGCCGGAGGCTCTATCCTGATATACTATATCTTATCGTTACATCTCTGTATTAATATCATACGCGAAAACAAATACAGAGATAGTAAATCAGCAGTCGGTAAGGTTTGTGATACCTTCGTCCAAGAAGAGCGCTATTGTTTGCCTTCTAGGGCAAAGGAATGTGCTGTTGAGGCAACTCCGAAATACAAAGGCGGAAGATTAATAATACCCATGTCTTTTCTTCTAATAATATTAATCCACTAGATAACAAATCTCTCTATATATAAAATGATAAAGCAGTTTTGCTTTCCGCTAACTCTTTCTAAACCACAAGGCGGATTTTGGTACGGTTTTCCCCATCATTTTGAGCATTGTTTCCTGCAGGTTTGTAAGTAGAATACATTGCAATTTAACTTTTTATTAAACGGAAAAATAAGTTTTCTCTAACCAAGTCATCAAAAAATTATTCCTGAAGTATAAGTAGTAACATACGGTATAATACGTAGTAGTTGTAGTAAGTTTTAACTTACTACGTCGATTACTATTAATTACCATTAACGGATATTGATGAGGATCTACAGGAAGCTATCTAATCAAATCCCTCCACAAATACCTTTGAACTTGCCAAGGAGTGTGGTGTGTCGAAAGATACTGTTAGTCGCCATTTTCGCTATATAGGAAAGGTACAAAAGAGCAGTATACTAGTCCCTCACGAACCTATTCCTCAGAAATCAGCTAAGAGGTTAAAAATTAACTACTACTACTATAACTTACTATTACGTTTATTATTTATTACTATTACGATTACTATTAGTTATTATTAGTAGTAAGTTAATCACATTCGAAATTTACTATACGTAGTAGTAATAGTAACATACGGTATAAGCAGTAACTGTATAATACCGTTGGACAGCGCAAGAATTTAGAAAAGTTATTATGCAATTAAAGAAATTGTACAAGTTAATATAAGCTTGTTGTAAGCCCGAAAACTTATGAGCTATCTACATATATATACATACATATATATATATAATATAATATATATATATATATATATATATATATAATGATAACGTGATTTTAATAGCCGCGAACCCCTTCTAAATCACTGGAAGAATTTTGACACAGTTTATAGTATCATTTAGACAATTTTTCCAATAGGTTTAAAATTAATTACATCCCAATTTAGCTTTTCTTTACACGAGAAAAATAGGTTTTCTGTAACCAAGTCATCAAAAAATCATTCCTGAAACATAATTAGTAATATAGACTATACGTTCTACATATCCTTTGGAAAGCGCAAGCTTTACGAAAAGTAAATATGCATTAAAAAAATTCTTACAATTTAGTATAAAGTTCTTGTAAGCTAAAAAAATTTACATTTATAAATATAAAATAGTTATAACCTAATAGGATAGGAACGTTTGTTATTTCAATAGTATTTGAATACATATATACCAATAAAGTTTATTCATATAGGAATATTAGATTTTTCATTATCTCCGCTATACTTTAAATTAAAAAACAAATAAACTTAACCAATCGCACTTTTACTCTTGCACGTTACGGTAAACTAAAACTCCTAAATCGACAGATTCTAAATCGGTCAGAAAGAGTTTTTTCAAACATAATTGACACCTCATTCAAACTGCATCCGTGTGAAGCAGGGTCCGCTAGTAAATAATAAAATACAAAAAAGTGGGGTATAACAATACATACCAGATTCATTAAAAATCGACGTTGAGCAGCAAATCAAACATTTATCTGCATTAAAATATTTTTAAAGTCGGTTACATTTTTTTGAACTTTCAGAGGAGAAAAATGGTTTGGATAATTATTTATTTGTTCTGTTTAACCTCAAAGACAACATTGTAAGGATTTGTGTAATGTTAGTATAAATCGTCACAATTTGTGGAACAATTCTTTTTCCACTTTGGATTCCAGCAAAGCGCACATTATAGATGTCGTAAAAAAACCAAGCTGAAGAGATGTCCACGAAATAATCGCCAAGACAAGCGCTTAAAAATAAGAAAACATGACGTTTTTCAACTTTCGGTCATTTGTTTCATAAAACATTAAGAAAAGTGCTTTTGGTTTATTATTTTCAATAATGAACCTTTGTAATCGACCAAAAAATTAATAAATAAATAACATCCCCCTCAAAATTTGAGAGCTTACGTTTCAAGATGCGTAGAATCCAAATAACTAAAAAAAAAAATCCGTTTCTTCTAATTAATAAATAAATAAATACCAAAACTTTTTTGCTTTTAGTGCCATTTGATAGATTTTCGACCAAATGAAAAAAGAATCATTGAAACTGGTTAAAAACTAGCTTAGATATTGCGTTATGAAATCAGCGGTAGTGACAGGATATGTTCCTTTGAATGATTGTTAACCTAATATTATTATTTGGAAATAATAAACCATTAATAATTTAATAATTTGCAGCGTTTTTCGTATTAAAGTAAAATGATTATTTTTGTCAATATCAGCTGATTCGAAAAAAAAGTAAAAATTTACCCAAATTATCAACTTGAAAGTTGAACCTTTGATTCTCTAACATGATAAATGAATAAACCTATAAAGATTTTACAATCCTTACATACATGCGTGTAAATAAATACATGCTGTTTTGAAAGTTATTTTTTGAATGTTTATACCAATTTACAAGGTCAAGTCCTACACCTTTATGAACGTTACGAGAAGAAAGATAAGATAATTTTATCTCTTTTATGTAGCCAAAATTTTCTAGATACATTCCAGTCCCTGATTGATATCTATAACGATCATATTATACAAATATATGTAATGTTACGTTGAATCAAATCGACCCTTACAGGATTAGAGATCGGCCTTTGAAAAAGTACTCCAATTTTTCATAATCAATGGTTTATAGGTAGGAAAACCACCATAAAAAATGTCTCACTATATGATTGTGAGAATGATATTAAAAATTACATTACATTGCCACATTTCTCAATTTTCCTTTAAAAAAACAAAAACAAAAAAACAAAAAAAAACCGTTGTTATCCTTTCTTTTGAAACGTTATTATAGGAGAGATAAAGAGCTAATTAGCAAGCCATGCTGGAACTAAATATCAAGTGTCGATATTCATGTTAAACTTGATCCTCTTTGAAATGTTTAAAGCAATAGCAAACCTTGACTGTTAAACAGGGGTTGCCTTCTATTCGCTCAGCATTGTGCTATTTATTTACAGTTGCTACGCTCGATACTGTTAACTTAACAACCCTTCAAATAGATTGACAAATATCGAGGCCTTTCATTTTTTAATAGCTATTTGTTTTTTCTTTACAAGCCGTTGCATAGTGTTTATAAAATAGTTAAAGAAGAAAAAAAAAAGGATTAAAAAAATTAACAACATCAATGCGAAAATATACATTAAATAAATTATCCCTAAAGGCGAATTCCACCCTAAAAATACATTTTATTTTTACTAAAGTGAAGTTTTTTGATTAATTATTTTTAGTTTATTAAACAAAAATAAATAAATGTATCTGTTGATATCTTAATAAAAAGCAATGATTCAAACATATGTATATATATATATATATATATATATATATATATATATATATATATATGTATAATTGTTTTATTTTATAAATATATATATATTGTTTTATTTTATAAACAATTATTGATTAATAAAAAAACAATAATAACTTACTGATGCACTTCAGAACACTAACCATATGCAGTTTGTTTTTTATATTAATAATAATAGTCTTACCGAACCCGAAGGTTCAATGCCGATACCAAACTTCGCCTGTACAGACTCGTCCAATGTTCACCGGTCAAGCCCAAGCCCCTGATATCAGCCTTAATGCAATCCTCCCATCGACGCTTCGGCCACCTTTCGGACGCCTGCCAGTCGGTTCAGCGAATACCAACTTTCTCGGAATCCGTTCCTCACCTAGTCCAACAACTTTACTCGCCCATTTGAGTCTCCGCGATGCTATCAACTCAATTATATTCACAGGGTACAAACTCCGCAATTCCGCGTTGTGCAACCTTCTAAACTCCCCAGTGGCCTCATCTCTCTTCGGACCAAATATTTTACGCAGTACCTTATTTTCGAAAACATTAAGCCGTTGTTCATCCTTCAAAGTAAGCGGCCACGTTTCACATCCGTAAAGAACCGTCAGAAGAATAATAGTTTTATAAATTCTAACCTTTAAGTTTTTAGACAGAAGCCGCGAGCTAAGTAATTTACACCGTGGTATTCTAGCTTCTTCTCTAATATTTGACGGAAGGAAAATATTTGATCAATAGTCGAGCGATTCCGCCTAAAACCACATTGGTGGTCTCTGATAAATTCCTCAGCGTATTCCGTGATTCGGCTAGTTAGTATTGACGAGAATATTTTATAGCATACTGTGAGAAAAGAGGTTCCACGATAGTTGTTACAATCCGTCCTCGGTCCTTTTTTGTGAATCGGAATCGTTTTTTATATTAATAATGAAAATTATGAAAAAATTCAAGAGGTGCTGCTGGGCACTCTCCTTCTCCATGCCTATCATGTCTGCTGCTTACGGTTTATAATGCACATTTGCTTATAGCCAAATGGCGAGTAGAAATATGAAGAGAAAAAAAAATATATAATACCCTTTAATAATACCCCTCCCTTTAAAATTTGAGGTCTTAAGTTTCAAGATGTGAAGAACCCGAATAACGGTTAAAAAAAAATCTGTTTGTTCCCCGTCCGTCGTACCGCATTCATGGGTTTTATCCGAAACAGTCGGACAATTTTTTCGAAAAAATACCAGGTCATCCAACGATGGTCCTAGCACCAGGACTTTGATATCAGAAACACTTTAGAGTTTTAGAATCATTCAAAGGGAGAAAAAAAAATATATCTATATGATCAAGTCACAGATTATATTCCCCGATAACTCGGTTATTATTGAAGACAAAAAAAATGGAGTGTACTGGAATCAAGAATTTTTATTTGAATTGGTTCAATAAAAACTTAAAGAAAAGAAAATATCAAAGAAGTTTATTACAAATGATTTTGGTTTAATTTTTTTAATAATATACCTTTGTAATTGACCAAACAAAATTACATTCCCCTTCCCCCCCCCTCAACATTTGAGTTCTTAATTTTCAAGATAATTGTAAGAATAACGAATAAAAACAAATCCGTCTGTGTGCCGTAAGATTTATGAATACCAGAAATTCACTCTTTAGAATTTTTGTATTTTCCATCTTTTATTTATTTATTCTTAGTATTAAAAAAGAAAAAAGAAAAAAGAAGTAGTAAAAACCGTTAAATGTTGTATATATATTGAAATTCCTTGTGGATTCGAGGAGCCCAGAAGCGGATCTCAACCGAGAGCAGTTCCTCTTTGGTTTCTAATCATAATATCATGTGATATGCAGTTGTCCAGAGATTGCTAGGTAAAATGGTAAAACCGTATTTGGTAGCTACCGTATTATAGATCCCAAGTTGTGTGAACTGATTAATCCCTATAGTTTAGTCAAAGTCACCTAGGCAATAGGCCTTGACTAACAAAAAGAATGGACGACGCAAAATAAGCCTGATAGAAGAGGCTGCAGTGCACAAGACAAGTCGGAAAAAAAATTCCTTGTTAATTAGATAGATAAAGAACTAAAAATTACATTTAAAAAACGCAAAATTTAATAAATACATTATTAAGAGTAAGTTTTGTTCCAATTTCAACTGTTGCTGATAGAATCAAATAATTTAGCTTCTGAATATATTAGAGACACAGATTTGACATATGCAAGGTTTTCTATTTATAACTCTTATGAAATAATATGTATAGCCAGGCAATATAAAAATGCATTTTTGTAATATTTTAAAAATCTCGTCACGACACATGAGGGGTGTCACGGTGCATAACATGCGAATTCAACTTAGTCTATCACGTCCAATATAAATTACTCTGACACGTCCTATGAGAGTCAGCCGTAAGACAACCGAATTACCTGCAGCGAACAATTTACATAGGCCCTAAGTGAAAGGTGGCTACCTCAGTAGTTTTAGATTAGAATCCAATCTTAGTCTAATATGAATTTAAATGAAAGGAGACTCGGGACGTAGGATAGACCACGGTACTACGAGAGGATAAAGATCTGGAGGTGAATGTGTGACTGAAATTACATTATTATCTGTAAGTGCGTCGCTGGGATCACGATCTGGTACCACGACCCGGGTCGCTTGTGAAATGTTGAGGGAATTTCTCCAAGGTACACCCAAGGCCGCACCGCTACTCCTAGGCACCTACTTATCCCCTCCCCCCATCCACGCCCCCTCCAAATTAATTAGAACTTGGTTGGAGCGCCTCGATTAGCTTATCTATCAAGTATCTTCTCCGATAAACCTCCTCCAGATGTTACTTTAATAAAAAGCAGCTAAATTTCATTGAGGCAGTAGGTAATTAAGGCAGTTCTCGAGTTCTCAAAATGTACAAAATTAATTAGCGGGTCGTCCTTGAACCGAATCAGTTACGATAAAGATTGGAAGACCGTTGAGTTGGACCGGGGGTCGAGGAAACTCGAGGGCAAAACTTGTTCGTAATCTCCGAGGTCCAAGTAATGATCGATAAAAACCCTTCCAGAAATATCTTAATTTCTCTTAAAGCTTTGGGTTGTTTTAAACGGGTTTAATAAATTATATAACGCCCAGGCTTTAGTTGTATTTCATTGCATATAAATTCTTAAGTAAGGACTTGGACAGGTCGGTGGCGAATCCCTTGAGGGGAAAAGGGTGAAATGTCTTCTTTCTTCTTCCAAAATCAACTTTTAGAAGAGAGATACAGTTTATTGAACAAGCGATGCTGCCCAACTTAGTTGGGTTGCTATGTACACAGCATACTATTTTTTCCTTAATGGACAATTTTTAACATAAAAATCTTTTAACATTTTTTTCCCTTAAATTATTTTTCTCATTTTATTATTCTTTTTTTTTTTTTTTTTTCTTTCTTATCTCATATTAATTCAAATATGGTGGACAGCTGTTAGGAACCCGTATGAAGCAGACACTCTTCAGGTCAGTCTGAAAGTTTTTTATTTTTAAAGAGTATTTTCTCATAAAATATTCATTATTTCTTGCTATATGGACTATGCTTGCTATTGATGGCGCGTGTTTCATTAATAAATTGGAAGTAGCTACAATTTTTAGAAGTTGGGCAACTATACGTCTTTATAGGTGCTCAGAGCTTTTGTCTCTGTAGCCATGTTAGAAAAACCCATTATGCCTTCATTATCCCCTAAAGTTTTGAGACCAATCAACCGAAACGAAAAATTAGTGGACAGTATGTCAAACAATAGTAAAGCAACGCATAACCTTAACCCTACCGAAACAAGTTACGCCAAAGCCACCGCTACCGAACGATTCTCCAAACGTGAAAATGCTATCATTTTACACACCCATCCAGGCATCAAACAAAAGGAATACGTTCTTAAAATTGCATCTCTGATTGATCCTCAATTTATTTGCTATACATCTAGAAACTCTAACTCCCGATTTTGTATCCATTTCAACAACAAAGAAGCAGTCGATACTATTTTAAAAAACTATAAATCGGTAGTCATAGATGGTAAAGAAATTCTTATAAAACGCTTAGTGAACCCAGCCAAACGAATAATAATTTCGAATGCATGTCCATCCATATCGCACGAAACAATAGAAAAAGAACTTAAAAGCCTAGGCTTGAAATTGGTGTCATCTATGCATTTTCTTAGAGCCGGATACCAAGACCCAAGATTAGCCCATGTACTTAGTTTTAGAAGGCAGGTTTGTATCCCACCTGAAGATCTAAGCAAGCTCCCTTCATCATTACTAATAAAGCATGACAGTGTCCCTTACCGAATATTTTTCAGTGAGGACATTGTCACTTGTTTTGTTTGTAAGCAGCCGGGCCACATTTCTACTGATTGCCCTGAGTGCGAAAATAACGGTGATATCCCTGAGTCTCAAATTAACCAACAAGAAAATGAACTAATCAATTTTAATAATGAAACAATCGGCGTCAGGAACAAACAAAACATAGATAATTCCATATTAGATACTCCAAACCATATTATTCCCAATAGCAATATCACAGTAGCGCCAACGCCAGCCAGTCGCCATGGCAACATTATCACGGTGAGGAAGCTCCAAGCCAGGTTATAACTGAAGGTATCATTACAGGGAAATAACCTATCGAAACAACAGCTGGAATCGATAGTAATAACTTAATATCGATATCTTCTATGATCTCCGGCGTCAAACGGTGTCATTCTACCACTACTCCTTCCACTACATCCACAACTGAATTAAACCCAACGTTCGATCCCCTAGAAGATTCCGAAAATACGACTGATTTTAATGAATTTTCACCGATAGTAGCTACCGAAAGTGTCAATAAAAAAACAAAGAAATTAAAAAAGACTGAGATCAATTCTACGAGAAACCTTGAAGGCGCCCGAAAGATCATAGTAGAAAATAGCAAGAAATATCCTATATCTTTTGATGGGATGTCCAAAATTATTCAACTGTCGTCTACCACAAAAACGTTAGAGAATTAGTTCGTGAATTTACTAGTGATACAGAAGGCCTCAGGGCCATGCTGATGGATACCAAATCTCTAATATACGATCGCCGTAGAAAATTAAAAATAACTAAATTCTTAAGAAAACAGTGGGACACAATAGAAAGTGGGACAAACACCGATTACAGCACTGACTAATCGATAAATAAACTCTTGAACATCATAAACTAATTTTATAAGTTTTTATTTTATGAAAATTAATTGTAAGAACTCTGTTATTATGCAGTGGAACTGTAATGATTTCTACAAGCATTACAAAGATTTTAAACTGCTTTTTTTCGAAGTTCATTGGCAAATAAAAGATACCTTCTAAGGAAGTGATCACTTCCCAATTACAATAAAATTACACAGGTATTTCTAAATGGCTGTATAAAAAAGCAAGTTGGGAGAAGTTCCCGTCATTAATAGAAGCGAAAATGTTAAGAAAGAAATATATAGTAGAACACCGACCTGCAGGACTTGCAAGACACCGCTGACAGTTGAGCACGTCATAATGGACTGCGAGGCATTTAGCAAAGCAAGAAGGAGCTGCAAGATAAGTAAAGGGCTGGACGTCGCTCTTGGTGACAGTGAGGGCAGTGCTTATTTGTGTTTTTAAAAAAATTGTGGAGTGTATAATCATATATAGTTTATTAACAATGTTAAGGGAAAAAAAAAAAATGTTATATTCACCATATAATGTATGTCATATGCTAATGACCCTCTTTGGGTAGATGCATGTTATAAATAAATAAATTCAAATATATGTGTATATACAAAAAAATTAAATTTATATATAAATAGTAATCATAATAATCATCACAACACGACACCTACAACAACTACATGACACTCCGCTTCAACATCAAATCTGCAGCATATACAATAAAATAAGATGAAATAATACTAACACAATAAAAAGTTAAAAGATTATAACAATATAACAATACTCATCAAATTCAAACATTATTACGTATTCTAAATTACTTATAGCACCAATTCATAAGTTAATTTTGTATTTTAATTGATCTAAAACTAATTAGTAGCTTATATGACAACCCGTATTCTTTGACTATAAGTTGGCAAGAAAGTTTACACCTTTACATCAGAAGCTATATGAGATATCAAAAGAAAGATAATAACTATATGGATTTTTCTTTCTTGTTTTTAATAATTTCTTTATTTAAATCAAAATGCAGACATTTTACAGTGCAAGTAGAAGTCACTATCCCACTAAGGCGAGCCCGTGTGTGGGAAAGGAGTTCACCTGCGGCAATTCAATAAAAGTACAATAACAAACAGTAACACAGTACACAGTAAGAAGCAATACAATACTTACAAAGTATATCACAATTTTTTATAAAAAACAGTAACACACTACACAGTAAGGAACAATATAATACTTAAAGAATATAAAACACAATTATAAGGAAACAGTAACACAGTATACAGTAAGAAACGGTAAATGACTAAGCCAAAAAGCTTTAGGGAATACATATACATATATACAAGATATAAAATTAAGGCATGTAATACAAAATTGAATTATATAATACCCAAATAATCTTAAAAAAAACAATTATAAGAAACAGTAAAACAGTACACAGTAAGAAACAGTAATTGACAAAACCAAAAAGAAATAAACAATACAAATTCAAATATATAAGATATAAAATTAAGGCATGTAAATACAAAATAGAATTATATAATAAACAACTATAAAGAAACATAACACAGTAAACAGTGTGAAACAGTAATTGACAAAACTAAAAAGCAATAAGAAATACATATACTTGTTTAGAGAAATGCTAACACGATTTTGAATACAGTTGCATCTTGCATGAAAATGCTATTCCACATTTTATACATTTTGTTAAGACAAAAGGCTTTTATTAAATAAATATTTAAAAAATGCAGTGTAAAATATTATTGTTTGGGAAGATTCAACAATACAAAGATTATTTGGTAAAAAAAAAAAAAAAATTCCCTTTCTTTTCAAAATTCTTTATTAAAATCACAAGTTAGTAGCAGCGTTTCGGAGCAAATAACCCATTATTATGCCTATTCTTTGTAATTAATCGCCCCTATTAAATATTTAGGGAAGCGGTGTGGTCTAGTAGAGCACTAATCTAATATGTTGTCTTCTCTCAGCAGTGGAGCGACCCTAGGGTTTGAAGACCCTCCTGATGAGTCACACCCATGCTCTATAAAGAGGGTTCCCAAAAAGTGTGGTAAAAACCAGGAGACTGTGCGTGATCAAGACCTAACCCGTTCCATACACGGCCGTCGGCCGTGAAACAGTACGAATATCTATTTGTACCGAACCCAACTACTAACTACTAAACTTCCAAAACAAATAAACCTAAATGGGTTGTTGACCAAAAAAGGTTATTTTATATTTTTTTTTTTTTTTTTTTTTTTTTTACATTTTATATTCTCCAACTAACTAGCTAAAGCCTAAGCATCAACATGCATATTCTTTAAATAACTCGTTTGTGATTAAAATTTTTAATTTCTCTGTTTCTAATATGAAATGTTACCTGATAAAGAAATATTTTTTTTATTTTCACAGAAAATATATTTATATGAATAAGCGTTTACACCGTTTTGTCATCATGTGAAATAAGACATTATGCAATTACAAAATTTATCAACCTATATACTTATCAGCCACGGACGATTGCGTCATTAGTCTCAATTCTTCGCAAAATTAGTTTAAAATGGCCGCAATTTATAATGGTCCCTTTCTAAGATATAAAGTTCTCATTTCTGGTCACGTAAAGATAGTAATGCCGGCAAAATGGTTCTTAAATGGTAGGCATTAATATGTCCCAATCCAAAGGGTTATAAATGTTCTATATACTAACCTTGCCACAGATTTTGTAAACATTAGTTTTTTTTCAAAAGATGAAAAAAAAAAAGAAAGTAAACTGTACCTTTAATAAAGATTTAGACGTTCGAATCATTCAGTAAATGTGGAACGATATCATATATAACTAAACAGTGACCCGCCCCAGCTTCACACTTGTGCAGTTTGAATGTAGTGTCATTCATATTTAAGAAAGCACTCTTTGTCTGGTGTAGAGTTTTTTCGCTTAGAGATAAGTGCATTGGAAAAGAAGAGACTATTACAGCTTTCTATTAACGTTTATTATTATTTTTATCAACATTTCATTTATTTTTACAATTTACGTGCTTTGATACATAATATACTTTCTAAAATCGTTAAACTATATAACTTATACGGTGGCAGCAGTGAATCACCATAAATCACCTTATTACAGCATTACAAATAACATATCTTCATAACTTTATGGGCTCATGATAGTTTTCAGGGATTTTTTACATTAATGCTGCCAGTTCCTTTTTATCACCAAATTATTACTTTAAAATTAATCATTATTCTTCTTGTTTCTTAAATAAATTAAACTATATGACACCTACAAACTCTAATTATGTTTGTACGTGTAGTAGATAAAGAGGTGAATTTTATCAATTTAATTTTGTTTTGTAATTAAGGAGAAAATGTCTTACATGACACCTTTCATCTAAATTTAAATTTTGTTTATGTGTTAAATTAAAATAAATATTCCATTAAACTATATTCTTGTTTACCTAATTATATGCTAACTAAAGCAATTACTTTTCCAGTAATCATTTGATGATGAAAAGTTACTGGCAACCTTAAAGTAAAAAATCTGGTGCGGGCAACACACGACTTTCACTTACCTCCATTTTTAAAATCAATGAAAGAATTTTCATATACAGTTAGAGATAAAAATACGTGAAATTATTAAGGAATTAATTAAATTAAATTTCTATAGAAACATGTGTTTGATTCAAAAATCTATTATATTATTATCTAAAATAATCAGTTAGTGTAATGTTCATTTCATCACTCTCTATTAACTTTTAAAAGCTTGTGTATGAGATGATAATTTTTCTAAAATCTTTAGCTTTCCAACGGTATATCATACATGTATATTACTGCTCTTATGTTAAAAAACGAAAAATTGCATTAAAAAAATATTTTTTCTGTTTTCTCCTTTAGTTGGGTATCGAATTTATTCAATTTATATATTTACCAGTTTTTCATCAGCGTTAACAAGATAATCTAGTTATTATTATTGAATCTACAAAATTAAAGGTACTTTAGGGGAAGAAAATTTAAAATATCGGCATTTAAGCCCTGTCAGACCATTTTTATCTAAATAAAACCTACATGATATTAAAGCCCATTAAATTTTACATCGATATAGCGAGTTTAATCAAAATCGTCGGAACCGTTTTTGAGAAAATCGAAAAAAGGTGCAAAATGCATGGTATAAAGTGCCTCTTCTGGTAAGCTCATTTAGATGAAAAAAGTTTTGTCACGTCTCGGGCGTATAGTTGTCTTAAATATGAAATTTCAGTTTCATAGGACTTACCGTTTCCGCCCGGGAGTTACCACACACACACAGACACACACACACACACACACACAGACCTTTTTGCGGGACTTGGTTATTTGGACTCAGGGGACCCTAAAACGTGTATTTCCGTTGAAAACTGGAATTCGAAAATTTTCACGATCGCAATACTTCCCCTTACTATATATAGTAAGTGAAAGTAAAAAGACCCCAGTTTTTTATTAACTTTTATAACTTTCGATTTAATATATAATACGATTTAATACTATAACTTTCGACTAATTTTATTGCGTATTGTCTTTTCTGAAATCTTTTGATTATACCTCTCTGTTAAGAATTGAGAAATACTGATTTAGTTTATATATATATATGTATATATATATATGTATGTATGTTTGTATATATTTAGTAAATATTAAGTTCAGACGCAAAAGGGGGGCACTATTTACCTAAAAGGGATTAAGTGATAGTGACCGCTCGGGAGACAGAGTGCTCTGGGTGCCAAGAGAGAAAGGTCGCTTCGCAGTCGCTACTACCCTTCGTCGCTCGCCATCGTCGCCCGCAATCGTCCTCGTGACTTTAAGTACAGTACACTCACGTTTATAAGTTAATTTTATTTGTTCTTTTGTATTTTGTTTTCCTCAATATATATGTTTTACAAAGTTAGTAAACTTAATAAACCCATAACGAAACCTTTAACGTTCGGGTTGAGGCTGCGAGCGAGTGTGTTGTCGCCCCTCTCCCCAACACTCTCTATTATTACTCATATATCAGAAATATTTTTTTTATTACAGAAAATTCAATGTTCCCTGCTAAGAAACAAATTAATAAAGGAAAGAATGCCCTAAATAATATTGAAAACCGAATCAAAACCGTCGCGTGGTTTAAAAGGCGTTATCGAAAACTAAGTATCATAAAATAAATTTATGAATAGAGAGATGAACGTTTCAACTTAGTTTCATTTGTAAGATTTTTCGCCAGCTTAGTTACGGGATTGAAATTCATAAGCTCCTCACAAATTCAATGTCTAGATCATAATGATGGGTTTAAAGAGACTTTCCAAAAATAGGGTTTTAAAAAAAAAAGTGTTCAAGCTTTTAACTTAACTCTGGGCAGGCATAAGAGGTTTTCAGCTTATTGAAAAAAATAAATAAATAGAGTATTAGCATGCTTTTAAAAATTCTAACAACATTTATGCAATTTGAAATGATTCTTTAAGTAATGAGTGAATTTAAGCTGCAGTTTGGCCCGCGTTTATTGAAAGGAAGCCTCCATATGTTATACTAATTACACATTCCTAATTTCAACATTACACCTCCAGATAACGGACTAATATCAGAAAAGAATTAACTTGTTCCCGCAGGAAAATCAGACAACTTCTACATAATATAAAATATTCTCACAAGATCGAAATAAATTTTGATATTAAGGCAAATTAAAAAGAAATAATATTATGAATAATGTAGTTTATTGTTGCTGATTAATTCATAATTTCTAAAATATAGGAACTATCGAAAATAATGCATCTCAAAAACCGATCTAGAAAAATACCTCATATGAGAGAAATTACTACTTTTCACTACCAACGTTGGTTACTGTTTTAATATTTTTATCTATTTCTGACTAATATATAATGAATTTATGGACACGTCCCTGTTTCGCACGGGTGCAATTTGAATGAGGTGTCATTCATGTTTCGAAAATCTCAGTCTGACCGATTTATAATTTAGTTTAGAGAGTTATAGTTTATCGTAACGAAAATTGCAATAAACAATAAAATATGTTTATTTTTTTACGGGGAATGAAAACTGAAAAAGGTTCTGTCATTTTTCGGGCTTATAGTTGTTTTAAATATGAAATTTCAGTTTCATAGGACCGATTTTCCCAAATCTTTTTTTGTTTATGTTTATATCAGTCAGGAGACGGATCTTATGAAAGAAAAAAAGAGAAAAGTCACTTTAGATGATAATTTTTTTTTTTTCTAATTTTGCAAGGTAACAATAATCTCTATATATTTATAACGTATATAAAATTGAAGTCAGGAGAAGGATCTTACAGAAGAAACAAAGAGAAAAGTTCCTTAGATCATAGGTTTTTTAAAAATATTTTAAGTCGATAACAATCTCTCTATCTATCTATCTATCTATCTATCTATCTATATATATATATATATATATATATATATATATATATATATATATATATATATATATAAAAGAAAGCCCCATTTCACTCGATTTTCTGTTCATAGCAGTTTCTCAAAAATGACTATGATTGTGTTGAATATTTTCCTGGACGTTCGTTCTACCGTCAAGATGTGCAATAAGGCTGGGTTTGGGAAAATTCGTCCTCTAAGTGGTTAAAAGAAATATTTTTCTAAAACGTAAAGTAAAATTGGTTTTCGAATAATTAAAAACCTATAAATCTCTTAAAAAGTTATAGGTACTCTTTTAAACGATGATTGGATTTCTAACTGCATAAAAGCCAAGCCATTAACTGCCCAGTATCAGCAAATATAATATATAATAATTTATAACAAATATATCTAAGCACATTTGAGCATCGTATCCATGTTTCGTGTGTAGGGTTCTATAAACATATGCTCATTTGTTATTAGTTTTTTAAAAGTAATTCGAGGTGGTTAAAAAAGTTTCAAGTAAGACCTATTTATTAAAGCTAGTATATACATAAATGAATCACGTTTTCCCTTGTTTTTAATGTAAATTATTCTTTAACAATTTATTTTATTTACTAAATGTGTTTGAAAATTCTTAATTCGATATAAATAACGGAGGCAAGTAAAAGTCGTGCGTTGCGCGCACCAGATTTGTTTTTTAAATATTAATAATTTTTAGACAAGTTTATACTCCAATGACTTAATTTTTCATTCTGCTCTAGAGGTAGGGTAGGTTTGGGAGACAGAGATAGGGAAAGAGGAGAGAGAGATGAGAATATCGTTTTGATGGCTCAATTAAAACCGGGTCTATTTACATAGATATTTTAACCTCGGAAGAAATAAAACAAAGAAAAGGTCTTGGGAAATAAAAGTTCTTTGTTTTTTTCATTTGAAGACAATAGGAAAGTTGACCATGGCATCGTGTATTAATGGCACTTGATTCAATCTGTTGGAGGGACGAAAGGGTCCACTGCAATATACCATCCCTGGGGCCTTATCAAATACGCATCTGCGATGGAATAAAATATGCCTGTGAGGCCCAAGTTCGCTAAGCGCTCAGTATTTTTCGATATCCGATAAATGATCCTTTGCACAGAGTTGATGGGGAATATCCAAGAATGGAGAATATTGATTCGTCACGCCATAAAAAATATTTTTAGATTCAGAATTTTTTGGTTTATCATTTTCAAAAATGAACCTTTGTAATCGACCAAAAAAGAAAAATTTGAGAGCTTACGTTTCAAGATGCATAGAACCCGTATAATGAATAAAAAATATTTTTCTCCAAATTAATAATTAAAAAACCTTTTAAAATAAAATAAAATTAAATTGTATACAAAATGAAAAAATAATCATTGAAATTGGTTATGAACCAGCTAAGGTAAAGCGGTTTGAAATAAGCAGTGGCACTATGCCATTTTCCTCTAAATTATTTATTGCTTTGCGAATTACTTAATTGCCTATGTACAGCTTTATAAATATGTATTTATACCGTAATACAGCTATTTGGAAATAATAAACCATTGTGTAATAATTTGCAGGGTTTTTTTTGTCAGATTTGGAACAACGCGATTTGCCTTAAACGGAGTTTTCATCATTTTTTTTGGAATCATTGGATTAGTGGACGCTATTCATTAAAAAACCACGATATATTTTTTTTTGTTATAACCTTTTTTTATACCTTCCATCTAAATACTGAAGAGCTTTTAAAACGTATGAAAATTTCCTCTCTCCAATATCATCAAAATATAATATTATTTCTTCAATAAATTATGTTAACATTATATCAAATTATATTTAAACTTTTTTTTTTACTTTCTCCTACAAATATATGAAATATACAGTATTACTTCACTTACCTATATATATATATTGGGTTGTGTCACATGAAATGTCCGTTTTCAAGGTAAAGGATTTTTATTAAAAATACGATATGAAAACAAGATAATTTTATTCGAAGTATTTAACTTCTTTTTCTACACATTTTTCTCAACGTGACACCAACTTTTTTATCCCCGAACTAAAAACTCTGAGCTTTAAAGTGAAACAAAATCTGAAAACGCACTTTTCACTTGATCATCATTTTCAAAAAGTTTTCCTTTGACGAAGTTGTCTAAATTTCTGAACAGGTGGTAATCTGTTGGAGACAAGTCGAGAGAATATGGTAGGTGCAGAAGAACATCGTAGCCCAGTTCTTTCAAATTTCGCACGGTATGTTTTGAAACATAGTGTCTTGATGCCGCTCAGTGAGATCATGAGGTACCCATGCATCGAGCTTTTTTACTTTCCCAATACAATTTAAATGTCTGGAAACGGTAGATGCGCTTGCATTTAGTTGTGCTGAGAGTCCTTTAACTGTTTGGTAGGGGTTTCCTTCTACTGTATGTTTGAGGACATCGTTGTCTATTACGGACGGAGGTCTTCCTCGAGGGCAAGTTTTCCAAGTCGTTATCCCCAGCTGAAACTTAGCAAACCAACGGCGACTGGTCCGTTCATTAACACTCCCTTCCCCAAACGCCTTATAAATATTTCTAGCGTCCTCAGCTGCTGAATGGCCGAGTTTAGAATATAACTCGTACAGAAATATAACTCGAAAATCGCGTGCTTCCATGTTCATATTTGGAGGTATACTAAAAAGTGGGTAATTGATTGGGAAGCTAATGTTTACTTTAAATATGTAAACATTCGGAAGAAAACAATAGAGACCTGCAAAATCCTTTATGTATTTCAGAAACTATAAAAACGGTAATTTCATGTGAAGCAACCCAATAAATATAAGGAAATATTATACGATTCTAAACATTTTCTGGATTCTAAACAAGTTAAGTCCAAATGACCAAGTCCGTCAAAAAGGTCTGTGCGCTTAAGTGGTAAGTATAGTAGTAGTACATTCAAGTAATATTCCAATTGTAAATTTATATCTTTGAGATTTGGTTCTGATACCGAAAAATGTTGTTACTATTTTTTTTTTTTTTCTCTTTTAATGTTGTTCTGTTATCCGCATCGAAGCTAATTTAAGTACAAAAAAAAAATGATCTGACCGGAAGTTATAATTATAATAACTGTATTCATGTGCTTTTTTTTTTTTATTTCCTTTAATCAACTCTTTCATATCCACATTCACTCGCACCCATATTAATACTGTTATAAATCATTTCCTTTCTACAACATCATCAAAATAGAATATTATTTCTTTAACAAATTATCTTCACATAATATCAAATTATATTTAAACATTTTTTTTTACATTCTCTTACCAATAAATGAAATATTTATTTCACTTACCTACATATATATATATATATATATATATGAGCGGCGTGGTCTAGTGGATAAAGCACTAGTCTGCTGTTCTCCGGGTCCTGGGTTCGAATCCCGGCTGTGACAGAAATATTATTTATTCTGTTAATTCAGTCGGGGGGCGACACTACGGTATGGAGACCCTCCTGGGGCAGACCCAACCTCTATGAAGTGAGTACCCAAATTAATTGGGGAAAAACCTAGCGGCTGAGCGTGATTAAGGCCTAAGCACCTCATTGCACTGCCGTTGGCCTAGAAACAGTACGAATCTCTATATGCACTGAGCCCAAGACCCTTCATGGGTTGTAGTGGTACAGGTATATATATATATAATATATATATATATATATATATATATATATATATATATATATATATATATATATATATATATGGAAATATATTACGATTCTAAACGTTTTCGAATTTGAGTTTCCATCGAAAATACAAGTTTCGATCTCTTCAGATCTTGTATTTTCATGATCTCTTGTGGTAAGTAAGTATAGCTCTGAAATGATAAGTTGTTAGAAACTAAAATTTTATATTTTATGAGCGCTAATGCCTGAGATGTAATAGCGACTTTTTCACTAAAATTGACGAATCAGAAGAGCCACTTAATTACATGCATTTTGAAACTTTTTCAATTTTTTCAACGATTTTGATTAAACTCATTATATGAATGTAAGATTGAATGGGCTTAAATATGATGTAGGTTTCTATATTTTCTTCCGCTAAAGAACCTTCGTTCGAAAATTAAAAAAAAATAACCATATCATCTTGTTAGCGTTAGCAAAAACGGGTAAATATAAGGAGAAATAAGCAAACATAGTTTTGTATGTAATTTATTTTTTGAACATAAGATCAGTAACAAAGATGTATAATATACCATTGGGAAGCTAAATATTATCTTATACTCAAACGCATTAGGTAATTGGAGGAAAGCGAACAAAACTAAGTGATTGTAATAAATAATAATAATATTATAGATTATTTCATGGAATACATGTTTTTATGGAAACTCAATGTAATTCTTTAACCTTTTTTCTTCTCTAACTTTATTTAAAAAGTTCTTAAATTGATTTTAAAAGCGTAGGTAAGCGAAAGTCGTGTTTGTATGATGAATTAAGAAGTGTAGTAATGCTTGCTAAAAAAAAATCTAAAGTCTTGTTTATCCAACAATATAAAGATTAATTCCAATCCAATTCACCAAAAAGGCACCTTTTGCTTTTTTTTTAGTTAACATTTTATCAATCAATACACTGAAAAACAAAAGTCCACTTTCTGAGAAAACTACGTCAAAATTATTTTTTTAACTAAAAATATACTGGATGATATTAATTTTTCGAAAGTAACATATATTAATGATAAATAATTGGTTCTTAATTCTTTCCAAAAAGTTTATTGTACGCTAATAATTATTTTGAGTCTGCGTTTCGGGGTATGTATTGGCGGAATATATTGGCTGATTCGATTTGTGGTTTTTTTTATGACTTTTATATTTATTTTACAATAGACAAAGTTTTAGATACCTAAATAACTAATATTAGTAAGCATTTGTTGCTGTATGTGAAACCTGATGATGGCAAAAAAACCGAAACGTAGACTCGAAATAATTGTTGGTGTATAATACAATTTTTGGGAAGAATTAAGAACCAATTATTTATTATTTTTTAAAAATCTGGTGCGCGCAACACACGGCTTTCACTAACCTACGTAGTAGGAATCAATTTCAAATATTGTAAATACATTTAGAAATAATAATAAATTGTTGAAGAATTACATAGATTTTAATATAAACATGTATTTTATTAAATTATCTATTATATTATTATTTACGACAATCAGGTTGTTTTATCGGCTTTTCATCGCTTTCCGTTAACTTTTACAATTTCGTACATAAGATAATTGTTTAATGGTATATCACACATCTATATTACTGTTTTCATGTTCACAAACACAAAAATATAATATAAAACAATTTCTTATGTCTATTCTCCTTTTAGTCTTTATCGAATTCGTTCAAATTATATATTTATCCATTCTTTGTCCATGCTAAAAAGATGATATGGTTATTTTTATAAAATCTACAACATTAAAGGTACTTCAGATAAAGACAATTTTAAATATCAGCATTTAAGCCCTGTCAGACCATTTCAATCAGATTAAAACCTACTTGATATTAAAGCCCATTAAATTTTATATCGATATACCGAGTTTAATCGAAATCGTTTGAGCCGTTTTAAGAAAATCGTAAAATGGTGCAAAATGCATGGTATAAAGTGTTTCTTCTGGTCAGCTGATTTCGATGAAAAATTAGCTTTAACATCTCAGGCGTATAGTTGTCTTGAATATGAAATTTTAGTTTCTAATGACTTTTTTTTTTTTTTGTTTTTTTTGCGTTAGACTGACCACATACGGACACACACACAGACCTGGAGGTCACCCATAGCGTAGTTGCTAGCATAACAGCTTTCTATGCCAAAGGTCGTGGGTTCAAACCTGCGGGTGGCCCTAGGATTTTTTAATGGGAGTAAAAAATCCTTGGTTATGCCGTCCTTCGGAGGGAACGTTAAAAGGTGGTCCCTAGCCTGTTCGATGTCAGGTACTCGTTAAAGATCCCTATCCTAATTAAACCTGGATAGGCAAAATTTAGGACTCCCACTGTAGCACCGTCCGATTAGCCATAGTAGCATAAAGTGACGTTAAACTAATAAACAAAATAAAAACACAGACCTGTTTGCGGGACTTGGTATTTTGGACTCAAACGTATATTTCCGGTGTAAATTTTTACGATCGTTAACTATTTATTTCATATATAGGTATGTGAAAATAACATACAATAAACCAGTTTCATCATGTTCTATTATTTTAGTTTTAGTTCTTAAAGACCGTTGGAAGTTACTTAATGGGTCCAAAATTGTGGTTGTAGATACTACAAAAAACATTATTAGTGATAGTCAACATTTTATCATATCTGGAGCGGGTTCAAGAAGAATCTTTTTTGTCCTCGATTAGCAATTATCTCAAATCTATTTTTTGAAAATTCTCTTCTAACTCATTTAAAATGCGTTGAACCGAAATAAACCTGAACTAGCCAGTTAGCCAAAAAGGCGAGTTCGCAAAGTTGTTTTTTCTCTATAATCTCCATGATGTACAAGGAAACAGCGTGACATCGGCTGCCCTGGCTCAACTACTTTTAATTAATCTCAAACTAATTAAATGCCCATCCACCTGAAACTTTGTGCCTCTGCCATCTCGGTCTCACTCCTAATTAGAATCGAGAGAACGTGCAACAGTTTATTCAAATTTGCTTAAAAGACAAAAGGAACCTGAAGCGTTTATCTGCTAACTCAAATTATTTATGTAATTAATTAAAACACGATGTTATATATTTAAAATATTCGATGTTAAATGAATATTTAGACGTTCGGTTTTCCCATTACTTAATGACGGAAATTTAGTGTTATTTGTTCTCCAAATGTTTTTGAATTACAACAGGACACATTGAAACTTAGGACACGATTGATTTTAATTCAAGTTATTGTCAAAGGAATAAGGACGGATTCAGTCTTCAATAAAGAATGGAATACAGATGTCTTTTATTTATAGAAAAGCTTTTCTGTATCATGTTTAGATCCTCTTATCATCCAGATTGAACAGCTTAATAGATTGGTTTTGTTTTAGTTCTGTTGTACTGTTTATAGAGAATAACTCTTTCTTACTGTTATTGACCAGGTAAAATCACAAAAAGAATCAATTAACTATATTTTCGTGAAGTGAGTATGGTTGGTTGACTGTGTGTATATGTGGGAGAAGTTAGTTCAGGTATTTATTAGTATTAAATTAAAATGACAATAGGAAAGTACATAATGATAAACGTGTTGGGACAGCCCAATATGGAATCCGTAATATCGAAAAAAGGGAAGTAATGTCTTGTTCTGATTTACATTACATTACGGGATGTCTTTTAAAATTACATTAAAATCGATATTGTCGAAGATTTATCAATTCTCTTTATGTTATATACTTTTCAAGATAACCCTTTTCAAATTATTCTTTTTTGGTTTAAAAAAATGTTGAATCCCCGTTTTCTAAATTTATTTTTTTAAAACCATAAAAATTGTTATCCCTACGAAGACTGTGAAAATAAATCTAACCATGACTTATCTTCTTAA
Source organism: Piezodorus guildinii (assembly GCA_023052935.1). Classification (NCBI taxonomy): domain Eukaryota; kingdom Metazoa; phylum Arthropoda; class Insecta; order Hemiptera; family Pentatomidae; genus Piezodorus; species Piezodorus guildinii. The sequence goes on along the minus strand of CM041293.1, from coordinate 80,721,461 downwards.
CTTCAATTAGAGTGGTAATAAAAATCTTTTGTTTACTAACTACCGAGATACGATGGTCTAAGAATGTGTTTTTTTCTTTCTAAAAATTGGATTTCAACATTTTGCTGTTTCAATGTGCCAAATTTCATAGGAATTATTCTTTTTACGAAAATCGAGAAAATAAGTTACATTATATTATATTTAACGAGCTTTAATTTGAGTGGTTATAGATATTTTTGCGTATAATAGTTTCATATTCAATAATGTTTCAGTAGTAAAAACAATTTTTTTTTCAGAAACTCGTGATATGAAATATTGTTATTTTACTGTCTAAAATGTCATAAAAAACTGTACTTCCTAAGGAAATTATGAAGATAAAATATATCATAGCCCGATTAATTAGCTGTGATGTGAGTAGTAATATACATCTGTACGTATAATAGTTTCCGAGATATAGATCTTTAAGTAAAAACTTTTTTTTCCTCTAAATCATAAAGCAATATTTTGTTTCTTTCTTTTGAGAAATATGTGCAGTATATTGTCTCTTCAATGTCTCCGCAGCTATTCATTGTAGCAAAAACATTTATATGGGCATTTTTTAAGACATTTTAAAGTACTTTAATTTTGTATAGAATAATGTTTTCGATAAAGATGCTACTTTTTGAGATATTCTCAAAAAAATAAAACAATTGATTTTTTTTTTTCTTATACTCTCCCTCTCCTCTTCAAGACCAACTCTGAAAACTCTGGGACATTTTACCACTTGATAAGAAAAGGGCACTGAACAATTAATGACAGGTTTCAGCTTTGTTTTGTAGTTTCAGCTTTGTTCAGATCAAAACCTAATTTTACTGTAATATATATATATTTTGTTGCTTTATTTTATTTCTGCGTTTTATTAAATTTTGTAAAAATTTGAGTTAAATGGTTTTAAAACAAGATTAGTATGAAATTAATATTTAAAAAAATCTGATGAGGCAACACACGACATTCACTTACCTCGCCTGTTAAAATCAATTTAAAAACTATATACTTAAATTTGAAAAATATTTCAAGTTGATTTCAATAAAACGCGTATTCATTTTCGTTGGAAACATATTATTTAGATTAAATAATATAACGGGGATCACTTGTAGCTGGGTGGTTAGCATAACAGCCTCCTATGCCAAAGGTCACGGGTTCAAACCCGCAGGTGGTCCTAGGATTTTTTTAATGGGAATAAAAAATCCTTAGTTATGCCGTCCTTCGGAAGGAACGTTAAAATGGGGTCCCGAGCCTGTGCGATGTCAGGTACTCGTTTAAGATCCCTATCCTAATAAAATCTGGATAGGTAAAATTTAGGATTCCCACTGTAGCATCGTCCGATTAGCCGTAGTAGCATAAAGTGACGTTAAACGAATAAACAAAATAAACACAGACCTGTTTGCGGGACTTGGTATTTTGGGACTTATTGTATATGATAATATTTTTTCTAAAATCTGTTTTTTGCCAGTATATTATTCGTCTATATTACAGTTCTTATTATAAAAACAAAACAAAAATTTCATTAAAAAATATTTTAGCTCTTTATACTTTAGTTTTTCATCAAATTCGTCCAACTTGAATATTTAGTCGTCCTTCATCAATGTCATTAAGATGATGTGGTTAATCTTGTGGAATTTAGTTTTATATTCATTTCATCACTCTCTATTAACTTTTAAAAGCTTGTGTATGAGATAATATTTTTTCTAAAATCTTTAGCTTTCCAACGGTATATCATACATGTATATTACTGCTCTTATGTTCAAAAACGAAAAATTGCATTAAAAAAATATTATTGAGTTCTGCGCTTGCGCTAGTTCATTAACATACGTCGTTATATCGTATCTTCTTTATGAACAGTTTTTAGTGTGTAATAATTGTTTTTATTACATATAAACAATTAATGATTGTGCAACAACATTCGTTGTCAACAATGGACTAATCCTACTGACTGTAAGTAGTAATATTTACGATTACTTAGTTGTCGTATGAAGTAGAGCTGAGAAGCCTTATCTTTTTCGCCATATTGCGATCCCCACTCAGCTTCCTCAGCTTGCCAGTCTTCCACTGACCCCTGGAGGGCCACGTCGCGCTCCGGACGACAAGGTCAAGGTCGCGCGGACGTATTTTTTTTTGTTTTATTTTTTTTATTTTTATGTATCAATGAGATACTATCACCAGGTCATGGCGGGAAAGGCAAGCATTAAACGCTCCAGGTCAGCTGGCTCTTCTGCTTCCCCGGTCAAGCAAAGGCAAAGACGTAATAACAAACGCCCTACGCCCCCTTCATCAGCTGCTTCTAACGAACAGGAACCATAACCCGGGACTTCAACGCAAGGGATGACTGAGGAATCTCCCTTTTTTACTCCTAACCCCTACCAAGTACTCCATATCGAGAAAGAGGTCATGGAATCAGAATCTACACCGAGAGATCCCCGCCCTCCTCCCATATTTGTTAAAAATATAAGAAATTTTCAACTCCTATGCACCCAATTAAATAAAATCATTGATAGCAAAAGCTACACATGTCTAACACGTATCAATGACACAAAAATATCACCCGATTCAGCTGATGTGTACCGCAAAATAGTAAAATATCTTAGTGAAACAAAAGCTGATTTTCACACGTATCAGCTAAGAGAGGAGAGGGCATTAAGGGTGGTAATAAGAAATTTACACCCCTCTACACCAGCTGAGGAAATAAAGGAAGAACTGACGTCTCTTGGGTTCAAAGTGCGTCAGATAACTAATGTCATGAAAGATATTATAGAAGAATCAGGTGACAGGAGTAAAATTCCTTTACCTCTATTTTTTGTGGACTTAGAACCGTCTCCAGGAGTAGAAAAAATTTATGAAGTGGAAAAACTCTATTACACGAGAGTCAAGATTGAAAAGCCATATGTAAAAAGAGACATTATACAATGCCACAATTGTCAAGCATACGGCCACACGAAAACGTATTGCCACCACATACCGCGCTGTGTTAAATGTGGTGAACAGCACAAGTCTGAGCAGTGCAATAAATCTCGTATAATCCCAGCAGTTTGCGCTCTGTGCCACAAGGGACATCCGGCGAATTACAAAGGCTGCGAGATTTACAAGAATTCCAAGTCAAGATTTCTGAAGCCCCAGCGCCAAGAGGAGACTAGACCGAGGAGAAACCCATCAAAATTCGTCGACCCGACAGTTTCGTTCGCCCAACAACTTGGTGGTGGTGACCAGTCTACTCAATGTGAGGCCACGCCGGTTCAACATACACTCAAACATCCCGAACCTGAATCTCAACCACCTCAAAATTTTAATTCTCAAAAACTTCCCCAGCATCAAATTTCTCCTAACCCTCCTCCATCAAATGTCACAGACCTCACCAGTTTAATGACATCATTCATCTCAGAAATAAAATCAATAGTTATGCCTCTGATATCAGTCCTAACAAACCTAGTATCAAATTTAATTCCTGCCTTGAAAAAGCCCTAAATGATTCCATCCAACTCCATTTCCATTCTCCTCTGGAATGCGAATGGTGTTCGAAATCATATTAATGAACTAACTTTATTACTACACGACAAACGTATTGACGTAGCTCTTATCACTGAAACACGACTAACTAACAAACGATCATTCAACATCCCAGACTACCAAATATACCGAACTGACCATCCCGATGGAACAGCTCATGCCGGCACTGCTGTCATCATCCATCGCTCCCTCTCCCATAATTTATTACCCTTACCAGTCCATAACTTCCTCCAAACCACTGCTGTAATTATACAAACCCGTCATTTTCCTATAACAGTAGTTGCAGCATACTCTCCTCCAAAAATACCTATTTCCGAAATCCAATTTAATTTATTCCTTAATTCCTTAGGGCATCATTTCCTCATAGGTGCGGACTTAAATGCCAAACACCAGCAATGGGGAGCCAGAACTACAAATTCTCGCGGGCGAACATTGCTGTCTGCACTCTATTCCACTCACTGTAATATCCTCTCCCCCGATTCCCCTACCTATTGGCCTACTGATCCTCACCGTAACCCCGACCTCCTCGATTGTTTTATCCACAAAGGGCTGGGACCTTTAAATCATTCCGTTTCCCGGCTCGATGACCTTTCCTCCGATCATAGCCCTCTTACCCTAACTCTCTCATTATCTCCTATTCCCAAACTCCCTCCACCATCATTCCTAAGAGGCCCAGTTAATTGGAACCTCTTCCGCGAAATAATAACGGATGGAATAGACCTCAGAGTATCCCTCAAATCTCCACAAGATCTTGATGATGCAGTTGATTCCTTTACTACCCTTATCCAACAAGCAGCCTGGAATGCATCTTCACCTTCTCCTTCCCCAAAATATTACCAGAAGAATCCTATACCCCAAAACCTCCTAGATCTAATCCATACCAAACGACGCTCTAGAACCCTCTGGCAAAGAACCAGGCACCCAGACGATCGTAAATCCTACAATTATTACACCAAATTAGCTAAAAAGAAATTAGATACCTTTCGATCCCAATCCTACAATTCCTATCTTTCTTCCCTATCTATCTGCGACAATTCCCTCTGGAAAGTAACCAAAAAAGTTCTTAAATACCAATTCATCTCCCATCCCATCCGACGTGAAGATGGATCCTGGGCTTCGTCGGATGAGACTAGAGCGGAAGAATTTGCCAAATACCTTTCTAAAGTTTTTATCCCACACCCCGAGCTCAATCCTGCCCATACAGCTAACGTAAAGGAATTCCTCTCCTCTCCAATTCCTCTCTCTCCACCCCCTAAAGCTATTAACCCCTCTGAGGTCAAATTCCTTATAAAGAAACTAAAACCTCGAAAAGCTCCTGGCTACGACCTCCTCAATTCTAAGATCCTTCGTCAACTGCCCCAAAAAGCAATTATATTCCTTACCTACCTCTATAATAGTATCCTCCGTACAACCCACTTTCCTTTGGTGTGGAAACACTCCATCATTCTCCTTTTTCCCAAACCTGGTAAACCTCCCAACAACACCTCATCCTATAGGCCTATTAGTCTCCTTCCGATCCTTTCAAAAATCTTTGAAAAAATCCTTCTCAAGCGTATCCTACAGTTAATTGAAATTCCTTTCCACCAGTTCGGATTCCGCTCACAGCACTCCACTGTACAACAAGGCCTACGAGTGGTTGACCATATATCCTTTGCACTTGAAAACAAGCAATATTGCACTGGTGCCTTTCTGGACGTTGCTCAGGCATTCGACCGGGTCTGGCACGATGGCTTGCTTTTCAAACTAAAAACCCATTTACCCCAATCCTTATACCTAATCCTACAATCCTACCTTTCAAACCGTTCCTTCAGAGTCCGCTCTGGTTCAGAATTTTCCAATAGTTACCTGATCGAGGCTGGTGTACCTCAAGGCAGTGTCCTAGGTCCTGTCCTCTATCTCCTATTTACAGCTGACATACCTACGGATCCTGATACCTTCTTAGCAACTTTTGCCGACGATACTGCCATTTTATCAACCCAATCAGATCCCGAAATTGCATCTTCCTATCTACAAAGACATCTATCCTTGATTGAATTTTGGTGCGCTAATTGGCGTATCAAAATTAATGAATCCAAATGTAAGCACATCACCTTTACCCTTCGCCGCAGATCCTGTCCACAAGTCAATTTTAACTCCATACCCCTTCCCTGCTCTGACACAGTCCGGTATCTGGGATTCTTACTAGACAAAAGACTAACGTGGAACCCACACACTCGACTTAAACGACAAGAACTCAACAGACGATACGGCCAACTATATAGACTACTAAACAGAACATCAAAACTTTCTGTTGCTAATAAACTATTAATTTACAAGACGATTCTAAAACCGATATGGACCTACGGACTAGAACTGTGGGGGACAACTAAATTTTCGAACATCAGGCGTATCCAATCCTTTCAGTCCAAAGTCCTTAGAACAATAGTCAATGCTCCCTATTATGTTACAAACAAGACCTTACACAATGATCTGAATATCCCATTTGTCCTCGATCTAATCCCATCTAAATTCCTAAACTTCCACCAGAGGCTAACTCACCTTCCTAATCCTTTATCCCAATCCCTATCTAGCTTCAGCCATCCCTATAACCCTCCTCGTAGGTTGAAACGGCAGTGGCCTAGAGATCTCTTATAACTAAGCAATGCTGAGTGTTGGCAATGGCCAGCTTCTCCACTCACGCCTGAGAGTCTGTGGCTCTAGCGCCCTCTCTCAGTCTCCACTGGCTTATTAGACCGGTGACGCGACTGACTGAGAGGCGCTGGGATCTCCTAGCCTTGGACCCCGACGCCCACTTGTGGGCGTCGGGGTTTAATTCGGAGTTCCCAGGGGCAGTATGTAAATATTGTATATATATGTATGAATGTGTCCAAGATTTTTATTTTTTTTATTTTTTTTTTTTTATCTTTATATTTGATTTATTTCTATTTATTTTGTATTCATTTATTTTTATTTCTTTATTTTATGTACATAAGGAATGAATGAATTCTAATATCACTAATACTTATTGCCCAAGATTGTGGCAGATTGTATTATTTCTAAATAAATAAAAGTTAAATAATAAAAAAAATATTTTTTCTGTTTTCTCCTTCAGTTGGGTATCGAACTTATTCAATTTATATATTTACCTGTTTTTCATCAGCGTTAACAAGATAATATAGTTATTTTTATTGAATCTACAAAATTTAAGGTACGTTAAAGGAGAAAAATTTAAAATATCGGCATACAAGTCCTGTCATATACCATATCAAATATAAAATATCTATATCAAAGCCAATTAGATTTTACATCAATATAGGGGGTTTAATCAAAATCGTTAGAGACGTTTTTGAAAAAATCCTAAAAAGGTGCAAAATGCATTTTCGTTGGAAACATGTGATTTAGAATAAATAATATAACTACATTAAATTGTTAATCATTAATAAGTTTACTCCCTATTCGTCACATACATTACTACCTTTTACAACTTTGGGTTTCAGATAATATTTTTTCTAATATCATTCTCTCTCCAACGGCATATTATACGTTTATGTTACTGCTCTTAACATAAAAAAACAAAACAAAAAAAACATACAAAAATAGTTTTTCTCTCTTATCCTTTAGTTGGTCATCAAATTCGTTCAACTTGTACATTTATCCGTCCTTTATCAATCTCATTAAGATGACATGGTTAGTCTTTTGGAATTTAGTTAGTAGTTTAGAGGAAGAAAATTTAAAATATTGGTTTTTAAGCCCCGTCAGACTATTTCAATCAGAATAAACATGATATTAAGGGCTATTAAATTTTACATCTATATAGTGAGTTTAATCAAAATCGTTAGAGCCGTTATTGAGAATACCGTAAAAAATTGCAAAATGCATGGTACAAAGTGGCTCTTCTGGAAGCCGATGTTGATGAAAAAGTTGCTGTAACATCTAGCACACACACACACCTTTTTTCGGGACTTGGTTATCTGGACTCAGGGGACCCTAAAAAGTCTATTTCCGTCGAAAACTGGAACTAGAAAATTTTCACAATCGCAATACTTTTCCTTACTGTATATTCCATATATAGGTAAGTGAAAGTAATATTTATATTAATCATTATGATATTTAAGAAAAAATGTTTTCATTATATAAATATATATATATATATATGTATAAATATATATGAGTTTTAATTACTTTTATTCGTCAATGTTTTTTTTTTTACTATTTCTGCTTAGTTTATTTCAGGAACCCATTAGGAAACCTAGCTAAAATTTATTCTTTCGGAGATAAATGTTTTTTTTTTAACTAATTAATCTTTAATTAATTAGCAAAATTAATTTTAATTGAATAAGATAATCTCTATTATTTATTATATTAACAGTGCCTGTTTAAACAAATGCTGACCCCCTGGATGTGGCCGAAGGGTTAATACCGACTAAAATGAATAATGAAGGGAGATGTGCCTTATCAGATGATATCGCCAACAACACGGCACCTTATCTTGTCACCAAAATGTTTTATTACTTCCCAAATTATTATCTTAATAATTAATCAGCCTCCATCCCAGCAACGTGAGCCGTGATTTCATTTCTGCCGAGCGTGAAAAATTTTAACGGTAATTTTTAAAAAGTAACTTTTTTTTAAAGAGCATAAGTTCCTATATTTATTTGGTTTTGCCTCTAACCCAGTGGGTCCTTGGCTGGGTGACTGGCTTCTTTGAAATTTATTTTATTCTAGTTTAATAATTGACGTTCAAGAGTAGTTGTAATTATTATTAAATACTCTTATCCACAGATTTACATGAAACTAATTATTGCCATTATAGCATGATATTTATACAGATAAAGTTTATATTAAGCTCTCTTAGACAGTAGTAATATCTTCCACTGGTCTTATTCAGAATGCTGATGTGAGATGTGTTTTCTCTAAACTGAATTTATTATCGTTTTCCCGTCCGATACCTTTAGTATCGAACGTTAAGAGAGTTAATAAACAAGAGTAAATATTATAAGAGAAATTTGAAAGTTTATGATTGAATTTTTTAAAGCGATGTCTCTTTTTTTGGATCTCTGATCTTACTTTTGTCGAAAAATTACTTCATTCTTTCTTATTACTCTTCCTCTATTCAGGATAACAGTTACGTAATTACAGTTCATTGTAGCTAAGCTGTAATATTCCTGTCTTAAATGTATTTCTCTTTTTTGAGTTTTTTCTTTTATTTGTAGAAAAGCAACTTTTTAGAAATATGCATTTTCTTTCTCTTTTTTTCATATTAATCTGCTATACTTATTCCTGTCAACTTTATCGGACTTTCATGTTTTATTTAATTAATTTAGTTAAAGTCCATTCTTAGGTAAGAACACTCATGTAATATTCCAAACGTAAATTTTTGTTTGTGAAATTTGGTTTTGATTGTAACCGTAAAACAATTTTATTAATTTTTCTTCACTAAATTTTGTTGTTCTGCTGTCCACATCGAAGTTAATGTAAGTTAAATCAATAATGGTCTGACTGGATGTTATAATCGTAATAACTATACTTGTATGTTGTTTTATTTTATTTGCTCTAATCAACTTGTTCCTATCCACATTAACTCGCACCCATATTAATATTGTTATATATAAAAATGCAAAATTTTATTTTATTTAAGAAAAATTTCAACATCTGCGTAATAGAGACCAGTGAAGACTCATTTTTTAAAGTTGGAATAAAGTTTGGAACGGAGTTTTATTCCTCAAAACTTGAGATAGACAAGAACGAAAAGAGCTATAACTTTTTAACATCACGTTCTAAAGAGCAACAAGAATATATTTTTCCTAATAACGTTTGCTTAAATTTGAACATGGTATTTCTGATTTCGGGATGAATATGATAGCTATAAAAATATGAACTATTTGACTTAAGTGCAAACTTTAAATATTTAACCAAAATGAATGCAATCTCTATGACCCAGTAAAATACTAAACCACGCTTTCCACGTCGATTATCGGATATGAGGGATCTAGGTTTAAATTTTGTTTATAAATCGATGTCATTAAAGTAGTTTCGTATCAACTTTTCAAATAATACGCATCTCTACAGGACCTCCATATAGAGTTAAATAAGTTTAATTGTTGAAAAATTGAAGATTAAATATCATCAGTAATAGAGTTCTGCCTATATCGCTTTTATCTTCTTATCCACAGGTTTTCAGGAAAAAAACCATTAAATTTCTAACAATCCAATCAAAAATTAAATTTAAAAACTTTAAGCAAGCACATTAATACTAATGGCCGCGCTACACGAAGATAGAGACATAAAAGTGAAATCACTATCACGAGAAGGACGGAGAACGGGGATGCATCATTATTTTCTATAACGTCGAATAATAACATCAAGTATTACTTTTTAAAAACCTATAGTGTTCATTAAATATTATTTAAAAAACAAATGCTAAAAAAAAAATAAAGGTACTCGCTTCATTGAGATATGGAAGATTTGAAAGGTACCTCAAGAATCAGCCCCAATGAAGACAAGTAACTTGAGTCGAAACGTTGGTTAATATTGTACATTTTGTTTTTATTTGCTAATCTTTTATGATCACACCCGCCATCTCAATCCTTCATATTTAACACACGCTCAACCATTTAATCTTTAGTATTAAATAATAAAATAATATCAAAGAATAGTACATAGCTTTACATTTATATTAAACATATAATTGAATAAGATAAGTTTGTAGATGTAATATACTATAGTATCCAATTTCAACACTTTTTAAAAGATGTTTTAATTTTGGCCAATATATATATATATATATATATATATATATTTGAAGCAATATATTATTCCTTTATATAACTTTATTATCAATATTTAAGTGAGAATGGTTGACTGTGTGTATATATAATTAAGGTGCAGACAATGAACATACGATTATATAAACTTAATTCATGGTGCTGATATATCGCCTAATTATAGTATTCTTCAGGGCGATGAAGAAGTGAGAATCCAACAATGCTTAGATATGATACCGTAAGGACTAGTGACAAAAGTTACATTAAACAAAATATTCTTAACTAAATTTTGACAAGGAAACTGTCGTCACATTTTGGACTCTCACTCCTTCAGTCGCCTGAAGAAGGCATATGAGTTAGCCGAACCGTCGGCACGTTAAATTAAGTGTATACTCATGTGTGTTTATTTGACTACACCTCAAAACTTCCCATTTATTATCAATAGGTAAATAAGCATTTGAATGCACGTTTCGAATTTCTCCCATCTTTAACATTTGTCTGTCAATCTTAATATGTCATATATTATTTCCTCATAACTAAATTGCTTGATTAATGTCACTGTATATAATTTCAAATATCTTCCTAAAAAATATGTAAATTAGGCAATAAGTACACTAGCTTTTGCTTGCGACTTCGTCTGCTTCAATTTCTGTTATTATGATCGTCATTAAGAAGTTTTTAAAAGAGTATATTTAAAGACTTCTGCTAAATGGTATTTTTAGTTTTATTTCTCTGACAGAAGTACATACTGATTTTTTCGCAGCTCGATCTTGATAATGCGACAATAGTTGGCCGTGTGAAAAACAGTCTTGACGTAAATCGATTTCTAACGTGCTTAAATGTTTACCCCTGTGTTTATTAATTGTTACGGCAAAAGATAAATTTACGGAAATTGAATTATTTTAAAATTAAAAGGTAAATCATATGGAATCATTGGATGCCAGGTTAATATCCCCATTTTCCACTAATGCTTCTGATTTGCAGCGTGATGCTATGTAACTTAAAGCTTTCCTTAATAAATGGACTATCCAACACAAAAATAATTTTTCAATTCGAGCCGTAGTTTCTGAGATTAGCGCGTTCTAACAAACAAACTCTTCAGCTTTATAATAGGGGTACTCACTACTTTGCTATAGCACAAAAAGCATGCTACAGCAAACTAGTGAGTACCCCTAATATTAGATAGACCATCTTTTTTGCCCGCGACTATCGTCTCTGTCCATTCTGTTGTTACGATCGCTAGTAAGAAAATTTTTAAAAGAATATATTTAAAATGCTTCTGCGTAATGATATTTGGTTTAAATTTCTTGTGAAGAGAAACATGCTGATTTTCTCCGCAACTCGATTTGGACGTAAATCGATTCCTACGTGTTTAAAATGTTGGCCCTAATGATTTATATTTTTACGACAAAAAAAAAAAACAACGGGAATTGAATATTTTAAAATTAAAATGTAAATCATTTGAATATTGGATGCAGGTGAATTTCATCCGTTCTCCATATTTCAACTGATTCTTCGCTCCTATGTCGCAGCGTGATTTATATGGCCTTCTGATGGATAAATGGACTATCCAACGTCAAAAATGTTTTCAATTCGAACCATACTTCTGAATTAACGTTCAAACAACAAACAAACAAACTCTTCAGCTTATAATATTAGTATAATTATGACAATATCCAGACATGTCTAATTCAAAATTCAGGAATTATCATATATAAATCGAATACACATACCGATTCATAGTCCTTCGTATTTCCCTGAATGGAAAAGAATAGATCTTGATAGCTATCTTAACTACTTCTTTGCCAAGTCAGAGAGAAATGAGTCGGTTTGATGAGTTATAGAAGGCAAAAAAAAGAAATAAATAATCTACTAAAAAAACACTTAATAAATGTAGCAAAACGAACTTTATTCATTCGACAATATAGCTCTAACGGTAGATCCTAGCGACAAATTGTATAAAATACATTATCCACAAATTCTGACTGGGAACAGTCTCAAATCAAAGAGCAGCACAAATATCAAGATGTGTCACACTGAGGGTAAAAAAAACGTTACACAATGAATCAAAGCCAAAGAATGAAATGGTTGCTGAGGCTGATTATTGATATATAGAGAGAATCATAGTAGTCCTCGACAGCGCTTATTTAATCTAGGAAGAGAGTAAGATGAAGGTCAGTACAAGCCGAGGTAAAAGCACGGTCACTACACCGGGATCGATTCTTACTAGCTGTGTAATGGATACTATGTTAGGTATGGGGCGATTCCGCAACTAGTAGATGGAACTGGCTCAGGATGGAATGCCTCGAGGGTAGAAACCTCAGTAGCGAATAGGACACACCTCATAGGTGTGCCAATGTAGCAGCAAAGCCCGGTTCTATGAGTGGGATAGAAAAAAAAAATAATGGTAATGAAGGATAAGAAATAAAGATAGACCATCTTTAGAATTACAAAGGCAGGGATTTCTGGCTTAGGGAAACCCCACCTAGTAGAAGCAGCATAGTACTCTGAATAGTTAGGCTAATTGATACGTTGATTTTCCAAAAGGTACTAGAGGACATTTTTTACAAAATTGATTTTTTTACATATTTGTATTCTCATCATTTAGTTTTATCAAAATCTTCTATTTGATTTTATCTAATGTACACCCAAGTCCTTTATAAACGCTATTTAGAAATATAATTATTTTCTAACGAACTAATTACACATTTAATTTCGTTCTAAACTATACCAAAACATTTCATTTCATAACTTTAATATGATGTTATTAATGCACTAAAAAAACAATTCTGGATTTTAATGCGAAAAGCAATCAAATTAGCTAATTTAATAATATAATAATTAGTGATTTTCGCGTCTCCTGTAAAATTTCCTAGAATGGATATAGTACCTTTTGGAAATCAACGTCTCCATTCTTGGCGTACGAATACCGCAATGTTTATTATTGATAGTGAGAGCTTCTCTGCCAGTCTAATGGCTTAGCCCTTGGTCAAATACACCTCGTATAGTGTATTTATTATCATAAATCAACTGTAACATGATCAAAGATATTATGGCAATGAATAAGTTACAATATAACTAATTAAATAATTAATTATAACTATATAGTATGTCTTCTTATATTCGTCCACTGACATTAAAGTAGGCCGCGCAAGCGCGTTAACCCGGTAATGTAAAATCCGTTACAGGGTTATTCAAGACATAGCAATTTTTTTAATAGTCTCTGCATTTTAGTTTTAGTTTTGGGTTTCTTCCGTTTTAGTTACGATATAATAAAAAATATTTATGAATTAGTTCATAACTAAGTCTGTCGAACTTTTATTCTTCTGTTAAGTTCAGGTTTAATCGATAGGTAGTAATGTTTTAAACAAGAATACGCCCTTCCGTAGGTAGCAATAAATATAGGAACCTGCTTTAGCATAAACTGTTTGGGGAAAAGAGAAGAAGGAGATGCGTTATCAGAGGAAGAGGCTGGGCTGATAAAGGGCTAATTTCACGGTTCCTGCCCATCCACCAGCTTATATAGTCCTCTTTAAACCTTCTATCTACTTCTACTCTCTTCCCTTCGGTAATTACTACTTCTCATTCGGCTGTCATTCTATTGATTAGTAATCTGCTATCATATTACGGAAAAGAACAAGAGGGAAGTATTAGTCGAATCCACCAGAAAATCCCGAAGGATATTATTTACAACCTGAACTACAAATCTCAAAAAGCTGATCATTTCATAATATTAAAATTTTTTTCAACGTTTCGAAGGAGTCAACTCTACTGTTATCGAAAAAGAGCCAACCCGTTTTAACCCTCCAAAGTCTAGTGTGACATATCCGTAACGCAAATTTTTTCCATATTCAGGGGGTAACATGGAACATAAGTGAGAGTGAATAAAATAAAAAATTTTAACAAAAATAGTTCTCGGACTTGGAGGGTTAAATATAGTGCCGTTGATTTGTATCACATACGGGTCAATCCATTTTAAATCGTCCAATTTTCATGAATTTTGCCGCTCGACATTTTTGATTTTTTGACCAGTTATTCTATATTCTTTCGTGAGTATGAAACCATAAATATAAAGATTTTCGGGCCAATACTTTTAGTATTGCAGCCGTTTGAAAAACATGCGCAAACAAAAATACTAAAAGTATTAGCTAGAATTTTTTTTTATTTATTGTTTTATATTCACAAAAGGGTATAGAATAACTTGTCAAAAAGTCAAAAATGTCGATTGGCAAGGTCTGGACGATTTTGAATGTATCGATCCGTACACAAATATTAATTTTCAATTAGAAGGCTAGAGGAGAGATGTTGACTAAAAATAAAATTATGCTATAGTTTGGTCTATAAGAACAATTAATACTAAATTAGTTGAAGATTTTATTCCGTTTTGTTGACGTATATCCAATTTTAAAAGAGTTTAGATTGCGATATTCTGGAAAATATCTTTCTGCCACATAAATGCCATATGATTTTCTTTAAATGTCTCAATAGAAAACAGTGGAACAGCCTCTATTTATTCTTATGTATAGTTGAGAATTATAGAAGACAATTAATAAAATAATTTAATACTTAAAATCTATGTATGTAAAAGTGATGATACTTATATTATGAAAGTTGTTAATACCTATTTAGTTATGTAGTTTTGTAGTTAGTTCACACATACATACACACTTATATACACAAACACACTGGTTGTATATTTGTTTATATAAGTGTGTATGTATGTTTGTATACATGAAGTAATGACTATATGTACGTGTGTATGCTTACATTTGTGTGTGACAGAAATCCAACTATCGCACAATTGTCCCTCAAAATCTATTCAATCTTAAAAAGTGATACCAGAAACAATTAATTTATGGAACAAGTGACTTATCTCAATAGTACCAAAAATCTGTCTGGACGTACGGAGAACATTTGAAGATGTGAAATAATTCAAAATTCTTTAGACAATGGAAAATATTTTCAGTTAATCGCATATATGTCATATACGATGTCATAAACATATCGATTGTTTAATTAATCAATTGACGATTCTCACCGCTATTATTATATTAAAAAAAAATCTGATGCAGGCAACACACGACTTTCACTTACCTCGATTGTTGAAATCGATTTAAAAATTAATAAATAAACTTAAATTTGAAAAATATTTCAACTTGATTTCAATAAAACGTGTATTCATTTTCGTTGGAAACATATGATTTAGATTAAATAATATAACTATATTAAATTGTTAATCAGTAATGAGTTTATTACCTATTCGTTACTTTATATTACCTTTTACAACTTTTTGTATCGGATAATATTTTTTCTAAAATCTTTCTTTTTCCAGTATATTATACGTCTATATCACAGTTCTTATTATAAAAAACAAACAAAAATTTCATTAAAAAATATTTTAGCTCTTTATACTTAAGGTTTTCATCAAATCCGTCCAACTTGAATGTTTAGCCGTCCTTCATCAATTTCATTAAGATGGTGTGGTTAATCTTGTGGAATTTACAAATTTAAATGTTACGTTAAAGGAGGAAAATTTAAAATATCGGCATTTAAGTCCTGTCATATATCATATCAAATATCTATATCAAAGCCAACTAGATTTTACATCAATATAGGGCGTTTAATCAAAATCGTTAGAGACGTTTTTGAAAAAATCCTAAAAAGTGCAAAATGCATGGTTTAAAGTTCTGATTAGCCGATTTTTGATGAAAAAGTTGCTGTAACATCTGGGGTGTTTAGTTGTCTTAAATATGAAATTTCAGTTCCGTACGACTTTTCTTTTTTGTGATAGACTTACCACAAACACACACACAGACCTTTTTGGGGGACTTGGTCATTTGGACTCAGAGGACCTCAAACGTGAATTTCCGTTGAAAACTGGAATTCGAAAATTTTCACGATCGCAATACTTTCCCTAAGAATACATTCCATATATAGGTAATTGAAAATAAAAATATATATTTAAAAAAATCTATTTTGTTTTATTACGAAGAAATAGCAAATGTATCTTGAAATAATTGTGTAAATTAATTGCATTAAAAATAAGCACAGTAATATAAGTAGGTACGTACATATCGTGGACGAATGTTATTTTATTAACATTGTAAACAGTACAATTATACTTTTCGCTATTTATATTAATGACCTGCCTCTCCATATTAATCACTCTATATACCACTTCTATGATGACGATTTTCAAATTTACCTTTCCTATCCACCTTCTGACCTATTACCAGCTACAAAAAGACTACAAGAGAACTTAGATCGAATAAGACACTGGGCTGTAGTCAATAAGCTGAAACTAAATGTTCAAAAAAACAAAAGCCATTGTAATAGGATTCCATTACTTCTTGAAAACCGTTCCACATACCCTAACCCTCTTCCTAAACGGTAACCCTATAAAGTTTTATCGTCAGGAATCTGGGTGTAACCTTTGATCAAACCCTCTCTTTCAAGAACCATATTTCCTAAATTTCCCACCGCACCTTTTTCACCTTAAAGTGACTGAACTTCCTTCGTCACCTCTTCCCGTATGAAACCCGGAATCTCCTCGTTACCTCTCTAATATTCCCCCATTTCGTCTACTGCTGTATCGTATGCGGTTGTGTTTCTGGGGATCTCGAAGTAAAAATAAAACCCCTAATCAATTGCTTTGTTCGATTTATCTTCGGGGTCCCGAGGTACACCACCGTCTCCGAATTTTATAGCGAGTTGAAGTGGCTTTACCCTTCCAATCGTCGCAAGTATTTCCTTGCATCATTCCTGTACCAAGTTATCCAATCCCGCCGTCCATCATACATTTTCGA
This sequence comes from Piezodorus guildinii, assembly GCA_023052935.1. NCBI lineage: Eukaryota > Metazoa > Arthropoda > Insecta > Hemiptera > Pentatomidae > Piezodorus > Piezodorus guildinii. The sequence continues at coordinate 80,704,393 of CM041293.1, read as the reverse complement.
CCCTTTAAAATTCAAATCCTCTGTCCATTTCCGCTGTACACGCTCTAGGCCTTCAGATTTATACACAACGGCCCACCAATCTGCACATTTTGACAGATCGTTCCTTAGCCGATCCTCAAACCTCTTTCTATCCGTCACTCCAGCTCTCTTCCTACATTCAAATCCCGCTTATTCATTCATCTCATGACCATCCAGTCAGAACAAAATTGTAAATAAGACTCTATTTTATTTTATTCTCTACATATTTGTGTATGTCTGTTTTTGATTGGTTTTTGTTAACTTGTTTATAAATAATTCGTTACTCTAAGACTCTGAAGCCCAATTTATATATTATGTAAATGTTATTCTAAAGAGACTTGTCCCAGAATAATAAAGAATTTATTTATTATTTATTACATTTCTTAACACTATGCATTTTGTTGCTGCTACAAAACAGATCCATAGCTTCAATTGATATAATTATTGATAAAAATACCCCTGGTAATACAGAAAAATATATAGCCCTTATCTCCCCTGACATTATCATTGAGGGCATCCGCAATATTTCAGAGATATTTACTTTTACAGCAGTGGCAACGGTTAGGGTGTATCTGACCTCTCTCGTGGGAATTAGTGGTCAGCTACTGGCTGGAATATCAAATGAGTTCTCTACCGCGCAAATAATAATCTTATAATTAATATTATATTTACTATCATAATAAATAAATCTATATTTTAAATTAAAAAAAAACAACAAAAAAACAGATCATCAGCTTAAATATGTATTTCAGAATAATAGTATAATTTTGTTTAGTATTAATTTTCAATGAAGATTAATTTATAAATGGAGTCTGTTTCTAATTAATTAGCGCAGATATATCTTTTTTTTATAATTTCAATATTAGTATGAAATTATATTGAAATCTCCATAAGTGGAAAAAATTTTTTTTTTTTTTTTTTATTTATTGGAATTTACAACTGTATACAGGAATACAACAAGTAAATTAGATGAAATATATAAAGGCATGAAACACATGTAGAGAAGCTTCCCAATGGAAGCACTCTAAAAATGATTTAAACTAGAAGGTCTCGGGGCCATCTCCTTTTCAGACGCCTCGGAGGATTGTCAGGAATCGAAGGGGAAGAAAGGTTTGAAACTAGAGGATTAGGGTGGGAATGGAGTTTGCCATGAAAGGAATGGTATCTAGATCGGGCCAAATCAGCAACATACGGAACATTAAGATCTTTATGGATTAGTGTATTCGTGACAAAGTAAGGAGCATTGAGGATTTTACGAAGGATTTTGGATTGTAGGGATTGGATACGGGAAGAATTCGATGGTTTAGTAGAGCCCCAAAGCTCTACTCCGTAAGTCCATATCGGCCTTATGATAGTCATGTAGATGAGTCTTTTGTAGTTAAGTGGAAGATTAGAACGTTTGTCTAGTAAGTGTTGAAGTAGTCGAAAACGTCGAGCAGTTTCTTGTCGTTTAAGTCTTGTATGAGGGTTCCAAGTGAGACGTTAGTCAAGGTGCAGTCCTAGATATCGGATCTGTTCAACCGGGACAAGAGGAGTATTATTGAAGGAAACAGTAGGGCAGGATGTCATAGGTTTACGACGAAGGGTAAAGGTAATTTGGTTGGATTTGTTGGCATTTATTTTAATTCTCCAGTTCTGACACCACACTTCAAGGTCTCTGATGTGGGATTGGAGAGTTTGAGAGGCAATAGTTGGATCAGTATTGACTGATAACACACAAGTGTCATCAGCGTAGGTAGAAAGGAAAGTGTTAGGATGGGATGGGATATCAGCTGTATAAACTGTGAAAAGAATAGGTCCCAGGATACTGCCTTGAGGAACACCAGCAAACTGATTAAAAATGGATGAATAGGAATTATTATGATTTACTTTGAAGGATCTGTCAGTGAGGTAGGACTTGATGATAAGGAAGTATGTAGGGGGAAGGAAATTGCGGAGTTTGTAAAGCAATCCCGGGTGCCAGACTCGGTCAAAGGCTTGTTCTACGTCGAGGAATGCTCCCGTGCAGTACAACCCGCGCTCTAATGCAGACGAGACAACGTCCACCACACGATGACATTGCTGGATAGTGGAGTGGGAGGTTCTGAATCCAAACTGGTGATCAGGAATTATGGAATTAGTATCTAGGATGGGATATAAGCGTTTCAGTATAAGTTTTTCCAAGATTTTACCCATGATTGGTAAAAGTGAGATGGGACGGTAAGAAGATGGATTTTCAGGCAGTTTCTTAGGTTTGGGTATCATTTTGACAATGGATAATTTCCAGGAAGCAGGAAAGTATGTGGAACGGAGTACGGAATTATATATGTAAGTAAGATATAGGATAGCTTTTCGAGGAAGGAGTTTTAAAATATGGGAACTTATAAGATCATGTCCAGGAGCTTTGCGGGATGGTAAACTCTGGATGATGTTAGATATTTCAGTAGGATGGAACGCTTTTGGAGGAAGAACCATTTGGAGTGGGATATCTAGTTCTGCTTCTATAAACTTAATGTGACCGGGATTATGAATATCTGGATGTGGATTAAAGGTTTTAAAAAGGTGCTGACCGAATATCTGGGCCTTTTCTTCATCAGATCTTGTCCAGATATGGGATTCAGTTAGGAGTGGATGATTACATTCTTTGTACTTCAGTAACTTTTTTGTGGTCATCCATAACGATCTGTCTGTAATAGTTAGTTTTTCAGTAAAGTTGAGTAAGTTTTGAATTTTAACTTTTCTGATTTCTGATTTTAGTCTGTTAGTAAGTTTGTTATAATAAGTTTTGTCTGAAGGGTATCTAGTCCTATGCCACTTCGATCTTGCTCTGCGTTTTTCCCTTAATAAGATTCGAATGTGCTGTGGCAGGATAGTCTCCTGTGAGTTAGTAGTGTTAATGGTTGTTGTGTTGTCAAGTATACTACTGCTGATTGAGTCAGTCAGTTTTTCAACAGCTTTATCTATATCATGTTTAGTCTTTAGTGGTATTTTTAAGTCAAGTTTGTTTTCCAAGTCATATCTGAATCCGTCCCAGTCTACTCGTCCTGTAATCAGAGTGGGAATGGTGGGCTTAGGAACAAGGCTTGAATGCAAGGAAAGCAGAACCGGACTATGATCGGATGACAGGTCATTTAGGGATTTGATTGTGGATTGGGAAGAAGATATCTGAGAGGAAACAAATATGTCTAGGATATCAGGACGTTTTTTGAGGGATGTAGGCCAGTATGTCGGGTTCATTGGCGAAAGGATTGTATAACAATGGGTGGTGGAGACTCGAGAAAGGAGATTGCCACGGGAGTTGGATGTTCGGCAACCCCATCGCTGATGTTTCGCATTGTAGTCTCCTCCAGCAATAAAGCGCGGTCCTAGGGATCTGAACAGGGTTTCAAGTTGACTATAGGAAAGGGAGTTACCAGGAGGGCAGTATACAGCTGAAATTGTAAGATGGAAAGGACGAGTTGAAATGGATACTGAGGTTGATTGTATGGCGTCAGATGGAGTAGAAGGAATAAGGGAATGAGGTAAGGATTTATGAATGAGGATACATGACCCGGCATGGGAAGTATTGTCTGGGTGGTCTGATCTATAAGTGATGTAGTCACGTATGTAAAAATGTGATCGTCGTGTGAAGTGTGTTTCTGTCAATAGTGCTATATCTATGTGTTTGTCGTGTAGAAATACGTCCAGTTCGTCACGATGGTTATGCAGGCCATTAGCATTCCACAAGAGGATAGTTAGGGGCTTTACGCTCATAGTGGAAGATTGAATGGGATTTGGGAAAGGACTCTAGTTAGAAGATTGATAAGCGGTTGGATGGTATCTCTAAGATCTGAGAGAAAGGAATTTAGAATGGAGTAAATGTTGGATAGATCTGGGTTGGAAAACGGATGTGGATAAGCGTCGTGGGAAGGATAACTTATTTGATCAGGAGTGTTGGCTGAGTGCTGAGCCCGCCGTGGGGTACGAGGGTGTTCAGTCCTCTGGGTCACTGGAGGTTGAGGCTTTGGTTGACTAGGAGGAAGAGAAGGTAGTTCTGGAATTTTGTTAGGGTGCTCTGGGGGTAGTTTGACACGTAAGGGCAGATTATGGGGAAGGATCGGTTGACGGGAAGCTTGTGGTTTAGGGTGGGAGGCTGGAGGCCTGATTTGGGAGTTTGGAGGCGCCTGAATAGTAGTCTGTTTCTTCTTTATGGTGGTGACGTCGGGGAAAGTTTTTCTGGTTTCAGCAGTAGAATCCCTGACTGTAGATGTGGCAGGCTGCTGTTGAGCGAAGGTAGTTGCAGGCTTCTGAAGTTGAGGGAAGGCAGACAAATTGTTCAACTCTGGTCCCTGGGTGCGTGTCTCTTGGTCATCTCTTTTTACATTAATGTAGTGAGATCTTTGTCGAAGATGGGTTTTGTAGACTGTACAACCCCGGTAGCTGGCTGGGTGACCTTCACCGCAAAGAGCACACTGAGCTGGCTCATCTCGAGCTTTCTGGCACGTTTCAGAGGCATGTGGGCCGGCACACTTGACACACCTAGGTGGGTGATAACAGTAGGACTTCGTGTGTCCTAAGGTTTGGCATTTGGTACACTGAACAATTGTCGTCTTTACCCTAGGCTCTTCGAATCGTACAGATGAGTAGACCAGTCTTCTCACCTGAAATATTTCTGGATTGTTTCTGGCTGGTTCGAGGTCTACGAAGAATAGTGGCAAGGGGTATTTTTGTGTATGGTGTGTCACTGAAGAAATGTTTCTTACGTGGTGTCCAATTTCTTCCAGGCCTTCTTTAATGGCTTCAGTGGGGGTGGATGAATGGAGTCCGCGTAAAACCACGCGATATGATTTTTCTTGTTTGAGTTGATAGCAATGAAAGTCGTAGTTTTTTGAGCTCAAATAACTCACGAGTTTCTTGTAATTTTCTTTCGTGTATGTGTTTATTTTTATGTCGTTTGATCGGGAGAAACATTGGAAGTTTGGTTGTCCGATTAGATTGGCGATTTCTTTACCGAACGACATAAAATTACTAATATTTGTTACAAATATTGGAGGTGGCTCGGGATCGGAAAATCCTTGAGGTCCCGGAACTGTATTTGCAGTGTTGACTGTAGCGGCATGGCTAACGATAGATGAAGGAGGTACATTAGTAGGAGACGGAGCGGCCGAAGTAGATGGCGCTGTTGGTTCATGTTGGTTGGCTGCAGTGGTGCTGCGAGTTTTTGGTGGTGATTGTAATGTATTTGGCTGTTGCTTGGACTTGGCCGATTTATTTTTTTTTTTGTTAGGAGAATTTCCTCCGGACCCAGTATTGTTCCTGTGGCGTTTTTGGCGTCGCGTTAAATACTTCGAGTCTGATTCGCTTATTTCAGAGAAAGGCGTCTCTTCCCCTGATTCATCGCATGACAATGTTCTATCGAGATCCATAACTCAATAGAATAAGAAAAAAAAATGAAAAATAAAATAAACATATAAAGAGATCTATTTGAATTATATAGTGACGTACACTAAAAAAAAATAAAAATAAAATAAATTAAAAAAAAAAAATACACTTATAGAGACTTATATAAACTAATTAATAGAAAATTAACCTAAAAGATCTTAAAACTAAACTATTTACAATATATACATAGACAACATACAATAAACAACCATTTCTAATTTAATAAAAATAAAGTCTTAAGAGAGAAAAAAAAAAGTCTTGGAGAAAAAAAAAAAAGTCTTAGAGAAAAAATAAAAAGTCTTAGAGGAAGAGAACTAAAAGTTTTAAAAAGAATGTCTTGGTTACGAAGTCAGAAATGACAACACTTCCGACCGAGACCTTGTAAATAAAGAGAAGAGGATTAGCCTAGCCGTTATCTCCAGCCTGGGACGGCCACCAGTTTATAGGTGCCTATTTAACTAAACAGCACTCACCTCTCAATTTGTGTTCATCAAAGTATGTTATAGTGCTACGACTCACGATTTACAAAGTTTGATGGATATTCACGCAGTATCACACAGATAAAAAGGTAACTAACACAGAGCGATACGTAAATTGAACTGAGCTAGCGGCCATTTTTTCGGAAATTGTTTAGTATTAATTTTCAATGAAGATTAATTTATAAATGGAGTCTGTTTCTAATTAATTAGCGCAGATATATCTTTTTTTTATAATTTCAATATTAGTATGAAATTATATTGAAATCTCCATAAGTGGAAAAAATTAAAAATTATAATCCAGCAGTATATTTGAATTATATTACATATAATTATTTTTACTATTAAAAATATACTATTAAAATAATAAATATTAGAAATTAAAAAAATACCCATTACATGCTCAAGTAAATAATTATTAAATGCTAGGAAATACAAGGCATGAAAATTCTATCAAAATATCAATATGAAGTTACAATTCAAAAAATCTTCACACCATTGAAAAATTAAACATTAGTAATAAATACAGAACTATGTCGATGTGAAATTTGATGGGCTTTAAAATAATGTAGGTTTCATTCAAATTGAAATAGTCTGACAGGGCTTAAATGCCGATAGTTTAAATTTTCTTCCTCTAAAGTACCTTTAATTATGTAGATTTAAAAAAAATTGGAACATCATCTTATTAGCATTGATAATAAGATATAATCTGTGGCGATCGTGAAAAACGTGATATCTCGAGTTATATCAAAAATGAACTAACTTCACGTATCGTTCCCTCAAACCTTCTCCTACGTCGTGTTAAAAGAAATTATTTGGTGGAAAAAATTTCAGATGGAAAGAAAGTTGTAATTAATAACTCTATTTTGGTATTACGCAAAAATTTAAGTCGCTCACCTGTAAAATGAATGATTTTGACTTAACCAGTTATTCACGACCGCCACAGAAATAACATGTTAATTTGCAGGTTGAGCGCATTTGATAAAGAACCGAATAAGAAAAGTGCAAACATATTTTTTCATGTAATTTTTGTGTTTTTGAGCACAAGAATCGTAATACGGATGTAATTCATTATTCATTATCTTATTATTTACCTTTGGAAAGCTAAGGATTTTAGAAAAATATTATCTAATACACGTAATTGTAAAAGTTAATGGATAGTGATGAAAAACCGATGAAATTAACTGATTTTTGTAGATAAAAATATAATAGATTAATTATTAAAACACTTGTTTCTATTCAAATTCTATTTAATTAATTCTTTAACAATTTATGTTTATCTCTAAATTTATTTAGTTTAGTTTATTTATTTAAAGTCACTTTATGCTGCTATGGCTAATCAGACGATGCTACAGTGGGAGTCCTAAATTTTGCCTATCCAGGTTTTATTAGGATAGGGATCTTTAACGAGTACCTGACATCGCACAGGCTCGGGACCACCTTTTAACGTCCCCTCCAGAGGACGGCATAACTAAGGATTTTTTATTCCCATTAAAAAATCCTGCGGTTTTCAACCCGTGACCTTAAATGTATTTAAAAAATTTTACACTGATTTTAACAACTGAAGTAAGTGAAAGCCGTGTGTTGGCGCACCAGATTTTTGTTCTATTTGTTGCCGAACCATCATTTTAGGCTTCTATATTCTTCCATTAATATTAGATTAGTAGGCCAACAGAGCTTATATTTTATGAAAATTATATAAAATTATACCAGGATATCTAAAATTAGACCAAAATGTCTTTAGAAATTTCTATAAGAATTTTCCTACTGATGTAGATGCATACCTAAACACATACTTATAAGAAATATAATTTTTTAAGAAATACAAAAAGCTATTTTTATAATTTAATAGCTTTTTTATAATTTTCCTCTTTTCTTCCTCGAAATTAACGTTGTCATTCTAAATCATGTCAACTATAATTCCAATTATCGTGTTGGGTTTTGAGGTCACCTACTAAAGTAAACTTCATAAAAAAAATATACTAGCCTTTGATTAATAAACAACAAAAATAATTGAGGTTGTTCACTATTTTCAGAATTATGATACCATATTCTAGTATATCCTTTTGTTTATTTTCGTTCGTTCCCTTCATAAATACAAAATCGTCGTTTCATTGATATTTATATTAAAAACTGTGAGTTGTGTTCATATCAGACAATACTAATTTTTATATTTTGGTTGGCTTCATCATGATAATAATCAGCTAAGACAAAACATCACCTTTAGGCGGCAGGAATAATGTGTCTCAAAATACTCAGTAATAGGATATAAAAATATGTTTTCTTCGGCCATAAAAAAAAAAAAAAAAAACAATAAAAAACATCAATTTCTTACTAGACCAAAAAATAAAAACATTGTCTAGAAACTTGTAGCCTGTGGCGAGTATTGATGTTCCTGAATCTTTCTTTTCGGTTTTACCACTAACGCCCAATGAGTAAGCCGTGGTTCATCTTTTCAAAAGTATACCGATAAAATAAAAATCTTGTCAGCCGTAATAACATTTGAATTACAACTATTGTGCTATAATACGGACTCCTACAAGTTAACAGTTTCAGAAACACGACATATGGTTCATTTTAATGGATTTTAGGCAAGTATATTCAAAGCACAGTTTGGCATGTCATTGTTTAGATCGTATGTTCAGACTGTTGAATTTATATAGTCAATTTTGTGTGTACAAACACAGTTTAACAAGAAGAATCTGGTAAACTCAATTACGTTTTTTCATCCCCTGAATCTGAGGTCTCCAGTTCAGTTCTTGGCTTTTATTAATTTAAATTTATACAGAACTGTATTTAATTCCTCGTAAGAAATATATCCTTAGGGTTACAGTCTATATCCAACAGATGAGGGGTCAGACTACAGGAATATAACTTTCCTATTACTACAACCCAGCGCTGTGCTAAGGAACGTACATTTATAAGGTCAACGGCTGTACAAGGAGATCATTTTCCTGAGATCACGCTCTATTAAAGGGTACCCACTTTAAAGATGCCGAGTAAGCCCTGAAGGGTACCCTCTCGACCCCTGAGTCGATCCAAGTCTGATCTATGACTATATAATGATTATGGCACTGTCGGATTTGAACCTGAGATCTTGATATTCAGAGTAAATTACCCTACCCAGCACAATGTAAATTTAAATATTTCTACCGCTCATATAAGCAAATAACCGGTCAAAAATTAACGTTATCAAATAGTTTCATGATATCCCAAAATGTTTAACTACAATTGGTAGCAATAATAAATAGCCCCATTATGTAAAAAAAATTGTATATGTTGTATTATCGATTTCAAAATGATGCCACTTATACGAAATATATCGATATAATTTATTACTAACGCATAATATGGAAATTGATTTATTTTTTTAATTAATGGATTTTCTTTTTATTATTCCATTCAAATTAGGGCAGAGATATGAAATCGACCAATTATAGATGTTATATCTGCCTAAATAAAATATATTCTGTAATCAGAAGATTATTATAAAGACGGCATCGATTCCGCCGAGGGCTAAACTAACACGAAATTAATTACCTAGTTTAATTACTTCTATACACTGGACCTAGTTACAGGCCATGAATATGTATATTGGATAATAGCCCTAGTAAATGCACAATATTGGATTTAATACTATCTATAGGTTATTTATAAATTATATACGATTTCATAACCGTGTTAGTGAAGATTTATCAGAAACCCTTAGTCGTCTAGATCTGAACCTTTCAGATAAGAATCTGTTGTATTAAAAAATATATATTTATTATAAACTTTCCTTCTTTTTAATTCTTGATATGATTTAAAATTATGAAACTGTAACTATAAGTATTATATTAAAATTAATTTTATTGAATAACATTCAGGAATTTGATATTTATATTGAAATTTTCGATCCATACAACACCAACAACTAGGCGTATTACATTTTCGAAGGTGAAAGCGCTACACACCAAAAAAAAAAAAGTTGAAAAAACTAAACTGATATAGCTTCTAAATGTTAGGTTCTTGTAACAAATATTAAAAAACAAAGAAAGATTCCCACTATATTTCTGACGAGGATTTTATCAAAATTTTGATTCGATCAACACCAATATTGATAAATAATGATGGAGTTTTTGTTGACCGTTGAGAAATTAGATGAAGAAGATGGTTGGGGAAACGGTCATTAAATAGAAACTCACATTAAAACTCTGAGACGGTGTCTAAAGAAGTCAAGTCAAGACTTCTTTAGACACCGTCTCAGAGTCAACCCTGATGAAGGCCCACAATGTAGGCCGAAACGTCGGCACATAATTAAAATAGCACTTGTCTTAATGTATGTTCCTATTCAATGACCGCACCCCCCAACCATCTTCCTCATCCAACATAGATAAAGGGTGTTGAACCAAGGTTTGTTCTTTTTATTTTCGATTTTCCCAAGACAAAAATTACCGACCTCTTTAATATTATCCCTGATCTCTTCCCATAATTTGTTTACATCTTCGTGTTCCTCATCTAAAGATTCCAAAGCTTCGAACCTATTTTTTACTTCTATTGCGAATTGTTTTCTAATGCCGGGATTTTTCAATTTAACTAAATAAAAATACTCGGGATGAATATAGTTCGGTGTTCTCTTTTTTGCATTTAGTTTTTGTCGAAGTTTCGCGATTACTAATTCATCATCAGAACCGCATTCTGCACCACGATACGATCTCACGTCAATTATGCTACTTTGCCATCTGTTTTGTACTAAAACATGATCGATTTGATTCCGCGTTTGTCCATCCGGTGATGTCCACGTATACTTATGATTATCCTTATATTTAAACGTTTAAACGTTTAAACGTTAAACGTTGTACTTTTGATTATTAGGTTTTTCGAAATAGCAAAGTTTATTAGTCGGGTCCGATTTACCGATAGTAGGACGATATACTTCTTCTCTTCCAACCTTTGCGTTCGCGTCGCCTAGTATTATCTTAATGTAATTTCGCGGTAACTTATCGTCAACCGACTTTAGTTTATCATAAAAGTCGCATCATCACTGTCTTCGGTGGGAGAATGAATGTTTAGAAACGCAATTTTAAACCAACGACCTTGAAATACAGCAACCGATATTCTTTCACTAAAGAATTGTACGTCTCGTAATGCGGAAAGAAATCTATTCATAATCAGAAACCCGGTACCTAAACAACAATTAACGCTCCCCCCGTACCAAATAGTATATTTTCCTTCTGTTAACGAACCCTCCCCTGGCCAGCGAACCTCTTGTAATGCAACGATATCTAAATGGTACCCCTTAACTTCATTCGCGACCGACTTTAACCCACCTGCCGTAATATTATATATATATATATATACAATATATTGTACTAATGAATTTTTCATTAGAATATTATACCTTACAATATTATTTCATTACAATATTATACATTTAAAATTTTGTATTTGATACTTTAGGGTTTCAAACCATTTCCTCGCATTCAAATATCTATGAAATCATAATGTAAACACTATCTATTAAATTCTAAAAATTAATATTGATTAAATCAAGGAAGATATAGTGTACTCTAAGATTCTTGCCAAGAAACGCTTCAATTAATTCCATATAATTTATTGACAACTGTATCTTAACATAAACCAATTAAATGTTATCTCAAAGACTTCATTCGCGACCGACTTTAACTCACCTGCCGTATTTAAATTTCTAACGTTCCACGTCCCTATTGTTAGATCTATAGTTTTCATCTTTCGCCATGATTCCTCTGAAGCAGTCCCCACCCGGAGACCATAACGGGGGACTAGTTTACTTCCGGACAATGGGCGTTTTACCTCTGAGGAATCCATGACTGTTGGTGGTATTTTGTGAACTAAAATATGTGAGTAGAGCGTTCGAACCTATGTCACACCCTCCAGCAAGCCTGGAGCTCTCATTGTTGGTCAGCGAGTCCTTCGGACTTAGCCGGGAGGATCTTCCGAGGAAATTCCACCGACCATCCCCACATCCGCCACCCGTGGGACGCTCCCCATACGCGGTGATGAGATCCGCGCGAGGACTATTCTAATAGAAATAATAATAGTTAGCAAAACACAAATCAATCATTATTATGGTATAGTCAACATATATATATATAGCATATTTCTCGGGTTATGTGGAGAGGGCTGGGGATTAATGCCGAATAAAAAGTCCTCTTGAACTCATAATTATTTTTTTGTAAAGTTACTGACCTAAGTTACTTATCTGAGCTGGTTGCAACGCACGTTCACGGCGACGGGTGCTAACCCACTCAGCCACCCTCCTGTACCTCATCTAAGAATCATTTTGTCTCTTTTGTATGTAAATTAAAACATCTGTTTTGAATGTTGAACTGGATCATTAAAGGCACTGGAACGTGCCCCTATAACAATTAAATGCTAGCGATAAAAATCACTTCTCCACTGAAACGTTGGAGGTGGAGGAAAAGAAGCAAAACTATACCCCAACTAGTTTGAATATAACATTTATTATAGAAGAAATTGTCTTCACCTTCAAATAGATTCATATCAATATTTATCGCTAGGTGAAATATATCGGGCGGGCAGATATATCTCGAAATCTGAGATCTTATATGTATTTATAGCCTATATGAGATCTTACTTAGAGATGCGAATCCGAGGAGGTGAAAAATAAAATGGTACTAAATACAAAGCGAGCATGTCGGCCGATACAAATAAATCGAGGTTGAATATATGATGAAATATGAGAATGGTATTAGAAGGAACAATGCGCCCCTCCCAGAAGGAGCGTGTAGGGTACTGGGCGCTGAGGCTACGCAGGTCGTGTACCATTCTTCGTGTCTGTCTCCTCCCCTTATCGAATCCCCCATCTCCTCTTGTCTGCCCGATCTACACCGGCAATTATACATAGTCCGCCTTATTAGCTTATCACAACTATCGCAATGCCAATACCTTCGGGGAAAAAATAATCATGCCTAACACAATTGTTCCTTGAATAATTGGGTATCTCATGATTTTGGAGCATCTATTACGCAAGAAATCAATGCTAAAAAACAAGAGTTTAATCGATAACGGGATAATTTTTTTTTTACTATGATTAGCTTTTTTTTACTGTAAATACTATAATCCAATTTCTTAATTGCCAATCGAAAAACAACTACTTCTACCATATATGTTTTTCATTTAATCATAATAATTTAGACTGCGCATACTATAAATCACCTTTAATTTGAAATGTAAAACACGTCTGTATGACAAATATTTATAGAGATGTGGTTCTTACAAAAAAACGAAAACAAAGAAACTTCTTATTTTTGTCATTAATTTGGTTATCATGGAAACGGCTATTCCTAACAATACAATGGTAATAAACTACGTTACGAGGCATAAAATAAGCTTTAATTTGAGTAGTAATAGAAATCCATAGGTCTAATTGTCATCAACATAATGTAAAAGTATGGTTACATGTATCTGAATTAGTCCTTAAAAATCCAATTTTGAAGTACGTCTGCCGCGGCTTCCCGTCCACACTTTTGTGTGGCAGCCTGGCGTCGTTTGATTCGTATTATCGCCTAGTATTATGAGGTCAAAAGGAAAATCGTTGTAAAATGAGTCAGAACTATAATAGTAATAATTATCTTGGATAAGAGTGATATCACGTTTTTCGCTAAAAAAAAACACTTAAATGAGGGCGTATTACATACTTGATTTACTTCATAACGATTATATTCATATGATGAGCCGTTTCCATGACAGTAACCATAATTATTTTAAAAATCTGGTGCGGGCATCAAACGACTTTCACTTACCTCCATTTTTAAAATCAATGAAAGAATTTTCAAATACAATTAGAGATAAAAATACGTGAAACTATTAAAGAATTAATTAAATTGAATTTCTATAGAAACATGTGTTTTATTAAAAAAAACCTATTATATTATTATCTAAAATAAACAGTTAGTTTTATCTTCTTTTCATCACTCTCTATTAACGTTTAAAAGCTTGAGTATAAAATAATATTTTTTCTAAAATCTTCAGCTTTCCAACGGTATATCATACATGTATATTACTGCTCATATGTTCAAAAACAAAAAATTGCATTAAAAAATATTTTTTCTGTTTTCTCCTTTCGTTGGGTATCGAATTCATTCAATTAACATATTTACCTGTTTTTCATCAGTGGTAACAAAATAATATAGTTATTTTTATAGAATCAACAAAACTAAAGGTACTTTAGAGAAAGAAAATTTAAAATATCGGCATTTAAGCCCTGTCAGACCATTTTAATCCGAACTAAACCTAAATGATATTAAAGCCCATTAACTTTGACATCGATATAGCGAGTTTAATTAAAATCGTCCAAACCGTTTTTGAGAAAATCGAAAAAAAGTGCAAAATGCATGGTATAAAGTGGCTCTTCTGGTAAGCTCATTATGATGAAAAAAGTTTTGTAATGTCTCGGGCGAATATTTCTCTTAAATATGAAATTTCAGTTTCATAGGATTTACCGTTTCCGCCCGGGAGTTACTCCACACACACACAGACCTTTTTGCGGGACTTGGTTATTTGGACTCAAAGAGACCCTAAAATGTCTATTTCCGTTGAAAACTGGAATTCAAAAATTTTGACGATCGCAATACTTTCCCTTACTATATATAGTAAGTGAAAGTAAAAAAGAGTGATATTCCCTTTTTGAATGACCGCCATTTTGTAATCCACTCGTTTCGAATTGGCAGACTTGTATTTTTTACTTTACTATGATGAATGCTTGGCATAAAACATACTAAAATTTTGGGTGAAATAGGTTGCATTTTTCGGTGCTGGCCCACGGTCTAAGCCTTGATTGGAGGATTGTGTTGTCTGATCTGGGCTTGGGAGGTGATTATGATGTTTACTTGGCTCACGGACTATTCGGCCTGCCGTTTTCATAATTCGTTTTCACTGAGCCTAGCAACTTTACTGAGCAACACGCCCATTAGGCTAACCGGATACAAGCTCCACAATTCCGCGTTATGTAACCTTCTGAATTCCCCAGTGGGTTCATTTCTCTTTGGACCGCATATTTTACGTAGAACCTTATTCTCGAAACCCTTAAAGGGTTGTTCATCCTTCAAAGTTAGCAACCACGTTTCACATAGAACCGAAGAGAGAGTAATAGTTTTATAACTTCTAACCTTAAAGTTTCTTGATATAAGCCACAAGCTAAGTAATTTAGCAAGTGAATAATAAAATGTATTAAGTGGCTCTTCCATTTCGAGTCGCAATTCTCATATAATAGGGTCAATTTATGATACATTCAGGATTTACAGTAAGAAGATGAGCATGGACAACTCCTCCATCACTGTATTCAAACTTGGCAATACAATAGATTGGCAGAAGTTTTTCCATTCGAGCGCGTGTGTTAGGTAAGATTTATTGTGAACCCTTTCCAACCTTAGTACCTTCTAAGACGAGATCCATCTTCTTTTATGAAAACCGATCACCTGCTTGGATATACATAAGTGATCTTTAGCAATATATTGTACCATATTGTACCTAACGTGTGAAAAGAATATATACAAATAACGGCATGATAAAACTTCGCAATGTATATTTTTTTATTATAACTTATGGCTTAGTTATTTTTCAAATAAATAAGTTTTTTATCTTGATAAATTTAATTTAAATTTTCAAATCTAATAACGATATTTTTATTTTATTTCTGATTATATGTAAAAGCGTTAAATCAGTTTAATGAACAAGAAACCTGCTGTTTAATTTTTTTATGTTTCAGCCCACGATCTAAGATATCATCAGGGCTTTAAAGAATGTGAAAGGTTTGATGAAAAGTTTCTCTCGGTCGATGCAGGCGCATCAGATATATCACAACGCATAACATCTCTCCATCAAAAAGCTGCTAATAGATTATCAAATCTGACAAAATGACTGAGTATACAATTGTTTTGTTTAACTAGTACGCTCAAATCCTTAAAAAATGATTAAACCTAAATATCAATCAGTTTTTTGGGAGATTAGAATATATTTTGTTGAATATTAATCATATTTAATTTATTTTTGTTTGTTATATTTAATAATTATATTTAATAAGGGAGGCCGTGGCTGAGTGGCTAGCGTGCTAGTCTCTCATTCTACAGGTTGCGAGTGTTAAATATCGATTGTATATGTAAAGATAGTTGTGGCACTGAACTTCCACCTAGGTGTACAGCAGCCCAACAACAAACAGTCCAGTTGGTAGCGTCCCCTGCGCCAT
Organism: Piezodorus guildinii; assembly: GCA_023052935.1. NCBI lineage: Eukaryota > Metazoa > Arthropoda > Insecta > Hemiptera > Pentatomidae > Piezodorus > Piezodorus guildinii. The sequence continues at coordinate 80,688,274 of CM041293.1, read as the reverse complement.
GTTGTTTGTATATATAGCAGTAATAAACAAGCTGTCTAGTACAAGGTTCTTTTATTCCACTGCCTAATACTCTATAACTTTAATAGGTTATGGGCCCAGAGTATTTTTGTGCAGAGCATAGTATTTTTGTATAGTGTCAACGCGTAGTCGCGAAGTGATATTATTTTATTAGTGATTTTTGTTTACCGGTACTATGGCGTCAGTTACTACATCAGAAGTATCATTTAAAGCACAGAGTGGTTGCTTTATATGTGGGGATAAAAGACATTTCAAGGCACAGTGTCCCAAAAATAAGCAGAACCGTGGAAGTAAATCCTTTAATAGAAGCTTTCGTGGGAAAAGAAGAGGAACAATCCAGGGTAATTCAGCAGATGTAGATGAAGAAGTTGTAATGGTGGCCCTAAATTGTGGTAATATTAAACTATCATCTAACAATGTGTTTTTAGTCGATTCAGGTGCGAGTAACCATCTTTTTAAAGCAGAATTGGAACCCCTTTTGTCAAATGTTTCGAATCTTGATCATGATGTTGCCATACATATAGCTAATGGTGATAAGATGTTTACTAGAAAAGAAGGTACCCTAAGAGTAACCTCTCAAGGTAGGATTGTAAACATTAAAGGTTTAATAGTTCCGGGGTTAAAACATAATTTATTATCAGTGAGTGCAGTTACCTCAAAAGGCTTAAAAGTGATTACAGATTCTAAGGAGATGAAAATCTGCGGAAGAAATTTTAAGCTGAGTTGTCCACGAGTGAATGGATTGTACATATTTACGTTTGATGAACCCAGTGATAATCAAGTCAAGTGCAACATTTCAAGTGCTACGGATGGAGATCTATGGCATAAACGGCTAGGACATTTGAATCGGCATGGACTCAAAAGTTTAGGATTACCCTATAGTGACAAGAAGTGTTCGGCATGCATTGAAGGTAAAGCTACTAGACAACCCTTTTCAAATAATAGGAAACGCACATCAAAGGTGGGTGAATTAATTCACTCTGATATATGTGGTCCTTTCAATCCTGAATCAGTTGAAGGCCATAGGTATATGCAGGTGATTTTGGATGACTTCTCTCATTTTGTGCATGTGAAACTTCTCCATATGAAGAGCGAAGCTGAAACAAACCTGATGGATTATATAGCGGAACTAGAAAGGCAGCAGGGTGTCCCAGTGAAAAGGCTACGTTTAGATAATGGAGGAGAATTTACGTCTAAATTTTTTCAAAAATATTGTTCAGATAAAGGTATAAAATTAGAATATTCTTTGCCATATAGCCCTCAAATGAACGGAAAGAGTGAAAGAATGAATAGGACACTATTAGATATGATGCGTACTAAGGTATCAGATTCCGGCATCCCAAAGTTCTTGTGGGGGGAAGCAGCTCGATGTTCTGCTTATGAACTGAATGGGTCACCTACTTCAGCCTTAAATAAAGGTGAAACTCCCTCATTAATATGAAATGGCAGAAATGATCTGTCTAAACTTCGTATATTTGGTTGCCGAGCATGGCCTACCATTCTTCCTAAAGGTTCCAAATTGGATCCCAGAAGCAAGGAGGGGGTGATGGTTGGTTATTGTGGTGGTGGGTATAGGATTTGGTTGCCAGACGAGCAGAAAGTTATTAGATCTAGAGATGTGATATTCGAGGAGAGCCAAATGCCCTATAAAGAAGTTAAAAATGTACCTATTGTCTATCATAATAGTGGTGGAAGTGTCCCAATCACAACTAAATGGGTTTTCACAGTGAAGGAAGATGGAATCAAAAAGGCCAGATTGGTAGCAAGAGGGTTTGAAGAACAAACTCAAGGTGATTGTGTATTTAATTACTCGCCAGTTTGCCGAATGGATACTGTAAGAACTCTGTTGTCATTTACATGCCAAAACGATTGGAGTATTAGACAAGTTGATGTGCCAACAGCCTTTCTCAATGGCTCACTGGACTATCCTGTGTTTATAAAACTCTGAGACTTAATAGGCCACTTTATGGATTCAAGAAAGCAAGCATGTGTGGCTCTGTCAACGATGGAAGCGGAGTACATTGCAGCAGGAATGGCATCACAGGAAATTGTGAGTTTAAGTGGAATAATTAGTGAGTTCATTGGTGAAACATTGAGTGGAAAACTGTTGGTGGATAACACTAGTGCTATAGCTTTTATAAAGAATTGTGAAAACTCTAAACGAGCAAAACACATTGATATAAAATTCCATTTTGTTAAAGATCTTATTTCCAAAGAAATAATATCTGTGGAACACATCAATTCTGACCGCAATGTGGCAGATTTGTTCACAAAACCACTTGCCTTTGATAAGTTTCAAATGTTTCGGAAGGCTTTAATTAATTAATATATTAATGTCATGTATATATATTGTGCTAAAATTGTTGTATAGAATTTTGTAATAGTATAATATTTTTACTTGTTTTGTATGTGAGATACAATTGAATATTTACTTGTGTATGTATATATTTGAAAACATTCAATTGAGGGGGTGTGTTAAATATCGATTGTATATGTAAAGATAGTTGTGGCACTGAACTTCCACCTAGGTGTACAGCAGCCCAACAACAAACAGTCCAGTTGGTAGCGTCCCCTGCGCCATGTTGTTTGTATATATAGCAGTAATAAACAAGCTGTCTAGTACAAGGTTCTTTTATTCCACTGCCTAATACTCTATAACTTTAATAGCGAGTTCGAATCCCAGTCCCGGCGGGGCTTTTATAAGGATGTAATTGAAAGGGGATTCACTTACAGCCTCTCCCCCGGGTATGTGAGACCCGTCAGCCAAGTAGCCTAGGCAATTAAGTAATATGAAAAGCAATAATTCAGAGGATAATGACATATCACTACTGCTGGTTTCAAAACGCTATATCTCTGCTAGGTGTTAACCGATTTCAGTGATTCTTTTTTTGATTTTGTTGAAACATTTTGGCATTTAATTATTTATTAATTATAAGTTATAACTTGGGTCTTGACCATATAAGATAATCTTCAATAATAACCGATTTTTGGTGTAATTACATCTATTATAATTTGTTACTTGAATGTATGTTTTTTTTAATCGTTCTTTACTTATTCTAAAACTATACATATTTTCCCCATCTTCAAAAATAACAGCTATGGGCGTATTTATGGGTAAAATTTCTATTTTTTTATTTTCTTTTTTTAAAATGATTCGCGGTATTTTGGTTGAAAACACTGATAAATGTTTTCTTTATCATCGAAAACAACGCAGTTAGAAGCGAATATATAGGCGAGATTTCAATTGTTTTCCTTTTTCAATTTTTTTTTTTTTTTTTTTTTCTTCTAGCTTTACTGATTCTAAAACTCTAAACACTTTTCTCTATCGTCAAAAATAACTGAGTTATTAAATTAAATCACTTTTGATCGGCCGCTATTTTAAAGCTAACCAGTTGATATCAACGTCTAAGTGTTAGGATCATCGTTGCATGGACTAGTATTTTTGTGGCGAATTTAAAAAAAAAATTGATCCAGTAGTTTCGGAGAAATGCCGCGGACAGCGTACGGCGGACAAACGGATTTTTTTATTCGTTATTCGGATTCTACGCTTTTTGAAACTTAAGCCCTCAAATTTTGAGGGTTTTATTTTTATTTTATTTTTTGTCGATTACTGAGGTTCATTATGGAACATAATAAACCAAAAGGTGATAGTTTGTAAACCTATATTATGGAAAAGGTCTTGTTTGAATTTCTCTCCTCGAGCTAGACTACACTATTTCCTGAGGCCAGGAAGTTCATTTGTAAACTAGTAGCGGATCGGAAAAACTCCCTTCGTTAAGAAAAGCCCTAACGGTTAGAGAGAGTGGTAGGAAAAGGAAAGAGAGAGCTTGCTATAAAAGCTAATTTTCTCTCAACTACTGAAAGAAGGAAAACCTATTAGCCCTAGAGGTTCATCCGGAGAAGAGGGAGGCTAAGCAGTCTAAACCCACCATCTTAAGAAAAAAAACACCTTCTAGACTTGACCTTTAACAATTAAAATATTTTATATCCTCTGCTAAACACAGTCTGAAACCTTAGGACACTTACAACAGGACAGGATGGCATTATAGCGTAGTATTAAAATAACTTTAATTTAGTGGTAGAGTGTATAGACAGCCTTCTTTATTTATCTTCAATATATTTTGTTAAATATAACTTAATTATAAGGATTACTTATTTAATAAACTGGGGTGATAAAAAAATTATGACCGTAGTTGATTAATCACTCTGTTCATTCAAATGTTGTCTTTTTAATTATAATATTACACCAACCCATTTTGTTAACATTATGTCGCTCTGTGAAACTTAAAACTTGATTGACAGTCTGATCAAAATTACATTGAAATATTAAATTAAAGTAATTCTGCATCATTACTAGATCAGAATTTCATCATCTGCCCGAGTTTCGCATTTAATACGAAATGTTATATAGAAACCTTAACATAATGAAGACAGTCAATTTATGGCAGTCAAAAGTAACAAGGCGATGTCAGTTTAAAAAACAAAACTAAGTTGCCAGTTTTTTAAGTGAAAATTTCTTTACGTGCGTTTATACGATTTTTGGTTAAGGAAACCTGTACCATTACAACCCATGAAGGGTTTTGGACCCAGTACACATAGAGATTCGTACTGTTTCTTGGCCAACGGCTGTACAATGAGGTGATCAGGCCTTGGTCAAGCTCAGTCGCCAGATTTTTTCCGTAATTAGGGTACCCACTTAAAAGAGACTGGGTCTGTCCTGTCCCAGGAGGGCTTCCATACCCTAAGGTCGCCCCTCGGCTAAATTAGCAGAATAGATCATATTCATTGCCGGGATACGAACCCAGAACCCGGAGAACACTAGACTAGTGATCTATCCACTAGACCGCGCCGCTCCAATTGACAAGGGAAAAACTTGTGATTTGGAGTGACTGTTCGTTCGTTACCAACATGCTGAGGTGTAACCTCTCTACTAGGAATATAATATCTATATCACTTTCGGTGAACGTTATCGATTCCAGTTTAATGACGTCTCTTATAATTTTGGCTCACAAATATCCAAAAGTAATTCTTAATTCACTTGAAGAAAATTGTTGAAATCGTCCCGAAAGATAGAAGCTGACTGCCGACTTTGGGACGAGTTGGAGCCCCCAAAAGAGTTCGCAGTGCATTTCGGTCCATCATTTTGAGATTCCAACTACTGCTGTGTTCATACCTCAATAACAAGCTTTCTTGAAAAAATTCAATTGTTAGATTTATGCCATGTTTCTGCTCCTAATGAATGTTCATTTCACAATACCACGCACGGACGTTAATTTTATTTTCTTTCAATGAAGTTAATTTAATGTAAAATTAGTTTTGTTGTTGTTTATTCATTTAACGTCACTTTGGCTAATCGGGCGATGCTGCAGTGGAAGTCCTAAATTTAGGCCTATCCAGGTTCTATTAGGATAGGGACCTAGAACGAGCAATTGACATCTCACAGACTTGGGATCACTATTTCACGTCCCTCGGAAGGACGGCATAACCAAGGAATTTTTATTCGATTTAAAAAATAATAGGACCATCTGCCAGATTTGAACCCACGACTCAAACTGGTTGAGCATGAAATTTGTTTTTTGCACAAATAATGAATTTCTGTCTTCTCAGTCTAGGTACAATGAGTCGAAAACCTATGACACAAATCTTCCATATTGACTTATTTGGAGCTGGTAGGGATTTCAAACCTCTTTAAAAAACAAACGAGTTCAAAGGACTACGGTAAAGTAGAAAAAAAACAGATGCATTGAAGTTTCTATATTTATCTTATGGTTAAACTTCCCACCTCTAAAATCAAGAAGAAAAAAATTATTATCAATTCTCATTTTCACCGGTTATACTAATAAAATTATCAATATTATGAAACTAAAACCACGACTTGAGCACTTGAAAAGATTTAATCTCCGAATTCGTGAGCTGATAGGGACCAAGAGAAGGGAACCGATTTATTTTCTATTATTTTGACCTCTTTTTGTTAAATAAGAATTTGTATGCAACCGCTATTCAGATGTAGTTCTCATTGGGATAATTTACAACGGCGCACACACGGCAAAACCACAAATTTAGGTGGACAAAAGTAAAGTAAAAAGTTTGGAATTTCTGAGTGCTTGAACTTTTTATAATTAGTTGGTAAGACGTTGAATACTAATATTTCCCGCCATACCGTGTTTACAAATAAATAGTAAATGATTGATTATATTTGATAAATCATTCCTGTTCACACAAGTGCTTAATAATCGGCAGTGAGATTATCTTTACTCCATGCCCATTTATTATGATGTGTTTAGCGCAGAGTATTTTTGCTTTTATTTAACAATGGACATTGCTGAGACAGTTAAGACAATTTATTTCCACACTCGTTATTGAATATGCATTGCGATCTACCTGTAGAGTTAATTTAGCAATTTGTAAATGTATACCTCAATTCAATAACGAAAAACTATTAAAACCCCAAACCACCCCAAGGATTTGTTTCACCAATCCTTCTAGTCTTTACATGTTGCAATTTTTTGATGATACATAATTTTTTCAGACACAACACACCGAATCAAAAGTTTTACATTCCATATTTTCCCGATTCCCTTAATGATTTAAAATGCATCTATTAGAAGGTTTATACCACTCCGATCCGATAATTAGATTTAATGTATTATTTTTCTCGTATTCCGGGATATCAAACGTTAAATGTAGTAGTATGTAGTTAAATTTTTAATTTTAGCAAATAAATTTGATTTTTTACCACTGTGCGCTCGCTAGTCGTGTCAAAAAATTACATCATTTTTATATATTTTTTTAATAATTTTTTCCGTGAATTGGAACTTAAAGGTTAAATATGGACAAGTTTAAGAATTTTGTCCGCGTAAATCCGTCATATTTTCCACAGTGTGGCGCTGGATTTCATCGAAAAAAGGTATCAAAAGAGCAGTTAGGCAATCAATAATTACAATAAACGTAAATAAAAAGTATACATTGACGAGTTTAAAAGAGAGTAATGTTTGTAACTTAAAAAAAAAATTAAAATTACCATTAATTATCATTCTTAATTTTATTTACGTTTTCGAAAAATGGCCACATACTTTTAATGAGGAATACCACCTGGTGGAAATCCAGCGCCACACTGTGGAAAGTATGACCGATTTAGTCGGACAAAATTCTTAAACTTGTCCATATTTAACCTTTACGGTTCCAATTCACGGAAAAAATTATTAAAAAAATATATAAAAATGATTAATTTTTTGACACGACTAGCGAGCGCACAGTGGTAAAAAATCAAATTTATTTGCTAAAATCAAAAATTTAACTACATACTACTACATTTAACGTTTGATATCCCAGAATACAAGAAAATTTATACAGTAAATCTTTATCGTATCAGAGTGGTATAAACCTTCTAATAGATGCATTTTAAATCATTTAGGGAACTCGGCAAAATATGGATTGTAAAACTTTAGATTCGGTGTGTTGTGTCTGAAAAAAAATTATGTATCATCAAAAAATTGCAACATGTAAAGACTAGAAGGATTGGTGAAACAAATCCTTGGAGTAATTTGGGGTTTTAATAGTTTTTCGTTATTGAATTGAGGTATACATTTACAAATTGCTAAATTAACTCTACAGGTAGATCGCAATGCATATTCAATAACGAGTGTGGAAATAAATTGTGTGGAAATAAGCAATGCTCTATACTACCAAGAGGAATAGAGATTTGTTCAAGCTAGTAAAAAGGCCAGGCATCCCATAGGTATGAGACAAACATCAAGATTGCTAGATATACCTGGTATCAGGCAATATTATAAGAAAAGAGGCTACCTAAAAGAATATTATGTCAAGTATTGTTGGACTCAATGTAACTTTGACAAAAATATAAGGAGGTAGCTATTTGAACTGAACAATTATAGTATATTAACTACAATACTATATATATATATATATATATATATATATATTTTAAATATTTTATTATAAATATATAATAAAATCTAAAAAGAATATGATAGTGGACATAATTAGTTGACTGTTGAGTTTTCATTTGCCTACAATATGCCCTCGTGATGATCCACAATGGGAGTCGAAACGTTGGCAGAAAATAAATGGTTGAAAACACTATTGTTTCATTCACTGACCGCCCCCTGGACTAATTCCTTCTGGTAAAAAGAATATCATAAAATTGTGTACACAACATGGATAAGATTAGACAGTAGGAGGCTGAAAAAAGTCTTCTCAGGTTTTCTCTAACTCTGTATTCAAGTAGGAACTTTGTTCAAGTGACTCTGTATATCCAGCACAGATGTGTACCTACAAGGAGAAATGAGACAACTACCAAAAGCAGAAGCATTTAAAGGGTGGCAAAGTTCAAGAAAAAGGTATTATTAAATTAATCATAAACTATATTTTTATGCTATTTGTTTTGGCGTTTTATAAATTAATTAAAATGAGCTAATGCTGTGATATTTATTTTAAAATGTATTTTATTAACTATAAAAATATTTTTATATTAACTATTATAGCTTATAATATAAAACACATTTGATGGTGTTTGGCACAAAAGTATACTTTAGGAAATTCGATTCTCCAATCTTTCTGTCTCAACAGTTTCCGTTAATTATTTAATTTCCTCCTTTCCTCAAGGCACAGGCATACCACATGTTACATAACATATTAAGTTCTCTATTCTCTTTAAACTTCTGATATCCCTGAGCACCCTATACAACTATCTATACCTTAGAAGACAACACAGCACTTTTTTCTTCTTTTTGGGATTCTACTTTAGCTTTCTTTTCCTTACTAAATCGTCTCTTAAACTAGAAAAAGTGGTTTCACAAATGGAGTATTAAAATCAATGCTTCCAAATGAGCTTTCCCTAATGGAAAGGTATATGTCCAGACATAAAAATTGACAATGTAGTACCTTTGAAGGGAGTGATGACCCTACACAAAAATTGCATCGTGAAACGTAAGTGTAAACTCGTACGAGTTTACACCGCGAGGCCCAGGGCCTACACGGCCTGTCGCGCCACTGGAAGAAGAAGAAGTACCTTTGAAAAGTTATGCACAATCTCTCGGATAATATTTGGATTAAAAACTAAAATGAAACACACATACAAAATTAAAATGACAAGAACTAACAAGGATGTTAAAAACAATTTTCACATCTCCCCGACTAGACTACAGATCATCCCTAAATTTAATAAACAAGTGCCAATTCTACACTATACTAACTAATCAGATCTATCTGGAAATATGGAGATCTATAGGATTCTGAAAAATACATACACGCACACAAAATAAAAACAACTCAATCCAAAATTCAAATCACAATATACACAATGGCAAACATCCCTACAATAAATTCTTATATTGGCAACAAAATCATTCATAACCATCCCAGGTCAAACTTAATCTATCTTCACTTTATTCCTCCAGGATATCAGGCTCGATCCAAAGAAGACTAAAAAGAAAATAAATAAGGCCAAGTGATCTTATAAATTAATTCATTCACTCATGATTTACTAAATTCAAAATCTTTAGGAAACCTCATCCACTAGATGTGCTGCAACACAGATGTGAATATCAAGAATAATAATTGGCTTCTATTGTGACGAGTATGAAAGGGCAATAAAATTAAGCTTAGTTCCGATGGAATATACTATGTGCGAATGGGTGACTAGACTTAATTATTTTTTAAAAAAAGAGAGCAAATAGCTATTTTATAACAAATGTACTTCTTCATTTTTTTTTATCTTTCCTCATTATTAATGATTTTTTCTAAGAACTTCAGCTGCACATGCGCCTTAACAAAGGAGGTACAAATGGTTATCATTGTTAGTGATGTAGCAAATAACATCTTGGTGCCAATATATTAGCTTGTAGCAATAAATGAAACTTTATTATTTTTTTTTTAATATACCTTAATTTTTTTCCGGTGGCAAGACTGTGCAGGCCTTTGTTGACCTTGTGGTGTAATCTGCTGGGAGTATACACTCGCGGTTTTTGGTGAATTTTGTAGGGCAGAGTTATCACTCCCTCTAAATATTTTAGTGAGTTGACAAACGGGTCTCATATACCGGGAGGGGAGGAGAGGATAAGAGTGAATCCCTATTTAATTAAATGTTTGCTGGAATTGGAACTCTCGACCTTTAGCGAGGAAGACTAGCATGCTAGCGACTCAGTCATGGGCTCCCCTTAATACTGTAATTGAAAGTCTAAAAATAAATCAATCCACCCAAAACATTAGGGACTGCCAATAGAAGTGAAAACTTTTTTTAAATTCTCAATTTGCACTGGAATTTAGTCGGCAAGAAGAATACCTTCTTTAAAATAGATTATGTTGAGAATGCATGTTTTTTTAAAATTATTGTTTCGTTTAATTGTAAAGCACCATCACCCTGTAGAGATATATCATCTTGAAGTATGTCATCTTAATCAGAATGTGACTGTAGACTGTATCAGTTGGTGGTACACATAGCACATTTTTTTTTTTATGGACTAGCCATCTGTATCAAGAAAATTCAGACATTCGAGGATAAGCTTTATAGTAGTTTCACAGAGATAACCTCAATTTCTTTCCCAAGTAAACAAAAAACACATGTAGTAAGGAATTATATTTATCATATATTAGTATGGAAATATACATTGTGCTTAATTGAAATCTAAATTATTAAAATGAATTTAATTTTCAAATGTTATAATTCTATGCTTATATGATCAAGATATTCTTTTCGATTTCACTTTACTAAGATTTAAATATTGACAGTAAGCTCATCATGATTTTGCTTCATATGTTTAAACGTTTTCATGCAAAATAATGTTTTAATAATATTTAGAAATATCGATATTTTAGAGTCAAGAGAATTAAAATATTCATTATATTAACTTTATATACAGTAAGAGGTAAGTTCTAAGATATAGTTTATCTACCATTTCTTTACTCATTCATTTGCAACTGATTTTAATTCAATTAAATACTGAAATAAAGTATTATAAATATCGATGTTTTTATGCCGATATTACAACGGTATCGATAACCTTCACGGAAATTGATATTGTTATTTTATATTTAATAGACAGGTACACATAGAGTGAATGCGCCAGTCTAGAGCATGTTGGTGACGTTATCATGGTTACGAATTCAAAGCTTTTACCCTACCCAAAAATCGCATAATGCACCTAAAGAAGTTTTCACTTCAATAAAAAAATAGGTTTTAAATAAATAATTGGTCACAGCAAAATATTCATTTTAATGAACAATTACAAAAATATGATATTAATATGAAAATATTTATCCATCAACAGATATTTTTAATAAAATTCTATGAACATAGAATATCCATCTTTTTTTCTTTTTTTAAAATAAAATAACAATGAACATATTAAACAAGTATATAAAATATCATATAAAATGAAACATAAATAAATAAAAAATATTATAAAAACGGAGAAATCCAGTTTCCTCTAGTAAAGAGATCATTTGGTTAGTTCTCCAACAGTTTCAGCTGAGAAGATTTCTATCCAATAACCGTCTGGGTCTTTAATAAATGCAATTCCTTTCATTTTTCCTGAATAATAAGAAACAATAAAAATCATTAAACTTAAACAAAATAAACAAATTCTATAGAAGTACATACTTTTTCTATTTCTTTTCTGAAATGTTTTAAAGATTTTTATAAAGAATATATGAGATTAAAGACCATGTAATTTATCTCCGCACAAGATCTGATAGAACTTTGTAATTTCAATTAACTTATCCCATTAAACTGATTTTTGCTATTGATTGTTTGAAAGGTAGATTTATATTTTGTAGAAATGGCAGTCCGAAACAAAAATTATAAAAATAAAAATATACCACAAGATGTGGAAGCTTTTAACTCATTGATACTTCACAACTGAGCCTTATAAACAGAATATTCAACATTGAGAGGAGTTTAAAAAAAAAATAAATCTAGAAATAATGATTGAAATAGAATTATATTTATATATACTTAATGGAAATTTTAAAAATGTGTTGCCGTATTACATAAATAAAACATCAAATTATTATTATTGTATTTTAAAGAATTGTAAGGTATATTTTGTTTTTAATAAAAAATATTTCCGAGTTTCTATTTCTGAATTGATCCTTTTTCAAGAAATCTTAACAGTGATTCTTTCCATACTATTACCATTATATTAATCAAGTTCTATAGAGAAAAATAGAAACAGGATATAATTTATAACTAAATAGTTGTAATCTAAAAACAACAGGAAATATTATTTATTATTTTCTACTTATTTATATTAGAGAAATATATATGTACAAAAGTAAAAGCATTTCTTATCAACCCATTAAGTTTATCCATACATATAAACAGAACAGCACTTACCATCATTAGGCTTCTTAACGAACTCAACACCAAGCTGTTCAAATCTTTCACAGGCCTTATCAACATCATCTACATGGATTCCAATATGACCTAAAACAACAAAAAAAAACTTAGATCACTTCCTAAATGATAATAGTAACATGCTAAAAGTCAAATTTATTATCTTTATTATTATTGGCCAATGGATCTTTATATATTAAAATCAATCACCTTTATCGATTCTAACCATGAAATATCAAAATTCAATAAGTAATTAAAAAAACCTGTTGACTGAAAGAAATTGATAAAAAACAAGATTATTTTGAATGATTATTGACCCTTTGTACTCGGTTGTCAATACATTACATTTTATAAGTGATTATGTACACTAAACTTAGAACAATACATCTTTTTTTATTTTTAATTTAAGTATTATTAGAAATGCATATTTTTCTGTTATAATAGCACAAAAAACAAATCAAGTTATGGTAAAAATATCAATATGCATGACAAATAAATGTAAAGTGCACCTTCTCTAATCATTTGAGCAATAAGTTGAATTAGTGGAACATTCAGATTCCAGTTACCATAAAACATGCAAACTTTAATCTATTATTCACATTAGGGATTGCTTCAGAATTTACCATATTGTAGAAAATTATAATAAATAAACTTATTATTTTTTATTTATTTTTTGTGTGTTCTTCAATGACCACTAATACATATAAACCAAATTTCATTACAATACATTACTTGTTCCTAAAGTTTTACACATATTATAACAATTTCAGAGTGCAAAGGGTTAAAACACCATTAAATCTATACATATTTAAAAATAATTTTTCATATAAAAAATAATATAAAAGGGGTACTTACAATATTATTTCATAACTTAGCAAATATGTCATTTCAGTTTTTTCTTTCAGACATTCGGTGAAATAAAATCAGTATATTATAGACAAATTTAGTTCAATCTAAAATGGGGGTTACCTGTAGCATAGTGGTTGGCATAACAGCCTTCTATGCCTAAGGTTACAGGTTTAAACCGGCAGGTAGCCCTTGGATTTTTTAAGGGGGGTAAAAATCCTTAATTATGCCGTCCTTTGGAGGGGAAGTAAAAAGGTGGCCCCGAGCCTGTACGATGTCAGTACTCGTTAAAGATCCCTATCCTAATTAAACCTGGATAAGCAAAATTTAGGACTCCCACTGTAGGATTGTTCGATTAGCCACAGTAGCATAAAGTGTTGTTAAATAAATAAAATAGGCCAAATCTAAAATGTATCAACCACTAATTAGGATGAACTGTTAACATCTTTCTGAATAGTGCCATGTTTATAGGATGTCTGGAGTTTATTAATATTTAAATGGTTTATTATGCCCTGTTGGTTTTGGAATTTATGACTAATGAACTTTTTCAGAGATATTGATGTAGTCCATAAATGGTTTCTATTCTTGGGTGTGTGTGTGAAAGCAAGAGAAATAATCTATAGGTATAGAAGTTTACTATATATTAATATAAAGAATTAAAATCATCCCAGTTAATGATATTAATTAATTTTTTTTTCTTTTAACCATTCAGTATTGTAGTCCACCAACAAATTATTTTAACATTAACTATAAGTTCCTTAAAACATTACATTTCCAAAAATCATGACTTCTTTTAGACTATAATTAGAGAGTAAAGACTGTGTTCATAAAGAAAAGGATTATTATTTATAAAACTAATTTAATTTTATCAATTTTAAGATGTACAACATACCAAATCCCCTTGGGTCAGAATTACCATTGTGATAATTGCAATCTGGATCATTCTCAGAACCCCAATTACTAAAAAAAAACAATAACACAATCAATAAAAATATGGACAGAACTATTAAAGTACGAATATAATATTTATAACTAAAATAAATATTGTAGAATCATTCTCAATAAAAACCAATGCATAATACAATTATTAAGCTTTAAAGAGAAAAACATTTTAATATAAGAGATTAATTGAAAAAAAAAAAAATATTAATCACCATCACATGAGTATTATCAACTGAATAAGATATATTAATCAAATACTTAATGTAAAGACAGTATTCATATAATACTATTAGGAAAAAGCAACAAATTAAAAAATTCCCACTTATATAATCACCCATGATTCATAATAATATATGTTTATACATACAAACTAAAAATCAAAATTTACAAACACTGTCATTCAATTCCTAATTATAATTAGAAATTAATATATAATAAATAATTCACTAAATACCAAACTGTCATAATTAATTTTTAGCCATATAGTTATTTTTTCATTCCTACATCCCACTCAGTCATAAAATATGACTCCCATGACAACAGAAATAACAACTCAACATATTGATTGCATTTGACGTACCATATATTACCTGATACTTGCTATAACAATGTTCATTTCCTCACAAATATTATTTAATGTACACACAAGTACACAAATATATTTAAATGTATCTAATCTAGAAAGCTACAACAAGCATTTCAATATTCGCATTAGGGATTCTATAAAATAAATCACTATAAATCAAAACAATGAAACTAGGAGGGTTTCAAGTGCTATGAAATTAATTAAAAATACTTACTGTGTTAATTCTATAGTAGCCTTCCTTGATAAAGCCCACTTAGTCCTTTCAAAATTATCAGATGGAATGTCATTTGGGCTTTCATACCCCATGAAATACAAGGTAAATTTTAAAGAGGCTATATCTATTTTCTGTAAAAGCTTCATACCTAGGACTCCTGTATAAAAGGGTATAGACTTTCTGGGATCCTTAATCCGGTACATTGTCTGCTGCATTATAAAATCCTGCAAAAGAAAACATTTACTTTGTAATATTGAAAAAATGAATTCACAATTAAAAACAAAAATCAAGAATATTAATTACTTTAGTAGACTCATCAGAATTTTTGCATAAAGCTTGGGCTTCTTCGTTAGTCAAGCCAACCAAATTATCCCCCATGATTAATGAAGTATAGCTCAGAAACTTCTGATTCTTACAAAAGTCGCAGACCGGCTTAAGGTTACGTAAGACCGATCAATGAACGATATTCATCTAAAGAACAATCGATTTTAGAAGTGAGTCCAAAATAGCTAGGGTCTTTAAATAATTTATTATGAGGGGAAAAAAATGTATCCCCGTATCGTAGTATGAATCAACGTTATTATTTTGGCTAATCAAATTGGAAGTAGTGTTCAGAAATACCGAAATAGACTTCTCCAAATCCAATTCAAATAAATGGAAGGTAGCACAACTTATTCCTATTATATATCTAAAATAGCTTGAAGCAGTCCGCAATTTCTTCCTCATCGTTCCATTAAAGTAATGACCACTAAATAACATTTTTTTTCTGCCAAAAAAAACTTAATCTGGTAAATTTAGAAATACCAAGATTCCAACAAAATTGAAGACAGGTAACTGCACACTCACATCAATTTACCTGCCGCCTATCAATGTAAAACTTGATTAGCCTTCAGGAATTTATTCTGAAGTCCATAGCATATTCTACCCAATTTTTCAACCATAGTGAGTGCATATGTATTTGCAACCTAAAGCCACTTCACATTATCTCACGTTAACTTGCCTTCCTCACTAATATATCAATATCTTTTTTTTTTTTTTTTTTTTTTAGTTCACTTTTTTTTACATCTTATAATTACAAACTTTTGATATTCGTCCCCTAAATTCATAATCGGCCACATTGAGCGCCGTTCAAGACTCGAAATTGGAAAGGGCTTTGGACTGCATCACCGCTACTCCACAAAAGGATATAAAAATTAATAATAAATAAATAAAATAAATGAAGGTGCATATATTAGAGCGTTCATTAATGTTCTTTCTACTTATTGAACTTATCTCTGTTCACTGAAAAATCATACTATGGTAAATAATTTGGCTGGATGTGGTGTCCTGCTAGATTAACATCAAAGCGTTTTATATGGGAGCGAACTCAATTTGTTAGGGTTTTAGAGATGTGCAAAATCTTTAAAAAAAGATAGATTAATAAGGTGAAATTCACCTCCATTAGAATAGACATCGAATATTCAAATATTCACAATTGAAGATTAAATTAAGAGAAGGCTTAACTATACTATATGTGGTATTGTAACATAAACGTAATCAGAAGCCCCATAGGCCCTCTGATCAGTAGCAAATTTATGCACTGGCCACTAGCTAGAGACAATAGCATTTGAGTGATATTTTATTATGTATAAAAGTAAAAATAAACAAAGGTTTTCAACTTTTTAGACAGAAAGAACGTCCTGATTTATGAAAATACATAACATTATTTTATGGAAAGTGAGTTTGGAAAAAGGAGCCAGTTTCATAAAACGAAATAATAGGAACTAACCTGTTACTGCAGGACGCTGAAGTATCAAATTGAAATTGACGTAAAGAATGATATAAAACAAAGAAATTGCTTAAATATTTCATCCTAACATGGGATCAACTGTGGCATAGTGGCTAGCATACAGCATTCCATGATCAAAGTCACGGTTTCAAACCTGCAGATGTCCTAAGGATTTTTTAATGGGGCCAAAAATCCTTAGTTATGCCGTCTTTCCGAGGGGGTGTAAAAAGGTGGTCCCGAGCCTGTGCGATGTCAGGTACTCGTTAAAGATCCCTATCTTTTTTTAGGATCGTGACGGCTTTTGGGTTAAAATCCTCTTCAAATCTCCTTCTTCCAACTCTCCGCATCTCGAGTACCTATTCACTGAAATATCGACTCCATCATCTTCCTTCTTATTGGTGATAGTCAAATTTGATCCAACCTTTGAAACACCCTTCCTCACTTATGTACCTTTATATGATAACCTTATTATATCAGGTGATTTTAATACCAATCTATTATCCGACTCTCCCGATAACACGTACCTAGTTGACCTGGCTTATTCCCTGAACTTATACATAGTTCCTTTTCAACCTAAACTTCATACCCAGTTTTCCGACACATTAATTGCCTCATATTTGTCGATTCCAAACATAACCTACTATCCTTTTCACAAATACCCGTTCCATTTTTATCCAAATCATGATTTAATCCAAATTTAAAATAATATTTCCACCACAACTCTCATTCTCAAACAGGTCTCTGAGAAATCTCGCCTAGCTTAATACAGAAACAATAATTCCAATCCTTGATCAACTAGCCCAAGATTTAGAACTCATCTACTCCTTCTTTTCCGTAGATGAGATGGTAGAATGTCGCTTATCAATCCTCCTTACATTTTTAAATCAACTTACTCCTATCAAAACATACCTTTCGACGTTGCCCAGCTCCTTGTATTAATACGTAAATTAGAAATTTGATGAAGAGAAGAGATGCCGCCAGATGTTTTAGGCATATCAGAGATCACTGTACAACATTCAAGAATCTACATAACCTCACCCAGCCTACCTTGCAGCATGCAAAGGCACATTATTTCTATTTGGTTTCATCCCAACTCCAACAGCAAGTGGAAAATTCTCCATCACTGCCTCTACATCCAGTACTTACTTCCCTGTTTCACCTGATAATTTAAACTCCTATTTCGTTGGTCCACTTCCTCAAGTCTACCCTCCTTCAGCTCTTTCTACTCCTACAACGCAATTAAATTCCAAACGATTTTATTTCCATTATATCTCACCAGAAGAATTAATTGCTTCCGTTCTGAAATTCCGTACAAGTGACTGTGGTCAAGACCAAATCCCAGTAAAAATGATAAAGCTTAGTCTTCATGCCGCCCTTCCTGCCCTTTTACACATCTATAACTTCTCCCTTCAAAATTCCATTTTTCCTTCAGCTTGGAAAAAGGTAATCGTAAGCCCATTGAATAAGGTTCCTTCTTCTTCCATCGCTTCAGATTTCAGACCAATATCTATCCTCTCAAATTTATCAAATCTTCTCATAAGAATCGTCCAACCTCAGATCTCTCCCTTCCTGGAGGACAATGCAGACCTTATTCCTTACCAACCAGGTTTCCGTCCCAGTTATTCCATGCAATCAGCTTTGTTGAAAATTATCCAAGACCTTCATTCCTCTATGGACCAAAGGAAAATCACAATCCTTATCCTTTTTGATTTTTCTAAAGCTGTTGACTGTGTCGATCACACAATCCTTCTCTCTAAACTACAATATATTTTCCTGTCAAATAGTGCTTGAGCTGGTTCCACTCCTTGTCTCTCCATTTCCGAACAGTCATTATTCCTAACAAACCTCGCTTATCACCCTTAATCTCTCTCAGGTGTTCTCCAAGGATCATCCCTCTCTCTCTCCGACCTTATTTTAAATCTTCATAAATGGTCTACCTAAATCTATCCAACACTCCCAGTATCAACTGTACTTACAAATTTACATGTCCTTCTGATATATTAAAAGCTTCCCATAAAATCCAAGAAGATATTAATAGCATTAACCGCTGGCCTTCAGAAAATAAGCTGAGCCTGAATCCAGCGGAAAAAAAAAAGGCAATGCTTATTGGCTCAAAACCTTCTCTCCATTAACTTCAATACTATCCAATACTTTTCCTCAATGAAATAACTCTCCATCCATTACTATCCACTTCCAAGTCTCCATAAAAAATCTAGGAGTTATCTTTGATCAAAATTTAATGTGGAGTAACCATATTACCCAAATTACCTAAAAATCTACCTCAATCGTCAAACAACTCATTTGTTTCTGTGACTCTTTTCCTATACGTACCATCTCTTAGTGTCTTCCCTTTTACTCCTCCACTTTGACTATAGATGCCTAGTAGATGGAGGACTCTCTGTGGAAAACGAGACGAGGCTGAATAGATTAATGAACAGATTTACAAGATTCATTTACTACCTCCCCAGACAATCACATATTTCTTAATGGTATTCAGGTCAAGAATGGCTTTATCTTGATTCCCGAAGAAAATACCTGAGGTATCTTTTAATTCCAATCCTTGCAAGCCAGAAAACCTTCCTATCTATTTGACCTCCTCATTCCTTGCTCATCCTTACATACTCTAAATAAAATATCTCAACCTAACGATTTATATGCACCATCCCACAGAATTGCATCCTTTGAAAAGTCTTTCATCATCCATGCTACCATACTTTGGAACTCATTACCCATCTCTCTAGGTAAAGTATTATCCTTAACCACTTTCAAGCGCCAGTTATTTCGTCTTCTCCTAAAAGATCATACTTCTGCACACATATAAATTGACTAATCCTAATTACTTAATTCATAAACTTTTCATTTGTTTTTTTAATTTATTCTACCTATTTTAATTTTATAAATGTTATAGTTGTAAGAGATGTAAATATCACTAAATAAGACTAATGTATGTAATAAAGACTAAATAATGCCAGACAGACTGGATCTTTTATGTTGACTGTTTATATATTATTAGGGGAAAAAATGTCCCAGAATAATAAAAATTATTTTCATTTCATCCTAATTAAACCTGGATAGGCGAAATTGAGGACTCCCGCTATAACATTGTGCGATTAACCACAATAGCATAAAGTGCCATTAAATAATCAAACAAACAATATATCTATCTATAATCGACAGCTTTTACCAGCCAGAGAGAAATTGAGTTTTCAAAAGGACATGCAATCGATGAAATCTAAAAGTAAAGAAATAATCTAATGAAAACTATTATTTTTAATCATCTATGTACATTAAGATAATGATATATTTTTTCATTCATGCCAATATGACTACTGAATGGTCCTACAGACTAATGTTCAAGAAAAAACATTCTCCATTAAATTTCTGATGAAGGAACTGTCCTCAAAATTTTGATCTGAGCAACACCGAGTAAAAAAATAAAAAAAACCTAACACTTAAAAATTGTAGGTCATACACAACTTTTCCATTCACACCAATATTGTTCCAAAATTAAATTTCTGGTACAGAAGTTGTTGTCAAATTTTCGATCCACAGAACACCAACATAGCAGGAGCATGTCAAACATGTTACATTTTTGAAGGTGAAAAAAACATTAGTCGAAAAAGTATAGAACCCCAGCCGAAAGACATATAAATGTCAAAAATATTAAGTCTGTGTATTAAAAAAAAAAACCTGTCCCACAACAACCCATGAAGGGTCTTGGGCTCAGTACTGTTACAAGGCCAAGGGCCATGCAATGAGGTGATTGGACCAAGACCACACTCAGCTGCCAGGTTATCTCCCCAATTTTGGGTACCCACTTTTTGGAGGCAGTGTCTAGCCCAGGAAGGTCTCCATACCCTAGGGCTAATCCCTGGCTGAAATGACAGAATAAATAAAGCTGATTTGGTTAAATTCTTATAGGTGGCAGTACTCAGTTTTAATGACAACTTTAAGAATAATGGAAAAGTTTGAAAGTTGAATTTTTCAAGAAGGTAAATGAGAATTGAAATTAATACGAGGCTTTATAAAAATCATTCAACTATTTTGGTTTATGATTTAGGCTTTTGAATAGATTATATAACATAGTCAGAAAGATAAATATTTTGGAAAAACAAAATTAAGCAGTGAACAGTGGAATAAGGTCCATAAACTTATGTTTTTTTTTCATTAAAATTAGGCTGAATTTAATAACCTATTCTTAAACCGAAACTGATTATTTAACTTCCCTTTTGTTAACTATTCCTTCAGCAATGTAATTAATGATAAAAAATATTATCATCAACAATCACTCAAGTTACGCAGTTTTCACTACTATCCTCTAACTTCTACAACTTTGTATGCTACATAATTTTTTTTCGAGTCTTCAGCTTCTTGTATAGATAGAATTGTTGAAAATAGTCGGCATTTAAAACCTATAAAACTATTTACACAATGATAAAAATAATAAATATAAACTTTGATATACACCAATTTAATTTTTGAACCTTCAGTTTATGTGCTAGAGTTATCATATACACAAAGATCTATTTGTCCCTTCCAATATTTTTATAAGTGGGTAAGTGGAAGTATAACTGTACAGTAGATGCAGATGAACAGGTTTTTGGTTGTTTCACAAAAAAAGATCCTGATATTTAATTATTTTCTTGTAACCAAAATTTTGTGGATCCACAATGATAAAGACATTCTTACAAAATGACATTAGACAAATATCCTTGAACTATTTATGGCTTAACTATATCTCCCAAATGTTGGTGAACAAAAAGGATCGTTCCATTCCCAAAAGACTGTTATAATTCTGTTTCCCCTTCCATGATCAATCACTCACAGTTTAACTTTTGTTGAAGAAGGCAAAACATAATTTATAACAATGTAAGAGTGGTTGACTATATGTCAATATTGCGGGGTGCAGTCATCTAAACACTTTTATCATGATCGCTATATAACTCATACATAGGTTAGTGAGATTAATACAAAAATCACATAAAACAATGAATGGACATTTTCTTGACTTATCATTGGTAACATTTTTTCAATACCGTTAATATATGTTTTTAATCAAGCTTCACTTAATTAAAGTTTTTTGATGACTGCACCCCTAATTAACTTCTCCATAATTTATAAGCTTACAATGTAAATTCAATAGTATTTTCTTTATCCGTTTTTTATTACAATATTTTAAAATATTAAATCAATAATTTGAAACACACTTACTTTTATCAACTCCAATAGTAGATTTATTAAAGCCACCTGTTCTAATTTGATTATATTTGTTCATAAAATAAATCTCCTGTCAACCAAAAGCTCTGAGTGACCACAAACTTGTCCCTCCATTATTAATAGAGACATTCTAGTGAAATATTATTTTCTACTGCCATCTCCTTTTTTTAATCAGATATAAAAGAATGATTTTTTTATTTTTATAATTTCATTTTCAAAATGTAGTTTTGGCCAATCATCTCAGTTTTTGTTTTCTAATTGGACTTTTTTTCTCACCCGTTACAGTGACAAGACTTAATTTTGTTTCTCTTGGTGAGAAAAACCTCATTCAGAAAAAACTTTTTGAAATTTCTGGTTCTAATGATGGTAAAATTATGTAGCCTTTAATGTTGTTGCAAAAAATCATTGCATTTGAGTGGAACTGGCTTAAAATGAACAAGTAATGTAAAAATACTTTTTCTTCATGCAAATTAATTTTATAAATTCATATTAAAATCACTGCAACTTAGAAAAAAGTACATAGCTCCTTTCACTGAAATAGTTCATGTGAGGAACTATTACCTTCTGGAATTATAACAGCATTAAATGAGAAATAATGGGAAAGATAAATACAATTACTCGTGTTTTTGGGTTTTTATTTTAAATATTTTTCTTAAAGTACACAAAGGTAAAATACTCTTAAATTCACACGTTATAACTTAACAATTGCATTATCGCGACTCAGATATTATATATATATATAATATATATATATTTCATATAGAAGTCTATTTACACAAATTTATTTAATTTAAATATTTACACATGACTTGAACACAGAAAAAGGTCACTAATTTTTAGCCATATAAACTCTGTCTCTATGCATGATTATTTCAAGTTCTTAACTAGTGTTTAAGCATCTACAATAAATTTTAGTCATTCATCAATTATTTCATATCTTAACAAAATTATTATTCTTCCAATTCTTTCTGAAATTATTAATCTTCCTGAACAAACAATTCTGCTATAACTTTTTTTTTAAGATTCAAATATAAAAAAATAAGTAAAAAAATTAATTTATTATGAAATTTGAGGAGGCTGATTCTCAAATTCATACATATTGTTTTAACGCATGATTATAATGATTTTTTATGTAAATATTTTTAATTTTTTTTTTTTTTTTTTAGCCTATACACAATAAGAAATATCTCCTATCTGATAAGAATAACAGGATTGTTATTTAGCACAAATTAAAAAAAAAAAAACACACAATGTGAGCGGCAACTTCTTTTAAGTACCTTGTTAAGATCTTTCACATTTCACTTGGTTAATAAGGGAATCATAAACAATTATGTTACAAAAATTTAAAATTTCACAAATCAACATAGTTGAGGCAATAAAGCAAATTAACATTAAATTGAATGCAACAGAAAAATAATTTGACAGAAGCAAATATAACAATTTAACATTAACTATTAGTCTTTCCCTTGTCTTATCAATATCATAAATAGCCAGTACAGAAAGTACATGATCAAACAATAATGTCAATATTTTTACAACTTTTATTTCTGATTTTAGGTCTCTCGACATCATCTTCAACAGAGCTTAGACAGCAATGATTCAAATATAATACATGTAATTAAAACAAAATAGGAAA
This sequence comes from Piezodorus guildinii, assembly GCA_023052935.1. Lineage (NCBI taxonomy): Eukaryota > Metazoa > Arthropoda > Insecta > Hemiptera > Pentatomidae > Piezodorus > Piezodorus guildinii. Next base: position 80,664,692 of record CM041293.1, on the reverse strand, counting down.
AAATAAAATAAAATATACAGCAGCTAATAAATTATAATAAAAGTTGATTATTAGTCTTTCCCTCTTTTTACATATTATCATAAATAACGAGCACAAAAAGTACCCAGTTCTATGCTAGGCCTCTGTCTAATGAATGACAGGTTGCAATTTGGTAAAACAAAAAAAAATTACCTACTGGCAGAGATCTATTCATTTCAACCCACCCCATTAACCTAACAAATCGAGATAACAATGAGAAACAGCTTTAAAAAGAAGTTTTCCCTTATAACAAATTAAAATAATGATTTCAAAACACAACAATTTTTTTTTACATTTCCACATTAGTATAATACAGATAATTTCCATTTATATAACTCGTCAACAACAAATGCTGACTTCTTTAAGAAATACAAAACCGCCTTATCAGTAAGGAACTTCCATTAAAACAGAAAATGGGTTAATGTTTAATATCATTTGGTGTTTATCGAAAAGGTATATAAGCCTAGGAAAGATATATCACACTTTGTATACAACTTCATGGGAAATCATTCACGAGTTAAACCGTGACCAAAACAGATCAACTAGAATGAGTGCTTATCGTATTTATAAATAATTAAATATATTTATTTATATATACCTATTTATATAAATTACAACGTGGGTTATGTACAGAGATTGGTCGGGGGTCACTTATCCGTAGGAACATGTTCGACTCCACTATTTTTCTGGTAACCCCCACTGTAGTCCAACCTATACTGACCTGAAAAATCAAAAACATAAATAAATATACAAGGTAATAGATAGACATAAGCTATTAGGATTCAAGAACAAAACTTGCATTTTAAATGGATGGAAGGTAAAATCTGGAGACATTTAAACATTTCATATAAGAAGTTATTGTTGACATAAGGAATAATAATAAATAAACACTTATGCCAGTAACACATGAATTTAACACATCTCAACCGATAAACTTGATGACTGAGTGGCTCTACCATGAGCACAAAACAACCAAATATTTTTTATTTTTTCACGTACTCAATAAACTTATTAAACATAAATTAATAGGTTAAGAATGAGGTAGTAAAATTAAATCAAAACTTTGATGAGCAGTTTTCAATAACCTTCCTAAAAGCTGATTTTCTGAGTCCAAAAAATCACATTTTCAGAAAAAAAAATTTTTTATTGGATTTGATTGTGGTAGGATATAAGGTAGTCTGGTGTCAGAAGTAGCACTGACTTAAATCCAATGGGCAGTATGAATTTTATATTGAGATGGGGAAACAGAATATAATTTTGAAGTTCTTATTTTTAATAGGATGAGTAGATAGATTGTGATATATTAGATCTAAATATACAACAACCACTACAATTCATTTCTTTTTACATACAATTATAACTTAAACCTCATAATCCCATAATAATAATGCAATTAATTAAAATAACCAAAGAAAAATACAAATAAATAAAAGAATTAACAATTACAATGAGATAGATTGATAAATACCTAGTTTAGTCACTTCTTCTATAGTTGATTCAGGGCAGTCAATAGCAGAATGACTTTGCGATCCACAATTATAACAAGAAATGGGAGGAGGCTGATGAGGCTTAGATGGAACCTGTGGCTGCTGCTGCTGCTGCTGCTGTGGCGGAGGAGGCTGCTGTAAGACTTGACTTCCTTGTGGTATGCTATAGCCAGCGAGAGGGAAGCCACCAGGAGGTGGTGGGTATGTATATACAAGCTCACCATTAGGCTGCTGAAATGGTGCATAAGGTCTCATGAAACCTGCTGCACCTCCACCGGGGAAACCACCTGGGTATGGCGTCCTTACATACTGATGAGGCAGGTATCCATGGGGTGGGTAAAATCCACTGGCTGGTTCAGCATTTCCATTACCACCAGCACCATTAGACATATTGACTTCTCTCCGCCTAAAAAGAAAAAATTGAAATATTATTTTTAAGAACAACCGAATTTTCAAACATTTAATATACAACCAATATTCAATAATACATGTATCATCTTTGGAGTGTATATAATACAACTGTAGTACCTTATTAAATCAGTATTGTACTTTGATTTTTTTAAGAAACATGATTATGGTGATGATGAGATAAATATTGAACTATTATTGAAATGAAATGTTTATTACCAAATATATGTACAAAAACAGAGTATTTTACAATACATACAAGTAAGGTTCCAAGTCTGCCTGTGCTTCTTCAACTAATAAATATAGCTTAAACAAATTACAAAAATATTCATACTAAAATTTAAAAAAAAATTAAAACCATCGATGTTACGATCACAAATATTATTTTTTTAGTTGAAAAATAAGTAATTTAAGATACTTTAAAACGAAATTTCATATTTATGTATTATTTTCAAAACTAATACAGAATATTGTAACGATAATGTCTGATTATTGTTATAATTCTTGAGCCAGAAAGTTAAAAACTGATCCTCCAATAAACAATTGTTTTGATTTTAACCATCATCTGGATGATAGTCGAATGGGATAAATGAACTGAAGAAACAGGTCCATAATTTCTTCTAATGATGTTGAGAGATAAATACCTAGAATCTGGATGGGGACCTCTAGCTCTCGGCACGGCAGGACGACCAGGAGGGTGGTGCCTGCTTCTTCCCCGCCCACCTCCTCTCCTTTCTTCAGTTCCTCCTCCACCACCACCTCCTCCTCCTCCTCCAACTAGGCGTTCATCCTGGACTACACCTTCAACTAAAAAAAAATAAAACACGTAATCTTTATTAACACTACATAATAAATATCAAATGAATTATCAATCAATAGCATAAAAATAACTGTTGCTTTAGCAGTTTATCCAGACCCAATGTAAACAGGTTAACTAGTTCATTACTTGAGTTTCAAACTCGTTTCACCATAGAAATTTAATTAACAATATAAAGAATGAAAACTCTGTATATAAAAAGAGAATGGATTTAGGCTGATGGTTTTCTTTACTAAGATAGTATTACTTAAGCTGGTTATAGCAGTGAATCATGAATTTCATATTATTTTCAGTTAAATTCAGATTTAAGCATTTGACGTCAAGAATGAACTTCTTAATTTTTTTTTTTTTTTTGCTCAGGAAAGAGTATGAAGTACATAGTTAGATTGTTTGGTTGTTCATCCATGTAACGTCAGTGTGCTACTGTGACTAATGGGAATAGAGAGCTTAAAAGATATCTGATATAGCACAGGTTCAAAAGCACCATTTTACTTCCCCTCCAAAGGATGGCACAACCAAGGTTTTAGTTGATAATACAATTCAAAACTTTCATTATATAGTTTTACTCAAAAAAGTAAGAAAATGATAATCATAATATTATGATCTTGGAATGTAATCTGAGGATGTTATTAATACAAAAACATAAAATCAGTCAATGGAAACCTCTTTATTAATGGAATTAGAACTAAATCACTTAAGACTTCATTGTTGAGCACTTAACAAACTTCAATAAAATATAATAAATAACTGATAAATTATAAAAATGTTTACCATGTGGAGGGGGAGTGCCAGGAGAAGATTCATCAGATGAGCTTGGCTCTGATATCCTCATCTGCCTGAAGTCGAGTTGTTGGTGTGGTACTGGGTAAAAAGGTTGGTATTTTCTAGTAGTAGCTGGAATAGTATAACATGATAGTACTCCTGCTGGATACAATGTCATAGGTTCCGCTGGATATCGCCTCATTGTTTGTGTCTACAAAAAAATAAATTATCAAGAAACATATTACAATTTTACTGATTCAGTTAAACCCCATCCAATTAGAGATAACTAAATTCTATAGTTTTAACATATATCATCAATATAACAGATAAATCAACAACAAAAGAAGCATTAAACAATTTTTATCTATAATAATTATATTATTATTCAATCAATTTCAATGTAATATATAAAATCTTGTGTCATGGTTTTTGTAATGAATTTTGTTTATATAAATATAATTTTGGGAGTATATGTAATATCCTTAAGTATATTTCGCACTGCTAGGTGATTTGTGTGTCCCTATAAAAAAAAATTTTTTGTTCACGAAAATGTTTTTTTTTTATTCTCCATAAAAAAAGTCCTATAACCCCAAATTTTCATCCTTCTTTTTCCACCCTTGTCTTTTCTAATCCCGAATTTAGTATTTTTGTAGGAACAATATCCAAATAATTTAAATGTGTTCGTATAACAAATGGCAGGAAGCACATGACTTACTTTGACTGTTGAAGTGAATTTAAGAATTATTAAAAAACTTAAAGTTGAAAAAAGTTTAAAGTTTTTTTAAATAAAAAGTTTTTATTGGGAGGTAGAGAGGAGAGGAGATTGGTCAGTAGTAACCGCCAATAGCATTCCATTCCTCTTTCTGCCATAAGTCCCAACCCCACCCATTTAATACATTGATTATTTTTTATTTAACAAACAAAATATTCACTTGAAATAATTTACATGGCAGAACAATGTTTGCTGGGTCAGCTAATAATGATATATTTAAATAGTATTTAACAATTATGAAGGTTTGGAAAACTAAATGAATAAGTAAATTTTGAATGAATGAACCAATCTACTGTTGATATGATTGTTGTTGCCACATTTTTCACCTACAAATTATAATAGCAACATACCCACGCAGAAAGAGAATTCATTCAGTCAGGGTACTGACTAATCGATAGTACTACTTATTATCCTGTTTAAATCAATTGACCAAAAGATTCAGTAATTCATAAAAACACAGTATTTAAATTAAAAAGAAGTATCAAAATGCACAAAATAGATTCTACTTGAAAGTACATACCTTGTCTTACACATATGCCACTATTGATTTTTAAAAAACAACTTAATAAGATTAACGCTATATTATTCAAATGATTTTTATCGCGCTTGAAAAAGTTGAAATTTGGTTGGTATGATTAATGTTCCCAAGTGATTTAAGTCTTAAACATTGATACCTACTGATAAATTACACAAAGAGTAAATAAAGAGTTTTGGCTTTCTTTTTTGATTGCCACTTAAAAAAAAAAAAGTCTTTTTGAAACCTAAAAAGTCTAACCAAAATACCTGTTCAAGATCTGAAGGTGGTTCAATCTTCTTCTTGATATCAGTAGATCCAATACCATTTGTTTGACGATTAAGTATTGCTCTAAGCTGGGCAACTGCATCAGGACCAAGTCCCATCTCCCTTAAATCACCATCTCCCATCCTTGATAGCTAAAATATTTATTAAAGTTATAAACATTTTGATTCAAGTGTTCATTACTATAACAGAACTGCATTTCACACTTCTGTCAATATCATAAAATGTTGCTATGACTTATATTTTATTTTATGATTAAAACCATAAGAATAACATTTTTTTAGTTTTAAAAAGTTTTCAGGATAGAATTCTATATCAGTGTGTTGGGAGCAGCACAATGGTGATTGTCAGCTTTGTTAATAAAAATAAATAAAAAAATTCAACCGGTAAAGCTTATTAAGTTAAAAATAAAATAAAAACACCATTGCAATAAATTCACTTTAAAAGTAACTAATCACCTAAATAGATGTAAGAATAAAAAAAATCCTGAGTTACAACTCAGAACGTTTTATTTTTTATTGCAAAGATACATTAACTGTAATATTTGACATTTTCAAGTAATCTCAATTATTTCTACTTACATAAAAAAAAAAAAAAAGTTTGATAATTGATTATTTATGTAGTAATGTTAGAGCTCAACCATGTATTGCAAATACATTTTTTAAATATATTTAAAAAAAAGTAATAATAGCATACAAGTCAAATGAGAAATTATACCTGCTCATAAGAAAAGGGATTAAGAGATGTGGCAAAAGCTGGTAGTTCTTTGGATATGGATTCCCTTAGCTGATCTGATGATGGTGGTGGGTGTGGCACGCGGGGAGGAGGGAATTTCACCCGCGATGGAGGAGGTGATCCAGAATTAGGTGAAGAATTCCTCGATAATGGAGAATCTTGAGGGGGTATGAATGACCAAGGGAATGATACGGGGTAACCTCCCACGGTGGTACCATCTCCTGTAACATATAAAACTTCAAATGCTTCAATAATTAAATATGAACTATACATAAACAATCAATGTAGTTGATAATAATTCATTCATAGTGATGATATAATACAAATAATATTAAAAACTATTTGAGGTTAAAAAAATTTCATTGAAAATTAAGATTTTCCTCTTCATTAATAGTTTTCATTTATTTCATTATTATTCACTGAAACATTCAAGACTGAAATTTCTTTAGGAAATTTATCACAGAAGGTTTGGAGGTGTTATTTTTATATATAACCCTTACAACAAAAATAGCATTGCCTACATCACGAGGATTTTGTTTAGAAAAGTAGTCTTTATAAAATTCAAGTAATTTTTTTAACATTCTGGAATTGGAATGGATTTACTTAATATCAAAAAATATGAAGATATTACTAAGAATTAAATTACATTTATCAAGAATGAATGTAAAATACAAGGGATCCAAACATGAAACTTTGATTATTTAAGAATACATACATACACAAATATATATATATATATATATATAATATATATATATATATATATATATATATATTTTATAAAACCTATGGTTAGATGTGTTACAAATATACAGGCAAGTAAAACCATCAAATGTCACAAGTAATAGAATTGTTAATTAACCTACTCCAATATTGATACAAATTATTAGGTTATATAAAGTGTACTCGGGGTGATGCAAACCAAAAAAACTGGATATGTAGTTAATAATTAGCTTCTTAATTACAGAGATCTATAATGTGAAATAGTTATGTAGAGATCAGTCCAAAAATCAATTATCTTTTTTTTTTAATCTTTCATATAGTATATTAAAATATTGATTGGAAACTTCTCAGTGCCAACTCTACTCAAAAACGTTTCCTTAGAAACCTAATCAGTTCTTTATTTTTTCAAATATTATCATCCTATGCTTAATTAATGTTAATATCTATTCCGAATTTTAAATTATAGAAATATTTAAGGTTAGAGAAAGTATGGTCTGGTATTACAAAAAAACATTTCAAATGCTTTACTTTGCATGAAGTAAGATCTAATATAAAATTTGGCTATTCGATATTGACAAAAATTTAACTAATCTTCACAAAGCCGATAAGGTATGATGTCTGGAAAATGATCTCTTTTATATTCCAAACAAAAATTTCAGACTATTTCTCAAGAAAATTAGTAAAACAAAACAAATTCTGAACAAAGATTAACAACAGAAATAATACTTTATATAATTTTTGCTATTTCAAGGATGTTCAGTCTTAATAAGTTCCAAATGGCGAGAGTTCAAAGTCATTAGATTGAAGAATACATAAGGGGCAAGATTAATTGTTTCAAAAATATCAAATCCGGAAACTATTCTTAAATTTCACTTACTTTTCCTTCTTTCATTTTTGATAAATGAAACTACATATTAAAAAATAAAAGACCACTTTTAAATCCAACATAAAACAAATTTTTGTGCTACTCACTATACTACTTTTACTATTAATAATTTTTAATGTAATATACATATATATATTTTTTTTTTTTTTGCCTTATTAAACTGCATAAAATTGGAAGGTTATTTTCTATCAAACATAACATTTATATAAAGAGTTTTTTTTCAAAAGTCATTACGGAGGTAAACATTTCTGAAAACACAGTGGCATTGATATATTATTTTTAAAATGTTTAAACCTAAATAAGAGCCAATATGTTCGAGAGTATTTACGAATTATTTTTTAATTGTATTTAAAGCAGTCCTATCAATTTGATTGATTAATTAATTACTCTTCCTTCCAATCCTAGTGAATAAGGAAAGTAGAATAGATGACAAATAAATCTTACTTTGTGGATTTGTTCAATAATAAATTAATTAATCCTTATATATTTATTAATCTTTATTTTAATATATATTTTTTTCATATTGACACTATAATTATCACAAAAATTGCATCGATAGTTCAAATTTCATCTCAAATAATATGCACTGAAAAGGAAGAATACCTTCTGGCCTCAAGGATTATTATTAATAATATATTTGACATGAACCAAGATAAACTATCTTTATTATTAAAATCTGTAAACAATAATGCTACTACTAACCTACTAATTAATAGTCAAGAAAATATGAATATATCTTAATTTTATTTACTTTATAAAAATACACTAATTACTTTAACTTTGCTGTCATAATCAATTTAAAAGGCTAAATGAGCGACGTATTTCTTTTGAAGCACTTTAAATATTTTCTTTAAAAACCTGTAATAGCTAATCTTATGCAGAGTACAAATCAATTATTCATTAAAGGAAAGACTAGCACCCTAAATAAGATGAATAATCGAATATGTATTTACTTGAATCTATTTTATTAGGCTTTTTTCTTGAAAACAGAACTATACTAATTTACTAGCTGTACTAATTTATGACAATTAAAACAAATTTAAAAATGTTCTTAACTATAAGTGAACCGATAGTTTCTTATTAGAACTAATGGACCTTAATACTAGAGGGTTTCAAATAAAACCCTTGATTTCTAAATTCTAGCATATTATTGCTAATAACTACTGCATACTTCTGAAAATCAACTAAACATAGAATTAATTTGATAAGAGCTTTTCAAGAATTTTAAATTATATTTCAAAGAAATAATCTTGACTTATAAAAAATAAATCAGTTACTATATTAGAGAAATAAATTATTCTGATATCTGTTTTGTACAAAGGTCAGCAAAACATTAATATTGAATATAACTTGTAAATCATATACTTAAATATCCATAAATATAAAATCATGCATTCTCAATCAGTTATAAATTTATAACATATTTATAGATGAGTCTACCCTTCTGTATATGTACTGATATATTTTTGTTCAATACTTTACAATATTGAAAGATTTAAAAATAAATTAAAAGATCTACTCAGGCCACTAAGTATATATCAGGTATGATCTTAGTATGCCAATCATATGATCTTGTTAAGATTTATTAAAATATTGATTTTTATAAATGTATATATATATAATTGTAATTATAAGTGCAAATCATTTAATATGCTTGGCATGATAAATAAATGTTCATACACCTTAAACTACACGTTCTGACACACTAAGGTGTTGATTGAAGCCATGTAATGCTACTCCAAAGAAAAATCCATTGATACTTGGACAGTAAATATTAAACAGTTATTCAAATTAAAGTATTTGTAAAATTAATTACAATAAACAAGAATCGCTATTGTTTTACTATTTTTTAAAATTTTAAATACGAATAAGCAACATTCAACACCTGATTATTTAAAATAAATAAATACAAATTCTTTTTTTTTTTTTTTAAATTGCAGCATAGAAACTGATTTCCTCCTACATGTACTGAAATTAATATCAAGAGTATTCCACTTACATTTACATAGTTTTAAACCATTATTACTCCAGAAACCCAACAAAATGTGACAAAAAATAGCCCATAAACATTAACCATTAAGAATTTATAAATGCTGAACTCCTTAAACTTGAGAAAAGTAGTATTAACAGTATGATATTAACATATTAATTCAACTACAGCAATAATAACCTAAATTACAACTAAGGAAATAGCTTACTAATAGTTTGCTGTAATTAAAACAACATACTAACACTCATACAAAAATAAAAATAAAGGAATACATAAGATGTTAGTATTATATAGATATATTTGAATACAATTTTTTTTAAAATTACCTCCAAAATGGTGGGGATTAGGAGGAATTGGAGGGCACTGCCCAGGATTGGTTGTAACTCCAATTAGGTGATCATCATAGGTAACACAAGTGTGATGATAACCCTAGAAAATTAATAAAAATAAATATCAACAACTCTCGACATTCTCCTTAAACATCATAGAGCTCATTGAAATTAGTACAAAATTAAAATATAAAGTTTAGCACAGTTAAGAATAAACAGTTGTGTTCAACAAAGATTTGGAGTTAAGCATTTCCGCATATACACCAGATTTTTGGGTTGGTTTAATGTTTGCTTATGAAGGATTAATTTAAAGTTCACCTCCTTTTTTTACAGAACTATTTTGATAGCACAATTTTGATAAATATATTAATTTAAAAGTTGGATTAATGTATGAATTCCTTGATTAAAACATTAAAAATAATAATTTATAAAAAATAGATTAAAAACATGAATGAAAAAGGACTAATATAATATCAGAAATATATGGCACTGCAAAAGACAGTGAACACAAACTATTTGACATCATAAAGAATGACAATAAAAAACAATTATCAATTTAGTGATGAAATTCTATACAAATGAAAATACATTAAGCTCATTTTCTGTAATACTAAGTCAAAAACCTAACTTAGGCCAATAAATAAAAATGAGTAGTGCAAATACTCATTCTTTATCAATACAAACCACTTTCAGACAGAAAAAAAGTTAAATCTATAAGAAAAATGCATAATTGTAACATAATAGCCTGTACCTATAACATAGCTATAGTAGGAAAGGAAACTGATTTAAGCATGCTAATGAGTTCTAAAATGAATTGAAAATTTAATCTATCGAGGTAAACTAATATTAACACAGTGCAACTTTATACTTCTTTCAAGATTTCCTTAAAAAAAGGTCCATAACCAACATACTTTTAATATTAAACAATGAGGTGTGTAATTGAAAAAATAATTATAAGTACTGCAAATAAGTGACAAGATTCACCGTACACCAAGACACATTAATCATTGAATAGTATTCATGACTGAATCTATACCTGAATTGGAGGAGGTGGTTTATCCAAAACATTTTCCTGCGAGTTCCCAGCAACATAATTAGACTTATTTCTATTGGCAGTCTGAACATATATCCTACGTTCTTCTTCTTGAAGTTGACTATAAACTTTTTCCAGATTCAATTTCTGTTCATAAGAGAATCCAGGGTGATTTATAGCTAAGGTATATATAAGTAGAAGATCGTCTAGGACTGATTCATCATTACAGTTCTTTAATACATTGTGGATATCTTCATTCTTTGTCAAAATTTTATAAATGCTATTGGAGCAGGCATAATTACATGAATGTAAAAGTGACACATATACAGCTAATTTAGTCCTAACCTGCTGATTACTCAAACACAGCAAATCTGATGAATTTAAATCAGATACATTATTTGCTTCATTCTCAGATTGTCTTAACTCGTGGAAATCTCGTTTTCCCAGGTGCTCCAAGCATGTGCCAAGAAACCGTAGTTCAAAGGGGAGACACAAATTCAACAATGTGCACATTACATCTGTACGCTTATAACTTTTTAAACCTTTAAACCATGTAACAACATCTTTTTTACAAACCATTGCCAGAAATCATTGATGTTAAATAACAATCAAAATCCTTCTTTTATCCCTTATCAATTAGCCCCACTGTCGCAGGACACTCCTGCTACACAGAGAACTTAACAGAACAACTAATATACCGCGTTAAAATAACATCAGAATAAACAGCTTAAAAACAGCGACATTGTTTATAAAAACACTAAAAACACAAAATTAAAATTTCTTATTGTAATATTTGGCTATAGTAATTCTTTGACCAACTGACTCCTCAATGTAAAGGCCTTCTAGATCTAAAAGCCGTTCAATTCTAGCCCTCCCCTGAACATCACTCACTGTTAACTGGATACAGACTAATTTCTGTTATATATCCATTAGTTTTGTCTCTCCATTTTTAAGTTTTCTCTTTGATTAAATATAATAATTGCTTTTTAATATAATTTGTACTTAAAATTATAATAAAAATTTCTTTCTGAAATTTAGTAATTGTACAACGATTTAAGTTGATCAACTACCTTTGTTATCATAAGTAATTTATCCGGTTTGATAAAAATGTTGGTTACTGCTACGAGAGCTAATAATCGAAAATCTAAGTGGTCCTTAGATTATAATACAAGGTAAGTTCTTAACATCATTCTTACTTATTCTCAATTATTTTTTTTAACTTATATTATTGTTTAGGAATAAAACAGATAGGAATTCAGAAGTTGCTTCCCCTCCAGGTTATAATCCATCCTTAGTTCAAATACACACTGAAACAAATAAGGAATCGGACCCTAATCATCTTATAATTAAAAAATCATGGGACCTTGCTCTAGGCCCTTTAAAACAGGTATATGATTGTTTACAATTAAAGTAGTTGCTGTTGAATGTTGTTACAGTAGTAATGCTCACTGTTTAGGTGCCAATGAATCTGTTCATCATGTACATGTCTGGAAATTCAATATCTATTTTCCCTATAATGATGGTTGGAATGTTGGTTATCAGACCAGTTAAAGCTCTCTTCACTATGCAACACAGTATGTTTTTTAATTAATTGTTCGATGTAATGGTTTTTACCTGTTTTTTATTTATTTTTATTTTTTTAGCATTCAAAATGATTGAAGGAAGCCATGCAGCTGGGCAAAAGTTTGTTTACTTCCTTGGTAACATTGTTAACATAGCTTTAGCGCTGTATAAGTGTCAGTCCATGGGTCTTCTACCAACTCATGCTTCAGATTGGCTGGCATTTGTTGAACCACAAACCCAACTTGAGTATTCTAGTGGGGGAATAACTTTAACATAAAGTATTTGTCTAATTTATTTTTATTTAAGTGCAACATATAATGTATGATATAATAATTGAATTGAACAACAAACATAAATTATGTAACATTATGTACAGTTTTTATTATAAATTAAAATACAGATTATAAATATCTAGCTGGTATAGGTATTTTAACTATTTCTTTCCATTTTCTTTTGCCACTTCTTCTAAATAGAGTTTAAACTTGTTCAAGAGAGTTGCAGGATCTTCTACCTTCTGTACCTGTCAACATCAAATATTAATTAATATTATCAAGAATGCTACTGTATCAATTAAAATATTATATATAATATTAAGAGGAACTAGGTCAAGAGTAACTCACTATATGATTTAAAAAGAAAGGATTCGTTTTTGCTGTGTTACACATAAGTTGCAGAATACTGTAGAGTATTAGAAATCCCTTTAAGTTTTGGGAATGCGGAAAAGCTATCAGAGTGGTCACGTAATCAATATTATTCAAAAATATATGTCAGAACATGAGACTATATATTGTAATTATTTGAGAAGGTTAATTAGGGGTGTGGTCATCAAATAAGCAACATTTCATAAGAGAACTTAGTTTATTTGTTTGGCAACATTTCTGCACACATATTAGGTCCTCAAAAAAAAAAAAAAAAAGGTAACCTATTAAAAGTAAAGGTTAATATGAAAAAATAATTAGATCAATGTTAACAGTGATGAAGATGACTATTTGATAAATTTTTTATACAACAAAATTGGATACGGACATATATAGAAAGAGAAATAGAGAAGTGTGAGAAAAGAAATCTTAAGAATTAAGATTTTTAAGTTTTCTCACTTTTCTTACCACCTTAATTTCTATTAATTTATACACCTATTTATTTCTGCTTCTGTTTCTATCCCGAATAAATTTTCTTACATATCCAGGCGCCTCAGATATAATAGTCAATTTAATATTATATTACTTAAAAAATGTACCTTCTTAATTTCATTGTAAATGATGTTAGTCATATTATTTCAATATGTACCTCCACCTTTACATCATTATATACCATATATTACCAATTTTTTATAACTTATATTTATTGTTTAGAATATTATAATCTTGATCAATTTTCATACACATAGCTACCAGAACAAAAGTATCTATAATAAGTAATTATGATTAAGGTATTGTGAGTTTGGTAGTCAGTAAAAAAATTAAGATTCCAATATACAACATTTCTTAGAGAGTGTAAACAATTTATTGTAATTAAATTTCCCTATTTTAACAGACTTATCATTCTCTTAGATAATTTAATACCAATATAATTATTATAAATAATCATAAGATTATTATTATTAAATTATCTTTATAATAATTTAGCACACCAAGATTGATTCTAATTAAATATCAGTTTGTTTGGTTTGGTCATAAGAAGATTCGTTCGTTTCGAAAATTTTTCATTAACGAAAAACCAATCAACCATTAATGAATGTGTTACTGATATTTTTTTAATATTTATTTATTATGTTAGCTCAATTATAATTTTTTTTTTCCCTGGCCCGACAGGCTGTGTAGGCCCTTGGCTTCGTGGTATAATTTCCTGGGAGAATATACTCACGATTCACAATGAGATTTTACAGAGTAGGTCATCACTCCTTAGGCCTATTTTTGTGAGTGGCCACCATTTGGCTGACGGGTCTCATATACCGGGGGAGAGGCTGTGAGTGAATCCCAATTTAATTAAACCCTTAAACAAGCCCTGCCGGGACTGGGATTCGAACTCAGAACCACTAGCATAGAGTAGCAGGTTAATTATAAGTAATTATAGATTAAAGGTATTGTGATTTGGTATCAGTAAAAAAATTAAATTCCAATATACACATTTCTTAGAGAGTGTAAACAATTTTTTTGTATTAATTTCCCTATTTAACAGATATCATTCTTAGATATTAACCAATAATTTTTAAATAATCTAAGATATTTATTAAATTTCTTTATATTGCACACCAAGATGATTCTATTAATATAGTTGTTTGTTTGCAAGAAATTCGTCGTTTCGAAATTTCATTACGAAACAATCAACCATTAATGAATGTGTTATGATTTTTAAATTTATTATATGTTAGCCATATATTTTTTTCCTGGCCACAGTGTGTAGGCCTGCTCGGTATAATTCTGGAATATACTCACGATTCACAATGAATTTTACAGAGTAGGTCATCACTCCTTAGGCCTATTTTTGTGAGTGGCCACCATTTGGCTGACGGTCTCATATACCCGGGGGAGAGGCTGTGAGTGAATCCCCATTTAATTACATCCTTATAAAAGCCCTGCCGGGACTGGGATTCGAACTCAGAACCACTAGCATGAGAGACTAGTATGCTAGCCACTAAGCCATGGGCTCCCTTAAATTATAAATATACAATCAAACAAAAAAAAAATGATAATATACTTATTTATAAGATATCAACTGTCAACTATTATTTTTAAATATACTTAATGAGCTTATATATATATATTATATATAATAAATTATATATATATATATATATAATATATATATATATATACATACACACATATATATATTAAAAAAATGATGACATAATGCTGTGGCAAAGGTAGACAGGTCTCTATATTAACCACATAACAAGATAAAAGGATATTTAGTTTTTTATTAATAAATGAAAGAAAAAATAAATATAATACTTCTTTAATAAAAAATATGATTCAAAGGCAGCCTCCATAGAGTGTAAAATATAATAAAATTCATTTCTTTTCTACAGTTTATTTTTTAAAGCATATTTTCTCATGGGTCATGACAGTGTAATATATTTGTCAATAGTACAAAAATATATTGATATCGCTATTGGCCCTATCTAGTGTATTAAAATGATAATTATAAGGTACTGATAGGTTTTAATTTGCTTTAATTAATTAAGTTAAGTTCAAATTAATTAATTTTGACAGCACACTGCATCGGTAAACAAATTCAAAGCACCCTAACTTAAAAGTTGAGAAGACCCACAATGTGGGTTGAAACATTAGTTTTATTATGAATAGTTTTCACTATTTTTTTTTCTTTTTTTGCCTGTATAGTTCTTATATTCCAATGACCAATCACTGCTCTTGCTGTTCTTCTCTTGCAAACCTTTACCATTTCTTCCATAAAGATGATGAAGAGTAGAAGACTGAGGCTATCCCCTTGCTTGACTCCTTTTTCCATTGGAAAGCTCTTCAACTCGAGACCTTAATTTTTACAATGCCCTTTATTATTACTGCCAGAAAAAGCAAAATCCTACAAGTGGGACGACAGCCCGAACATTTCCACATTATGTGCAAAGACGAGGAGCTTGAACTGGTAAATGAGTTCTCCTACCTTGGAACTGTGATCAGTGAAAATGGAAAAATACAACCTGAAATATTCCACAGGATAGGAAAAGCAAATAATATATACTATTCCATCAGCAACGCAGTAGCAGAAAGAGAGAGGTCAAAAAAGATGTCAAGCTCCAGGCCGTATATATCCCTGTTCTACTGAATGGAGCAGAGAGCTGGGTACTCCCGGACAACAAATGGAGCCGTATAACAGCGGCAGAAATGAAATAATGCTTTCGAAATCGCAGGGGCAGGATCAGAAATGGCTATATGTAGGATGAGCCAGGATAGTGACCCATGCAAATTTATGGAGGCAAGGCCAGTAGGCACTAACCTAGAGGAAGACCTAGGCTTAGCTATAATGGCTACATTACCAAGTTGGGGCAAGCAAGAGGCAAGACAATGCAGGAGACAGAGAGAGATGGAGATCCTGGGTTTGACTATCTCCACGCTGAAAAGCACAAGGAGAAAGCTAAAGAACAAGAAGTTTCCACTATTTTTTTTTTTTAATATTTATTTAACGTCACTTAATGCTACTATGGCTAATTGGACGATGCTACAGTGGGAGTCCTAAATTTCGCCTATCCAGGTTTTATTAGGATATGGATCTTTAACGAGTACCTGACATCGCACAGGCTCGGGACCACCTTTTAACGTCCCTCCAAAGGACGGCCTAACTAAGGATTTTTTACTCCCATTAAAAAATCCTAGGACCACCTGCGGGTTTAAACCTGTGACCTTTGGCATGAGCTGTTAGCTCCACCCAGCTACAAGTGATTCCCTTTTGTAATAATTTGTTTTTACCTTCTAGTAATGACTGAGCTTGCCCATCAAGTAGCTCTTCTTTAATTCTAACTCACAGTTTGGCTACCTAATATATTAATATAGATAGAAATTATCAGGAGCCAGTCGTGTTAAAAATCTTTAAATTCTGCTGACGCTTCGTCTCAAACACGTGAGCCATCATCAGGGCATCAGATCCCTGTCAAACTAAAAACCAGTTTATGCTTAACATGCCTCACTGATGCCCTGATGATGCTCACATGTTTCAGCCAAAACATCAGAAAATTAAAATATTCTTAACACGACTGACTCCCGATTATTTTTAACTATGATAATTCCCAGTCAAACACACATCCTCAATAAAATGTACTAATGTAATTTTTAAAATTTATAGGTAGCAAAATCATTTACAACGAATATAATTCCTTGTTTTACTTCATAAATTGTATCTTTGAAAACAATTAATTTGATTTTAAAAAAAATACTGAACTTTGTTTACAATAATCTCATCAAACGGAATTGAATCTGACAAGAAAGAAAGTTCAGTTTATAAAATCAACTTGCTTGTTGTATATGAGTTTTTTGTTGTTTCAATACGGAATAATTATAAATTAAAAACAACAAAATACAAGATGAAATAAAAGAAAAACATATAAATTACAAAAAGAAAGAGGGATATGAAAAATTATTTGAAACATAAAGCTTATAAAATTGATTAGGAGAAATTTGCATATATAAAAAAGTGAATGTAATTAGTTGACCGTTGAGAATTACTGGAAGGTTATTATTAGTTGAAACTATTTAGTTGTTTCATTTAATGACCGCCACCCGGACAAATTCCTTCCAATAAAAAAGTGAAATACTTCAACTTGGATGGCATTCAGGTCCAATGGTTATTGGTTTTTTAGATTTTTTAAAAATAAAAGTAATTACAAACATACAATGAAACTTATAAAAATAAGTTAATTAATGATACTAGGGCGTGAATCAGCTACCAATCTTGGAACTAAGGTGAGGGAAGTTCAAAGGTCTATTAGAATAACTAAAGATGTTAATGAGCCCAGGTGTACACATGATTAACAAGCCTACTAAGTATGGACTAAATGATAAATCCCTTCAAGGAGAAAAGGATTTAGTGAGAGTGGTACTCATGTTTACTATAAACCTACCAATAGTTCTTTAAGGACAAATCAGCTCATCTTCATAGGCAAATGCTCTTCAGCAAACTGGATTGACTTAGTCTTTATGGTCTGCATAACTTATTTACAAGATTTGGGAATACATCAATTTTTTCTTCATTTTGGGTTGTCTTCAATATGGGACCAAGTGTGGGATAGGTATAAACCATAGAAGTATGCAAGAACACAATATGAATAATCTATTTCTAGTTAAGAAATAAGCAATCATTATTTTGCAAAACAGCCTAATTAATAAATTTTATGTTCATAACTACTCCAAAAAAAAAAAAAAAAAGAGTAGTGAGAGGGCCTACTATAAATAAACTTAAAAACTTCTGTTTAAAATTAATTCAATATTCACTTCTCCCAACATAAAAACAATAATAATAATAGATATGTATACAAATTTACCTCATAATTTTGGGCTACAAACATTCCAGTATAAACTCCTGCTCCAAAAATGAACTGAAAATAGAAAATCAAGACATTTTTATTGAATTCTAAACTAATAACTGTGTTTAATTCATACTGACCAGTCCTCTTAGCATTGTGGCTGTGTTAAAACTAATTTTAAAATACTGAAGGAGACAGAAACATTCAAAAGAAAATTTGAATCTAAACTTGGGAGTTGAGAAAGGAGGTTGCAATGGTTGTTATTACAGTGTTGATCTGGTCAGCTGCCAACTTCAAGAATAGTATTTGAGTCTTTAGTCGTTCATAGTGGTTCATTTTATACATTTTTATTTCAGTGAACAAATTTTTTTTTTTTTTTTATTTCAAAATCAATAATCACACATTTGGCTACTTGTTTCTATAAATCACGTTAACAGTACGTGATCTCCCAGAAGTAAACAAAGGCGCCGACCCTCTAAGGTCAAATCAGTTTTCAAGACAGCTATTCATAGATGTAATGGATTTTAGTTATGGCTACAGAAGTTCTTCGCAGTCAACTTAGAAGAAGGTAATTATACCAATTAGTAATTAATATTCTTACTTTTATAATGATTGACATGTCTTATCTTGAATAAATTTTACTTTGTTCTAAAACATTATTTTTGAATGAAGGCTCTTTGTTGTCAATGGGAACAAAATTTATTTTGAAAAAAAATACATCAGACACCTCACATCTGGAGAAATTGCCACTGCCCTCAGACCTTTTTATTTTTCAGTTCATCCTGATTTATTTGGAAAATACCCTTCCGAGAGGGTAAGATTTATTAATATCAGTAACTAATTTTCATTAGTGTGTTTATTGTTAAATTTATTCATCTTATTATTATTATTGCATGTTCATTACAGGCTATAAATGAAAGTTCTCTTCAATCCTTGAGCTCTTATATACAGAACTTACAACAAAATAGGTATCCAAGACCTACGAATCTCACGTTTTATTTAAGGCCTCATGGATCTGCTCCAGCAAATAATGGCATGTTTTTATTTCCAAAATTGTCTTCAATACGAATATATTTACAATATCTTTGTTTAATTTAATCTAATTTTCCTGCCAGGAACCTTCAAAGCTGTTAAAATATCTCTAGGACAGGCTGATATTAAGAAAACAGTTGTGTCAATACTTTCAAGCTGTAATCTTCCAACCACATATGTGGATAATCTTGCACCTTCTAACAAAGAAAATGTAAGCTTCGAGAAGGAGTTTAGGGCCAAAGTTTATAAATATGAAGGACAAGGAGGTAATGAAAGTGGCCCTGAAAGAAGCATTAAAAAAGTCAAGACTGAATCACTATCGTGAGTTTGTCTTGAATTAGCAGTATTTTAGTTTATTTGTTAAGCCTATTTGTTCTGGCTTTTTCAATCAGCTAATCCTATATAATAAACTTTATTGACTCCAGCATATTTCTAATTAATGATTGACTCAGTGTAATAATTAAAGTAGTGGTTTAACTCATAGAAGATAAAACACCGGTTATGAATTATTATTTTATTTTATTTTTTTGCATTTCAATTATCACTATATGACTAAATATAATAGAAAAAAAAAAAAAAAAGCAATGATCAGAAATCAAGTATAAAGTATCGACTAACGATCATATAAAAACCTTGTTGGTCGAGTACAGGCCCAGAGGCTATGACGTAGGAAGGGATAGCCCTGCCCTCTTCCTAACTTCAGACAGCTACCTTGTCAATCATTTTGATAAGTCATGCATGTAAATATTTTGATTTGTTTAACATTCTTTAAATTTCAGGCTCTAGATTGTTTCATCAATAATTAAAAGATGTTGATGGGCAGGTACACTAAAATGTTTTTCCTTAAGCTGGTTACTATTAATTTTTTTTAATATTTTGGTCACCCTTATCTTAAACTAATTATGTAGTAGATTAGTTTCTAAAGACATTTACACAGTTACATTCATAACTTAAACAATCTCTATTATGTTTCTAAATTGATTTATAAAATTCATATTTCTCATTATTATAATTTTTACGGATTTAATTAGGTCACTGCTATTGATTCTCATTCCCTCTCAAGATGAACAACCAATGTATCCAATCAAAGAAACAATATATTTCCCTTATTATATGAAATCGATTTAGGTGATGTAAAACTTATATGTATTCAAAAACAACATTAATAGCTCTAGAAATCTCTAATTTGGTGACAGGAAGGCACATCTTATAATAATGCATGGTTTAACTGCATGCACTTATTTTATTATTTTTTATTTTGCTTATACTCACTCTAATAAATGACTTGAAAAATCATACATTTCTTATTATTTCAAATATCTTTTCATTTAAAAAAATTATTTCTGATTTATAGGGAATGGTTGTCTGAAAATGCTGAATCATCGAAAGAAAAGTTGTCAGCTCTTAAACCTGTGAGAGAGGAAGTGGTTCGCTTGCAGGAGAGTCTCTGTAAGAGGCTGCTCATGAAAAATATTCTTTGGGAATGTGGTTGGAACATATCTCATTTTAGAGGTTGTTTACTTGCATTTCAAGATCTTGCTCAACATCATTTGATGCCATGGCTGTTTTGAAAGGTATGCTTATTAATATGTAAAAGATATTGTCAAATAAATTTGTTAATATTTTAATGATATTGATTATAAGAATATATTTTGTTTGGAATGCTAGGTTTTAAAATTTCATTAATTCTAGGGACCAATTAATGCTTAAATTGTTGTTTATGTATCATTGTTTATTATATGTTGTTTACTTAATAATTTTTTTTTTCTTCCTGCTTTGTGCTTCTCATGCAGGTGCCTCTGTCTAATCCAGCTCGGCATCATGATTTTAAGGTAGAGAGTCTTTAGTCGTTCTGATTCTGTCCTTATCTTATATTTTGTGCCTTTCTTGAGAGGAACCTATCCTAGCTTGATTTTTTTTTTTTTTTTAATGTATTATGGTCTGTATCTATGTGGTTCAGATTATCCAACTATTTCAGAGTTAAGAAAATACAGCTTCTTGACAAAGTCCCTAAAGGTGAGAACTTCAAGGTCACTCCATATTCATTCATTCCTGCCTGAGTTCTCCTTGTTCAGCCAGCCACTCTCCAGAGGTAGTTTGCATGGATATAGGAATCTTATCATTTATGAAAGATAAAAAATAATGTGGATGAAGAAAATCTTTGTCCTATCCTTAAATGCTATATCTGTGCTCTGATAGTAGAATGGTATAAGTCACTCATTCTAGAAATTAGAGTCTTTACATTTTAGAGTGTCCATTCGTTTATGTTCAGAAGGAGGCAAAATGTCATAAGTGTTTCTCTTTCAGTTTATGAGTAAACAACTCTAACTTGTAAAAATAAATGAGTGGACTCTCCAGAATATGAAGACTCTCATGTATAGAAAAAAAGTGACTTATACTATTTTGCCATCTTAACACAAATATAATATCATTAATTACTGTACAGTTATATTGAGCTTTGCCTTTGTATTTAGATAATCAGAATATGCATATTTTTAGAAAACAGCAAATTTAGTTGTTCTATCTATAAATTTTTGATGTAAATGATTGCTGGGGAGAAGTGATTATAGGGTAGAATTAAGGACTTAATAGTCCAATTCTCATTCTCTCACTTACTTGACATTAGAGTTTAAAAGATTGATCAAAAGTAGTAAACATGGTTTTACTTCTCTACTTGTTTCTTTATGTTCTCATATGTTTAAATATTTTACTTCTTGAATTGTTATTATATGCTTTTCATGTTACCTTCCATAAGCTGTTAGCAGTGCTTTGTTACAGGGAGGACCCTTGTGTTTGGTAACGATACAGGAGTGAGCTTTGATGGACAAATTTTGTTGAACATTGCTGAAGTTCGGAACAACTGGTTAGATGTATGCTTTTCCTTTAATACTTTCTTAGTTTTCTATTTTCTGATTTCTCTCTGTCTCTCTCTCTCTCTCTCTCTATATATATATATATATATATATATATATATATATATATATATATATATATATATATATATATATATATATATAATGATAACGCGATTTTCCTGAAGGTTTATAAGTAAAATACATTGCATTTTAGCTTTTCTTTGAACAGGAAAAATAATTTTTCTGTAACCAAGTCATAAAAAAATTATTCCTGAAATGTAAGTAGTAACATAGGTATATAATGTACTGTTGGAAAACGCAAGAATGTATAAAATTAATATGCAATAAAAGAAATTGATGAGTTAATATAAAGTTGTTATAAGTCTGTAAACTTATGAGTTCTCTATCTCTAGATGTAATGATACCACGATTTTTGTTTCCGTTAACTCCTTCTAAACTTTAAGACGGATTTTGATAAGAATTTAAAAAAGTTTATATGCAATAAAAGAAATTGTAGAGTTCATATAAATTTTATTTGAAGTATTAAATAGTTATAAACCTGATAGGATAGGAACCTTTATTATTTTTATAGTTTTTTAATTAAATACTTATCCATAAGCAGGATCGGGTCCACTAGTAAATATATATTCATGTAATTGGTACAAAATAATTTATTTAATCTTTTGGTTTATTATTTTCAATAATGAATCATTGTAATCAACCAAAAAAAATATCTTGTCATTGAAAATTTTAAAATTTATGTTGCAATTACGTAGAATCCAAATATCAAATTAAAAAATCCATCATTCTGCCCTATACACCACAGTCACCATCCATGGCTTTTCTCCAGAACTACTGTGCTATGTTTTTTCTTAATTTGGTTCTCATGTCACAGAAAATTCAATATGATTCTCATAATTTAATGTTATTATGAGTTGTTGGTTTTCTAATAGCAGCTGATTAAAGTTGCTTTACAAATTGTTGTTACTCTATAACAATTTTTGAATATAGAGAAAAACTTTAAGGTGTTTTGGAATCAGAAAAACAAGAATTATAACAAAAACATTTATAAATTTATATGGTGAATGATAACAGATGATATATGCTTGTAAATCGGTTCACTATTAGGATAGAAACAGAATAAAGGAAATTTTGTATATTAATTTGTACACAGATAATTAAATGCATAGAAAGGGAAACAATAAAAAATGTTTTATAAATACTTTATTTTAATAATGAACTTTATAAATGAAAAGTTTTTTTAACGAATAATTAATATATCTTTCTTTAATGTAAAATGAAATTATTATTCAAAATATAACCAATACTTTATGATATATATTATATTTTTTCTTTCAAGAAGTGGGCCAATTATTGAATTTAATAAAAATCTGATGGAGCAAGGTCAGAACTGTATGGTGAGAAGTTTTGTTTGTTTATTCATTTAATGTCACTTTATGCTACTAAAGCTAATCGGACAATGATATAGGGGAGTCCTAAATTTTGCCTATCTAGGTTTCATTTGGAAAGGTATCTTTAACAAGTAATGGAAAGCTATTATGCTAGCCACTATGCTATAGGTGACCCCTATATAGTGGGTGTGAAACAAGTTTTAATCCATCAAGATTTTTTAATGTTTCCTTTGCCTGCCTGAAAGTATGTGGCCAGATATTATCATGCTGGAACAGAACAACTCTGTTCTGCAAAGCTGTTGCAACAATTTTGAGTACATTCTTTCGAGATCATAATTTACTGTGCATTCATCTGGATCAAATTCATAATGGTTTACTCCTTCATTGTTCCAAAAAATACAAAGCTATGTTGTTTTTCCAAACTGTCCCCTTCATCACAAGTCAACTGACCTGATATTTGGTGTGAATTGCAATCTTATATATTTACATTTTGTTTCTCTATTTATTTATCCATTAGTATTTACAAAATGAAGTAAGTTAAATGACTGTATAAATCCTGAGTAGTTTGAAGAAAAAACATTAAAATTAAGTGCTATGTGGTTTGTTTGGTTTTATCTTATTTTATTTGTTAAATTAGATTTACAACAACTTTATTGTATGTCCTCTCTGACATGAGAGAGACTTACGGGGATAACACCGATTGATAGTCCTTTAAATTATAGCTCAAAAAAACACTTTAAGACCACTTCGCCATTTTCTTTTCAGGTGCTTAAGAGGATTATCAAGTTAGGAAAACAAGGTTTTTTATGGAAGGATAAATAAGTCCAAGACAAGTATGTAATATAACGGATTTTAAAGTGTTTGTGAATAATTTGTCTTAGAATCATTAAGGAGTATATTATATTTACTTATTTATTTGATTGAAACCCTGTTATAGTGTTAAGCCATGATAATGTTTTTATATGTATGTGATTTGTTGGTATTAAGAAGAGTTGAACATTTTTCTGAAATGTCATTATTAGTAAACAAGGGGGAGGGGAGGGAAGGTATTTTAGATGTTTGTTGGAGTTTGCTATCAGTGAAAAAAAAGCCAGAAACAAAGATACTTATTTTAATGTTGGCCAAAGTTTCAACCTTCATTAAAGGTTATTTTGATTAATCCATGTACAGGTGTGAGTTTGTTTATTTAATGTCACTTTTATGTTACTGTGGCTAATCGGACGATGCTACAGTGGGAGTCCTAAATTTTGCCTATCCAAGTTTTATTAGGATGGATAGGGATCTTTAACGAGTACCTGACATCGTACAGGCTCGGGACCACATTTTAACTTCCCCTCCGAAGGACGGCTTAACTAAGGATTGTTTACTCCCATTAAAAAATCCTAGGACCACCTGCGGGTTTGAACCTGTGACCTTTGGCATAGGAGGCTGTTATGCTAACCACCCAGCTACAAGTGACCCCTACAGGTGTGAGTATTCTAAAGAAAATACTTGTAGAACTTGTGTAACTGTCATTCTAGTGAAGGCCTAAAAATTTACCCAAAATATTGTCATACATTTTAAATGAGTCTTCTGACTTCTTTTTAAACCTGTTCCAAGCTTAAAAATATTTTAACAATTATTATATGTTTTCTAAATTTTTAATTCATAAGTTTTGGTTTAAGTATGTCTTCAATATTTAAAAATAAAGTCTACTACTTTTAATGTGTTTGACTCTCTATTGTGTTTTAATGTATTCACTGCATTGATGTTTCTTGTAAGAATATTGGGTAGGTAATAAGTTATTACGGTTTTATCTTTGTTTGAAACTTTTCTGATTCGAAAGAGCTTATCAACAGTCTGTCCAAATGACTCTATTTAAAATCTATGGTTATCAGTAGGTAAAAGCTGTGAATTTGAATATTGTTTCAATTTAAAGTTTCTTTTTATAAGTATTTTTTATCTTTATTTTTCAAATAAAATGTTAAAATACAACCCTTATTAAAAGTTAATGGGCTGGCAATTTGCATCAAACAAGAAATGTTTTAATATCTCAATATCACATACATCATTAAAATATATTATGATTGTTTATTTATTAGCTTGCAACTTTTGCTCTATTTAAATTTTCTTTTTTTTTTTTTAGTTCATAAAGAATGTTGTTCGTGAGCAAGATGTTGCTTTGAAGACTGTTCCTATGTTTGAAAAAACTTTGTCTCGAGTATTAAGAGATATTCAAGTTGTTAGAAGGTATCAGATATATTATTTATTATATTATATCATTATTTATTTTATTTTATCATTATTTATTATATTTTATCATTATTTATTATATTTTATCATTATTTATGTTACTGGCAAAGTATGAAACAACTGTTTGACAAGGCACTCTGTTCAATGCCTACCACACTTTAGGAAAAGTGTGACATTAATCCTTTCTTGTTGTATAGGGTATTATTTAAATAATGTTACTTCTAAATAAGGAATAATTTTTTGCTAGTTGTTCTGAAAAAATTGAGTTATTCAATATTCTTTGTTTATCTGATTTTTTTAAATTTTTATTGATTGGAATTATTATTGATTATGGAAATTGAAAAATATTTGTATTCTGTTTAATGCAAAATGTCTTATCTGACTAGTAAGAGGTAGAGAAAACTGATAGGTTAGAGAGAATTTTTTTATTTTATGTCTAAACAAAGTATGTAATACAGTGAAAATATCATTGAATTTAATACTCTGCCTAAACTGTGCGGGCGTTGATAGCATTTAAAATTGTTATGTGTTGTAATATTGTTGTCTGCACTTCTATTGGTGTTTATTTTAAGTCTAGATTGTTAATATTAATCTGTTATTTCAATTTAAAAAATAAATAAATGAAAAGCAATAAATTAATCAAAGGAAAATGTCCTATCACCAATTTAATTGTATAATTTGTTTTAAATTTATTTATTTATTAATTCATACTGCATAAAAGCAGATTTTTTTTATTCGTTATTCAGGTTCTATGTATCTTGAAACGTGAGCTCTAAAATTTTGCGGGGGCGTAAGTTTTTGGTTATTAATAACCCATGCATTTATAGTTGACTTCTTTACTGTTTTCTTTCCTTTTTTTAATCAAAGGATAATGTTTTCTTTCCTACAAATAAAAATTTGTAATTCCAGAACAGTTTACATTTTTCCTCTAATAACCGAGTTATTGGGGAATCACATCTCTTGTAAGTTGTGGCTTGGCCATATAAGGTTAATTTTTTCTTTGTTTATCGCTTTTTACTAATTCTTAAACTCTATACATACTTTTCTCTATCTTCAAAAATAACTGAGTTATGGGAGTATACGAGTGCATAGGTGAAATTTCTATTTTTCTTTTCTTTTCATATAATTAATCAAGGTTTCTTGATTAGAAAACTCTATAAAACTTTATCTCTATATTAAAAAATAATTGGGTTATTGAATTGAATCGTTTTCAATTGGCCACCATTTTAAAACTACCTCCTGCTTTTAGGATCATCGTCGAATGTTCTGGTATCGTTGTGCTAAATTTTGTAAAAAATTGGTTAAGTAGTTTCAGGGAGAAGCCACAGGTGGCATACTCAATACAAAACAGATTTTTTTTTATTCCTTATTTGGGTTCTATGTATCTTGAAACGTAAGCCCTCATTTGGAGGAGGAATGATTTTTTTCATTACACACGTTCGTTATTGAAAATAATAAACCAGTAATCGTTTTTTTAGGCTTAGTAAGTGTTAGACGATATCCTAGTGTGTGTTAATGAAATGAATAGAAGTTACTAACTTAACTATAGTACTATTATTATTTTTTTTCCTTTTCTGATCTGAGCCTTTTTTATGACTCGAGTTAAGAAAATTTGTCAAATTTGAAGGTTCATGTAATACCTATATGACTGTTAATCATTGATTTGCATCTCTCTCCATTTATCCCTGTTCAAAACCCAAATTCATTTTGTTGTTTGTCAGTCGGTTCTAATAATAACCTGTTTAGTTATTTCTATCTTTTCTAGCCTATTAATTTTACAATTGAGGTGTTATAAGTCCAAAAATATTTACATTACAGCTTGCTCTTCAATCATTATTCTTACTTCAATGTAAGTATCCATGTTTCATAGCTGTTAAATTCATAAGCAATCGTAATTTTCTGACCATTAAACATTCTATCTTAAAGATATATGGACAGGTATAAGACAGTACTTAAATTTTAGAAAATTTTAATTTACTTTTTAAATATAATTTTAATCACTTTTAACTTTTTTATCTTTATTGTTTTTTCAGAAAGTTTCAACCTCGTACAATGGCAAAAACGTATGAATCCAATTTGATTCGGATGACAACATTACTCAGTGATTATCAGGGGAGAAGAGGATATCCGAAATCATGGCCTGATAGTCTGGCAAAATATGAACTTGTTGTTGAAGCGTGAGTTTATCATTTTGTTCCAGTAATGTTTTTAATTCTCATTAGGATTAACTTATGTCACTAATTAGCAGATCCCAGCATAACTGATATTTTGACTCTGGGTTTCATTGAAGGGATCATGTTTAAAATTAGAAACAACTTGAAAATTGTTTTCTTATCAATTTCATCTTCAATAATATTAATAAATATTTCTACTGTTCATACCAATATATTTCGATTGTAATTGCATAATTTTTGATTAGGGAATCTGGGCCAATGATGGTATCACCTACTGGTCAGTTTATATTACCTTGTTCTTGTCCCGCATTTTTGATAGTAAGTTTTATTAGTGACAATATAAACATCGCTACAGAACTTCTCGACAAATACCAAATGTGAGTCATCATTTAATTTACTTTTTCACTTTTAATTTTTTACATCAGCCTTTAATTTATAACTTATTTAACAGCATGAAAGAAGTTGAAAAAACCATCTATGAAGAATGCATTACGAAACTAGGTCTTATATCTTTAAAAAAAGACGACTGCATTACCCCTGAGCCTATGATAGCATGTTGTTCCAAACTGTTACAAAATAGGTTTGATAAACTTCAACAGTCTCATAAATTAAAAACATATTTATTTACTTAGCATTTTGATGAATTTGTATGTTTTTATTTTCTAGGAATAAATTGCGGCCATTATTAGAAGGGACTGCTCTTACTGTAACAAATTATTACTCAGTTATGTCAGATGGTCAAATGTGTATTCCTTGGAATTGGAAAATTTGATACTATTGGTGAAAATTGACTCATTAGTTTTTACCATATAAGATTCGGGTTAGGAAAGCCATCTCATACCTAGTCATTCTCATTAGTAGTTTAATGCTAGTCTGCTCAAAATAGTTTTAAGAAACATTAAAAACAAATGTGTTGTTTTATTTTTTTTAATTGATTTTTGTAATGCATCTTTCAGGTTCCTTGCATGTTTATTTTATGTCTTTCTTTATTCATTTTATGAAGTGGTATGAAGAATGTATAATATATTTTATAGGTTATATTGCCATCTCTCTTAATACAGTGAAACTTCTTAATAATTGATGAGTGTTGGCTAAATAAGTCTGCCTATATATCTAGAAAATTGCGCTTTGACATTCTAGAATTATGAGATTTAAATACCAGGATTATGGTATTAAGATGAAAATTCAGTAAAAAAGAATATTTAAAATAATACCTGATTGTTGGTAAACTTTATTTTGAACAATTTTTGTAAACTTTGTGATTAGTAATTTTTTACTAATTACAAATCTTTGAGAAAAGGCTCTTGATTTTGACTGACATGTGATATTTTAATTAGCATTATTGCTTAAACATTGGATAGGACTGAATAAAGTTGAATGGTTCATTTAAAACAAATATTTTTCCTCAATGAAAGAGTTTCTTTGAAAATGTTTCATGAACTGAGAGGTTCGATTCCAATAACCCATGTTTGTTGATTTCTACCTTATATCCCTCTGTAGATCTCGTTCTACTCCCTTCCTCTCTCCCCAGGTGTTCAACTGTTCATTCATGCTGATTGATTTTATTGTAATTCTTTCACTGTGTAGATTTTCTACTTCTTTTCAGTTGGTAGTGCTCAGGGGAGCAGGTGTGTTCTCGCATCTTTTTACCATCTTGAAGCCGGTAGGGAAATGGACCACATATTTCTATAGTAAAATTCACTCAATGCTATTACCTTTGTAAGCCCTCTTGAATATAGATGCCTAGAATTTTATTCTAATAGTAAATACTCAGGTGATCATTAACCCCTAGACTCATTTGGGGATTCTCTAGGTTCATTCATTGACAGCTTTTATCTTATTATTGAAGAACTGCTTCATCAGGATAAAGAGGTGGTCTTCCATTGAATACCAGGCCACTGTTGTCTCCCTGGTATTGAAATGGCAGGCAAGCTTGCCTAAGGCGCTGCAACTTTTGGAGCAGTCAGGGAATTGAATGTTTTTCTCCAGAGCTATAAAAGAAACTAAGAAGGAAAATCATGCTGTATTGTTGGATTTCTTAATTATTAGTACTATTGACAAGGAATAGGTAAAATTCTTTTTGATGAAGAATGGGCACCATTTGTATTGGTTTAGAAAATATACTGTAGCCAGATTTTGCAGCATTACTGGCCTTGGTCCCCCTGGGGAAGCACCTACATTGAATTGGAGTGGTGGAATCTCCACTTCACAGTCTGATATAGATGCAGCACATTTTATTGTATGCTGTTGGTCGCTGAAGATGAAAGATATAACTCCATTAAAAATTTAAGTGGCATTGGACTACCAGCTCTGCAGTAGCTGAAAAGGAAAGGGTTAATTAAAATAAAATACAGAAGATCTTTTATCAAATCTACTTTGACTTATCCTATTAGTAAATATTTGAGTAAATATCCTTCCTATGGCATGTTAAGGTTTCCCTACTGCAAATGGTCATGTCATGTACCCTAGTGTACAATAGTGTTTATAATAGTAATTTAATGTTTCTGGACACTGTATGCAAACTAAATAATTTCTCATAGTGTTTTTGCCTTACCAATGGTTTTATTTTTTTTTTCTTTAATTTAATTTCTTATAGCCCCCAAAGAACTGTTATGTTTAAACATCTTCACACATGTTTTTATTATTTGCTTGTTCTTAAGATCTTTCATCTCCTAAGAAGAATTGTATTAGTTGGATTGTGGACCAGCAGACACATCATGTTTAGGGATAATGATTGAGTCGAACTGCTCTGTGTAACAAAACTACGATTAAAATATGTATTCGGAAAAGTTAGTGACAGCTTCCATTTTTAAAACAGAAGAAATAAATTGCAAGTTTTCGCAGCACAAACAAAACTGGGCCCGAGAAGTCACAAA
Organism: Piezodorus guildinii; assembly: GCA_023052935.1. Taxonomy (NCBI): domain Eukaryota; kingdom Metazoa; phylum Arthropoda; class Insecta; order Hemiptera; family Pentatomidae; genus Piezodorus; species Piezodorus guildinii. Next base: position 80,633,812 of record CM041293.1, on the reverse strand, counting down.
CAGATTTTAAATTCTCTTTAAAAAAAATTTGTATCATATAAAGTTCACTCAGCAGCCATTGTGGACAAGATGTTTATACTGCAGAGAATATCCTCCGGTTCTGCATTCACATTTGGGGAACAATGAATGCACATATGGTCAACCAGTATTGAGAGGGCAACTAAAGATCTTTAGAGAAATTCAGAATCACTTCAAAATCATCTTGGAGGAAAATGAGGAAGAAAGGATTTTAATTACAAAAATTAAAATGTTATAAAATGAACTAGTAGACAGGATGAGGAGGTGTTCACCAAAAAATGTGAAGTTTCCCTGTATATATTTTATCTATCAGTTAATCAAACAGGTTTAAGAAATGGTAGGCTTATTTTTTTACCCTAATATAAATTACTTCCTATCATCTGACAAAACTTGAGTTATCTGTAGAATAAAGCAATATTTTAGGCGTTTATTATAAAAGGTTGATGTTTTAATTAAAAACATGTTGATGCTGATAGTTTATTATATTTTTAGTTAAAAATTTAGTAACTGCCATTTATTTTTACTTTTTTTCAAATCATACATGTGACTAAAAATGTGATCGAAGATTTGAAATCTTAAATATTCAGATTATGAGATATCTTTTTAAGAAGAAGAACGAAATGTAACAATTGTAATTTTACATTCCATTTTCACTTATTTTAAGATTACTTATAATAAAAAAAAATTAAATTGTATATTTGTTAATGAAATATACTGTTATGTTGTTTATTCATCAATGTTGTACTGTTATCAATGTTTCAATCGTATTCATCACTTTTTATTATTGATTCTGTTTTTTCCTGTATACAAATTATTTTCTACTTAGTTATGTTATATTAACCTAGTTTTTTCCCAGTTAACAGCTTCTTTTTAAAGTTAATCAATGAAGAAATACCCTTTTCTTAATTATCTTATGTCTTGTTTAAAGAAAAAATAGTATAGAAAGCACTAGACATTATTCTATAGTTTGAAGGTCCATTCCAAATAGACTAGTTTAGGGTAGATTTTAGGTGGAGAGAGAGAGGAAGGAATTTTGTATTGGATGGTGAGGGGAAGGATTTTTTAGGTATCTGCCTACATCAATTAGGCCTAACATTCTTATACTGGGTTGTATGGAAAATAATTCAGGGTTTTAGATTTTTTCATTAAAATACTCCTCTTTATAATAAGCATTTGCTGGATTATTCATTTGTATCAAAGTTAACACTTATTAATTCTCCTCCAAAAGAAAATGTTTTTCCAACTTACCTGCATTTCACTACTTGGAAAAAATTCAGTCTTTACTAAGATGTCAAAGGGTGATGAACCTATAATTTTATTATATGAATTCAAACTCGGATGGAATAGGTACCAAGGAACATCTACAGAGTTTAGGAGGGCAGTATTGATGAGTGTACTGTTTAATGGTGGTTCAAAAAATATGGAAAAGGAGACTTCAGCCTGGAAGACAAAGAAGTTCGTGGCAGGACTTATTCCGTTGATGACGATGTTCAGCAAGCTTTGATAGAAATAAATTTCAGAACAACTGTTCGATAACTTACAGGGAAACTCTATCTAAGAAATTAAGGTGGTTGGAAAAGTGAAAAAGCTTAAAACTGGGTTCCTCACTCATTTAATGACCTTCCATTATGATGTTTCTGTCACTTCTTTGCCAAAACAACGATCCATTTCTATTCGGTTACTTGTAATGAAAAGTGGATCTTGTACGATTTCAGCAAACATTCCAGACAGGGATTCGATGAGTACATCAATTTATTGATCAAGAGCCCTAGACAATGGGTTTTCTGAATTTATAAATTATTAGGATTCCAAATTCTATTCAGAGAGTATAAAGTGACTCTTCTGGCTCACCGATTTTTATGAAAAAAGTTTCTGTTACATATAAGGCGTATAGTAATCTTAAATATGAAATATCAGTTTGTTTTTTTACTATTTGTTTTCAGGCCTTTGATAGAGTCTGGCACCCAGGACTGTTGTACAAACTCCGTAAATTCCTTCCTCCCACATATTTCCTGATTCTTTAATCCTACCTCTCTGATAGATCCTTCAAAATAAATCACAAAGTTCCTATTCATCCATTTTTACACAGACTGCTGGTGTTCCTCAAGGCAGTATCCTAGGACCCATTCTATACACAGTATATTCAGCTGATATCCCAACCCATCCTAAAACTTTCCTTTCTACCTATGCTGATGACACCTGCGTGTTATTAGTTCATAAAGATCCATTTGTTGCCTCAAATACCCTTCAAGCCCACATCAAAGACCTAGAAGTATGGTGTTAGAACTGGAGCATAAAAGTAAATGCCAACAAATCCCATCAAATAATCTTTACCCTTCGTCCTAAACCTTTGAATTCCTGTCCTATAGTATCCTTTAATAACACTCAACTAGCTCCTGTTGAACAGATCCGATACCTAGGACTTCTTCTTGACAAAAACCTAACTTGGAATCCACATACACGACTAAAACGACAAGAAACTGTTCACCACTTTAGGCTACTTCAACACTTACTAGACAAACGGTCAAGCCTTCCTCTGAACTACAAAAGGCTCATCTACATGACTATTATAAGACCAATCTGGACTTACGGAGTAGAGCTTTGGGGCTCTACTAAACCATTAAATTCTTCCCGCATCCAATCCTTATAATCCAAAGTCCTTCGTAAAATCCTCAAGGCTCCTTACTTTAAAGTTTAAACTTATCCATAAAGACCTTTATGTTCTCTTTGTTACTGATTTGGCCCGGACCAGGTATCAATCCTTTCATGACAAACTCCATTCTCACTCTAACCCACTAGTTTCAATCCTTTCTTCCTCTTCAGTTCCGGATAATCCTCCGAGGTGCCTGAAAAGGAAATGGCCCCGGGACATTCGAGTTTAGAATATTTTAGACTGCTCCCAATGGGAGGCTTCTCTATATGTATATCATGTCATTGTATTATATAATAATAGGCTTAGCGAACCCGAAGGTTCGATGCCGATACCACCAAATTCCGCCATAGACTCGTCCAATGTTCACCATTCAAGCCCAAGCCCCCGAGATCAGCCTTAACGCAGTGCTCCCATCTCCGCTTCGGCCTACCTTTCGGACGCCTACCAGTCGGATCAGCGAATACCAACTTTCTCGGAATCCGTTCCTCATCGAGCCCAACAACTTTACTCGCCCATTTGAGTCTCCGCGCATTGTATTATATAACACATCACATTTAATTGATGAATTGTTTTTGTTAATACAGTTTATAAATACCAATAAAATGATTAAAAAAAATACTTTTCGTTTGAGTTAGACTTACAAGACACAGACCTCTTTGCGGTATTTGATCTTCTGGACTCATGGGACCCTAAAACGTGTATTGCCGTTAAAAACTCGATTTCGAAATTTTTCGCGAACGCAATACTTTCCCTTATGTATAGGTTCAGTTATGTATATATAGGTAAGTGAAAGTAAAATCTGAACATCTCGATTGAGTTAGAATAGGTTGATAACCCATCCTATTCGGCTTAAATGCAGTGGAATGAAGTAAAAGAAATTAATATATAGAAGCCGAACTCCTCCGAGATGTGAGATGAAATATATAGTAAGAGAAAGTACTGGGATCGTGAAAATTTGAGTTTTCAACGGAAATACACGTTTTAGGGTTCACTGAGTCCCAAGTCCCGCAAAAAGTGTGTGTATGGTAACTCTGACTTAACTCGAAAGAAAAAGTCCTATGAAACTGAAATTTCATATTTGAGACAATACATACGCCCGAAATATTGCAGAACGTTTATTATCAAAATCAGCTAACTAGAAAAGCCACTTTATACCATGCACCTTTTTACGATTTTCTCAAAAACGGCTCTGGTGATATTTATTAAACTCGCTATATCGATGTTAAATTTAATGGGCTTTAATATCATGTAGGTTTCTTTCTGATTGAAATAGTCTGACAGGACTGAAATGCCGATATTTTAAAGTTTCTTCCTCTATAGTACCGTTAATATTGTATATTCTATAAAAATAACCATATCATCTTGTTATCATTGATAAAAACAAGTAAATATATAACTTGAACGAATTCAATATTGAATTACATGAGAAAACTGCAAAAATATTTTTTAATGCAATTGTTTGTTTTTGAACATAAGAACAGTAATATACCGTTGAAAAGATATGAAGATTTTATAAAAAATATTATCATACACAATCTTTTAAAATTTAATTTAAAAAAATCAAACTATAAAAAAAAAAATCTGCCATATCTTAGAAATTGAACTTACTTAAAAGTTGTTGGCACCTCAAATTGGCAAGAAAGTCTTTCATTAAGCCAGGCTGATTAATTTCGCCGCTATTCAGGCAGCAATTCATCAAATGGGATATTTAGAAGAGGGTGACTTTTAATTTCCATACCGTAACCGGTAGGGGGGTCGGCTTCCTAAATCACCCCCCGTCTAGATTTATATCTGAGGAGACGTCTCCGTCTTGTGCAGGATATTTATTCATTTATTTATCCTCCCTCTTCGCCCTTGAGGATTTATCGCCTCCGCTCGGCGAATAAGGGCAGGGAATGATTTTTTTATTCAGTGCGGGGAATAAGTTTTCGTCAAAGCTAAAGTGGTCGTTATTCTTTTTTCTGGCAGGCGGGGTAGAATGTACTCCGCTGTTCGGAAATGTAGCGGTTTGGAGTCATAAATTCCGAGAGGCTGCGTCACTGTCAAGCTTTGCAATATTTGAATTTCAAAATGAAAAATTAAATTTTCTCATTAATAGCGAGGTATTTTCATTTTCCGTGAACTTTTTCTAATCTCTTCTTCATCAAGTCTTTAGAAAATCATGTTCCTCATTTTCCTGAACTGAACTGAAACTGTTCTAGACTGGATTAAGTGTTCTAGCAAATGGTCATTGTGTAACGTTGTGTCCACACCTGAATATTATCTTTAGATCGCTGTTCCATCATATCAAGACTGGTAGTGCCAAGATTTATTTTTCCAGACTATCGAAAAATTAAGATGAAATAATCCGAGGCGGAAATTGAATTAACGCCCTGCTCTTTTCGATTCTTGCTCAAAGTGATTGACCATCTCAGCCTGTATCCAGACTAAAGTAATAATTGAATTTACTATAGAGTCTTGAGTATCTATGCATATTGAATATCAATTTAAATTTCTATTTTAAGTTTATAAAATATCTAGCAATGATTGATAAATGTATTGCACTAATCACGTTTATAGAAATATAACACCCCTTGTTTTAGTTTTTTTTTCGGGGAGCAGTAATCGTCTATAGAAAAATATGTATTAGAATATAAAAACATATTTTATTCTGGGACAGGGTCCCTTAAGAACAATTGATATGTATAATTTTTTTTTTTTTTTTTTTTTTTTTTTTTTTTTTTTTTTTTCTCCCTACCTCGCCTTTGAAGGCTATACGGGGTTTCTCGGGCCAGGGAGTGAGGGCGGGGGATAAATGCTGAAATAAAAGTATCTTTAAGGAGTTATGTATGATCAATCAAACGTGGAGTAACTATATTTCCCCAATCACCCTATCCTCAAACAGCTCCTACGTTTCCGTGAATCTTTTAGAAGTAGAAACCTAGAAGTACCCATCATCTCTTAGTGTCTTCTCTCATTCTCCCAACTATGGATGCCTCGTATAGACGTAGGGTAAAAAGATTACTGAATAGGTTTGTAAGCTTATGTACGGCCTCTCTAGACAGTCATATTTCTCTCCCTGGTAATCTGGTCAAATGTGGCTCTATTCCGAATCCCGAAGAAAATTCTTACTTGGCATCTTTCTATTCCAATCCTCGCGGACCAGAAAACCCTCCTATATGTTTGAACCCCTTACTCCGCGCTCTTTCGTGCACATCCTAAATACAAGATCCCAACCCATCGATCTGTACCTACCCTCTCATAGAACAGCATCCTATGAAAATTCCTTCGTCATCCGTGCAACAATACTTTGGAACTCTTTACCCATATACCGAAAAGTGTCATCCTTGACCACATTCAAACACCAATTATTAAACCACCTCCTCATAAATCAAACTTCCGCACATATGGGATAAATCTAGACTTTGATAATACTTAACTAAACTCATTTGATGTTAATTTATTTATTTTATTTTTTGTATATTTTATTGATATTAACCATATATAATTAAATTGACTAAATAATTATGTATCAAATGAAGCCAGACGAATTGGACTTTTTCTGTTCTTTGTATGAAATGTCCCAGAATGAAAATATTTTTCATTTCATTACATATAATTATATTATATGTAAATTTATGTTAATGGTATTTAACACTAGTTTATAACCATGTAAACACCTGTACAACAATTTAAATACTATTAAAGTTTTATTTAATCCTCTGATATTACATATTATGTATAAATAATGAATTTCTTGTTTTCGAAACTTTCATAAAAATCATCAGAATCGGATTTGTACAAATTAAAATCTCACTCGTTTATAGTTGTGGCTTGCCTGTTATACTCTGAACTTAGTGTTAAAAAAAAATTCAGATCGTGTACCTTCTATTGCTGACGAACTAAGACCTATCATTTTCATTAAACTAATGTTTCTGATCTATAGACTTTTAAAATCGATTTACCTTGACGATGGTAGTGTTTCAGTTTTTCTTACTGTATTTCGTGCTGATAAAAAACATGAAACAATCGGTCTTTGTAACCATCAAGGAAACTTAAACAACACTTTCTTTTATTTTATTTAATTTTTTTGTCGTTTAGATAGAAGTTAAATAAAACAAACAAACGAAATAAAGACGTTGATGACCCTCGGGCTCTACGCCTCAAAACCCAAACCAACATCAACTAAGACAACACTCCTCTTCTCAAATTTTACGGTTTCACGTTTCAAGATAATTTTTTTTTTTTTTTTTTTACAACTGTACTTCAAGGTACAACAAGTAAATGTGACAAGAGATAAATGGCGTGAAACAAACTTGAAGAAAAACTACCCAATGGCAGCACTCCTGTAACTTTTCTAAACTAAAAGGTCTCGAGGTCATCTTCTTTTCAGACGTCTCGGAGGATTGTTAGGAATTGAAGAGGAAGAAAGTATTGAAACAAGAGGATTAGGGTGGGAATGGAGTTTGTAATGAAAGGAATGGTATCTAGATAGGGCCAAATCAGCAACGTTGAGGTCTTTATGAATAAGTTTGTTCGTGACAAAGTGAGGAGCATTGAGGATTTTACGAAGGATTTTGGATTGTAGGGATTGGATACGAGAAGAATTCGATGGTTTAGTAGAGCCCCAAAGCTCCACTCCGTAAGTCCATATCGGCCTTATGATAGTCATGTAGATGAGTCTTTTGTAGTTAAGTGGAAGATTAGAACGTTTGTCTAGTAAGTGTTGAAGAAGTCGAAAAACATCGTGCAGTTTTTGTCGTTTCAGTCTTGTGTGAGGGTTCCAAGTAAGGCGTTTGTCAAGGTGCAGTCCTATATATCGGATCTGTTCAACCGGGACAAGAGGAGTATTATTGAAGGAGACAGTAGGGCAGGATGTCATAGGTTTACGACGAAGGGTAAAGGTAATTTGGTTGGATTTGTTGGCATTAATTTTAATTCTCCAGTTCTGACACCATACCTCAAGGTCTCTGAGATTGGATTGGAGAGTTTGAGAGGCAATAGTTGGATCAGTATTGACTGATAACACACAAGTGTCATCGGCATAGGTAGAAAGGAAAGTATTAGGATGGGAAGGGATATCAGCTGTATAAACTGTGTAAAGAATGGGTCCTAGGATAGTGCCTTGAGGAATACCAGCAAACTGCCTAAAAATGGATGAATAGGAATTATTATGATTGCCTTTGAAGGATCTGTCAGTGAGGTAGGACTGGATAATAAGGAAGTATGTTGGAGGGAGGAATTTGCGGAGCTTGTAAAGCAACCCTGGGTGCCAGACTCGGTCAAAGGTCTGTTCCATGTCGAGGAAGGCTCCCGTACAATACAAGCCGCGCTCCAATGAAGACGATATAACGCCAACCACACGATGACATTGCTGGATAGTGGAATGGGACGTTCTGAATCCAAACTGATGATGATGAATTATGGAATTAGTATCAAGGATGGGATACAGGCGTTTCAGTATAAGCTTTTCCAAGATTTTTCCCATGATTGGTAAAAGTGAGATGGGACGGTAAGAAGATGGATTTTCTGGCGGTTTCTTAGGTTTGGGTATCATTTTGACAATGGATAATTTCCAGGAAGCAGGAAAGTATGTGGAACGGAGTACGGAATTGTATATGTAAGTGAGATATAGGATAGCTTTTCGAGGAAGTAGTTTTAAAATATGGGAAGTTATAAGATCATGCCCAGGAGCTTTGCGGTTGGTAAACTCTGAATGATGTTAGATATTTCAGAAGGATGGAACGCTTTAGGAGGAAGGACAATTTGGAGTTGGATATCTAGTTCATCTCCTATAAACTTACTGTGACCGGGATTATGGATATCTGGATGTGGATTAAAGGTTCTAAAAAGGTGCTGACCGAATATCTGGGCCTTTTCTTCATCAGATCTTGTCCAGATACGGGAACCAGTTAGTAGTGAATGATTACAATTTTTGAACTTCAGTAGCTTTTTTGTTGTCATCCAATGGACAAGATGGTTTACTAAGGTCTGTAATAGTAAGTTTTTCGGTGAAGTTGAGTAAGTTTTGAATTTTTATTTTTTGCTTTCTGATTTTAGTCTGTTAGTCAGTTTATTATAATAAGTTTTGTCTGATGGATATCTAGTCCTATGCCACTTCGATCTTGCCCTGCGTTTTTCCCTTAATAAGTTTCGAATGTGCTGTGGCAAGGTAGTCTCCTGTGAGTTAGTAGTAGTAATGGTTGAAGTGTTGTCAAGTATGCATGCTATTGCTAATTGAGTCAGTCAGATGGTCAACGGCTTTATCAATATCATGTTTAGTCTTAAGTGGGATCTTTAAGTTCAGTTTGGTTTCCAAGTCACATCTGAATCCGTCCCAGTCCACTCGTCCTGTAATCAGAGAGGGAATGGTGGGTTTAGGAACAAGGCTCGAGTGCAAGGAAAGCAGAACTGGGCTGGATCAGATGACAGGTCATTTAGGGATTTGATTGTGGATTGGGAGGAAGATATCTGAGAGGAAACAAATATATCAAGGATATCAGGACGTTTTTTGAGGGATGTTGGCCAATATGTTGGGCTCATAGGAGAAAGGATAGTATAGCAATTGGAGATAGAGTCTCGAGAAAGGACATTACCACGAGAGTTGGATGTCCGGCAACCCCATCGTTGGTGTTTGGCGTTATTGTCTCCTCCAGCAATGAAGCGCGGTCCTAAGGATAGGAAGAGGGTTTCAAGTTGATTAGAGGAAAGGGAGTTACCAGGAGGACAGTATACAGCTGAGAGTGTGAGATGGAAAGGACGAGTTGAAATGATTACCGAGGTTCAAGATAGTTAAACAAAAAATCTGAACTCTAACTTCCTAGATTTTTATCTTTGAATCCTGGGAAAATATAACTGAGATTTAGTGCTTAGTAATGAAATAAACCATCGAATATGAGATGACCATTACCGTTTTTCCAATTTGATATTTCTAAACTTGGCTATTATACAAGAAAAAATGGATTGAGTTAATATTTAAGTTCTTTATTCTTATTATGAAGTTTGGATATTTTTTAATTATTAATTTTTTCACCACATGGGTAAAAAGTCTTTTTTTTTTTTTCAAATATTCCTAATCATTCTGTTTGTTCGATAAATTGAAATTTTAATTTCATATTTCTGTGTCTCCCCTACAAATTAAACGCCCCTTTTCCAGACTCTGCTTATAAAAAGAATAAAAAGTAAACATTAGCTGATTAAACAAAGGTTTTCAGCAAATTTTTTAATCAAGATGAATTAAAAACAACTAATGACAAATAATGCCGATTAACTGGACATTTTTTGCTCGGACTGCACTTCAGTATCACGTCAAACACGGGAAAAATTACGCTGTTTAAAAGAGGGTGTGTATGTAAACAGCGCTGAGCTTTTTTTTTTTTTTTACTCGTAGGACCGAGCTCATTCTTTCAACAGCTATGTTATGGGAAAAAGTACTGTCCAAAAAATAATACACTAATTATTATGAATTTCGTCAATTTTGAGCACTTATTGTTACTTACTGATATTAACCCAGGAGTTTCACTTATATCACTTCAATATAGCCACAGCTGGATTCGTTTGTCGCGTCTTTGAATGGTGTACCCTACTTACTATTTAATGGTAAAATTGAAATTAAATATATTCCATTCATATTTGTATATATTGACATTTTAAATTTGTATTAACAATATGAATAACATTAGGGTGTGCTGAAGGAATAAAATTGACCTAAATTATTTAATGTAATCGCATCCGTCATGTAATAGTGAACATTTTTTAAAGCTTTTTCATTACCGTTATCATGGAATAATATTCGAAATCCGTCTGTAAACAGATGTATACAATATACACTAGCGATAAAAAAACCCAGCGCAATTCTTAAACCAAAATTAACCTCCCAATTTTTTTCTTAGAATAGTATATACTATATGTTTCTAAAAGATACAAAGAAAATTAAGAAAAAAACGACATAATAAAAAAGGAAAAAAATAATAGTAAAAAAACGAAATAATGCGACTATAATGTTACACGTTTTCCTTCATATAGTGCTTTTCGTTTTAATTTTCTTTCGTTTTGTTGTTGTTTTTTAATATTTTTCTTTTAATAAAATGGTTTTACAAGTGACGACAGTTGCCATAATAACCGCGTTGGTGGACGTAGGTAGAAGTTAACGGTAAGTAGTCAGGAAGTTAGGCCTACTAGAAACAACGATTCGAATGGCCGTTCAGAGGTACTAGGAGATGGTACTTTGCACGAGGAGGCTAGGGGGCCCCAGAACGACTGAGCCAGCAGATGACCGTTTCATCATGATGCAAACATTAAGGAACCGTACACAGAGAGCTGTAGAAACCGCTTGCCGGCTGGGAATTGCTCGCCAGGTTAACGTGAGTGTATGCACAACAAGGAGAAGGCCCGCCGAAGTGAATTTGCACTCCAGGGTCCCAGCAATAGGTCCTCAGTTTACGGCAGCTAACCTTTAATTTTGCCGAGAACACGCTAATAGGACTGAGCCTGATTTGGTCTTCGTTATGTTTAGCGACGGATCCAGGTTTATCCTGAGTACTCAGAATGCCCGAGTAAAAGTATGGAGAAGAAGGGGAGAGAGGTACAGACACTGCAACATCGCTGAAACGGTGACTTACGCAGGAGGGTCTGTTACGGTGTGTGGAGGTATCACATCACAAGCTAGGACGGACCTCCATGTGTTCAACAGACCGTCCCTCAATTGAATTCGTACATTACGGATGTTCTAGAGGGATATGAGATGTCTTTTAGCCTTTCATTGGCGATAATTTTCGCCTAATGCATCATAATACCAGGCCACACACAGCAAATGTTGTGGCAGACTACCTGAATGAGGTCTGCATTCGTACTCAGCGGTGGCCACCTCGAAGCCCAGACCTGAATCCTATAGAACAGCTACAGGACCAGTTAGGGAGGTGTGTCCGACGTCGGCCAAACCCTCCAGCTACCCTACAGGACCTCAGGATAGTGCTATTGGAAGAGCGGGAGGCCATACCCCAGTAATAGCTACTTACTACCTCATTCAAAGTATGCCTGGGAGCATTGAAGCAGTCATAAAAGCCGGAGGAGGTAATACCCGGTATTGAGAACTTATTGCGGTCGTGAAAATTTTCGAATTCCAGTTTTCACGGAAATACACGTTTTAGGGTCCCCTGAGTCCAAATAACCAAGTCCCGCAAAAAGGTCTGTGTGTGTGTGGTAACTCCTGGGCGGAAACGGTAAGTCCTATGAAACTGAAATTTCATATTTAAGACAACTATACGCCCGAGACGTGACAAAACTTTTTTCATCAAAATGAGCTTACCAGAAGAGGCACTTTATACCATGCATTTTGCACCTTTTTTCGATTTTCTCGAAAATGGTTCCGACGATTTTGATTAAACTCGCTATTTCGATTTAATGGGCTTTAATATCATGTAGGTTTTATTCTGATTAAAATGGTCTGACAGAGATTAAATGCCGATATTTTTTCTTCCCCTAAAGTACCTTTAATTTTGTAGATTCAATAAAAATAACTATATTATCTTGTTAACGCTGATGAAAAACAGGTAAATATATAAATTGAATAAATTCGATACCCAACTAAAGGAGAAAACAGAAAAAATATTTTTTTAATGCAATTTTTCGTTTTTGAACATAAGAGCAGTAATATACATGTATGATATACCGTTGGAAAAGATTTTAGAAAAAATATTATCTCATACACAAGCTTTTAAAAGTTAATAGAGAGTGATGAAATGAACATAAAACTAACTGATTATTTTAGAAAATAATATAGTAGATTTTTTAATAAAAGACATGTTTCTATATAAATTCAATTGAATTAATTCCTTAATAGTTTCACGTATTTTTATCTCTAACTGTTTTTGAAAATTCTTTCATTGATTTTAAAAATGTTGGTAAGTGAAAGTCGCGTGTTGCCCGCACCAGATTTTTTTTTGTTTAAATTAAAGTTTAAAAATGTAAAGAAGTCAATTTTTATTTTTATGATATTTCGTTTTTTTTACTATTAATTTGTTTCTTTTTAATTATGTCGTTTTTACTTAATTTCTCTTGTGTATTTTAGAAGCATATAGTATATAATATGCTAAGAAAAAAATTGGGTGGTTAATTTTGGTTTAACAAAAAGATATTAGCAAAGATCTAGGTGCGCCGGTTTTTTTTTCATCGCTAGTGTATTTAAACTTGAGAACAAAAAATGTGATTATCTGGCATTTAGAAAATTATCGTATTTAATGGATAGCCATTAAAATAGTTGTAAATACATATTATGCAGATGCTATTCTCACCGAAGTTCTTATATTTTTAACGAGAATCAGATATATTCAGGAGGATGCAAGGTTTTTGAGTATTATTGTAAAAGAACTAAAGAAGGGAGAATCAATTACTATACAAGTCTGTAGAGAAAGATAATTTACTATTGATGACTAAAAGTTAAAAACGCCATAATCGGCTAATGCTTATCGGATTTATTTATTTTTATTATATTTTTTTGGGGAGGAAAATTAATTACCTATCGAATTGCGAATTCAACATAAAAAATATCGTAAATTTTCTTTCTCGATACACTGATTCAAAAAACTTGTTTTTATCTTTATAAATAACTGAGTAATAGTCATCAAACATATTCGATCTAACTATATTTTGATAACGACTGATATGTTACCGTTGAGCTCCGTGTATCATTGGGGAGTAACCTGTAATGTAAGTGCCAAATCTAAAAAAAAAGTCCTATTAGTAATAATTAAAAGACTGGAATGCAACACTTTAAATGTATTTTTTCACAATTAAATATGTTTTTTGTATAGTGACACTATTACAAGATGTATAGGTAAAGAAGAAAATGAACGAGATCCCATGTACAGTAGCTATTCTACTATTCTGCCACGAATGGTCCCGCTTTCATCAGGAATTCCATTTCTGACCTCACCAGCAGTTTCTTCTCGAAAGGGACAGAGGATATATAGCGGCCTGCCGATTTGTAGGTCCGCCTCAGCTTTTCAAGAGGTTAAACTGCTTTCTTGGGACCTCTAAGTCTACCCTTATTCGTCTGGGACCCTGCGGTCTAAGTCTTCTGGGACTCGCTTTCATCTGGTTAGGAGGTTGTTCCTCAACGATACTTTTTATGAGAGAGTGCCGGTTGATTCCAGGAACCTCGGTATATACAGTGAGTATCAAAAGTATTCGGAATTCAATATCATTCTGTAATTTACTCCCTTTAACTTATTTTTTCTGTTCTTAAAGAGTTGTTACCCACTATACAATGTTAGGAGCTAAACTATAGCTAAAACAAAATATCACGACAAGAATTATTATTTAACAGTTTGAACGTTCATTTACGAAAAAATTAAAATTAGGAGTGTCAAAAGTATTCGAAATTACGTGTTTTCTGATTTATATTAATGTATTAATCATATATAAACATCCAGCTGGCATACCTTTTTGCGTAAATATACATTTTAGCCTATAATAAATTGTTCTGAATAAGTAATTAATTGTTTGTTACGAAATATTGCCCCATTCAGAAAATTATTGTTGCTCGAGATCATTTTCATTTTGAATATCGTATTTTATTATTATCTTTTTTAGGGGGCCCATAAATAGATTATTAAATTTAAAAGAAATGATGGAAGAGGAAGTCTTAAAAAATTTTGCTGCAACCAAATCTGGATAGATAAACTATATATGTCTACTAGACATATATACAATAGTAGACATTGTCTAGGGTCATCCATGGTCGCGCTTATGTCGAGAATTTAATTTATTCATTTGTCTCCCACTTTTAATTTTGGCTTTTCATACTGATAAATTACACTAATCTATCATCACTTCTACCCATGAAAACAAGCTTACCAACATCTTTCAAAGAAAAATAGCACTAACCATCACTGGCCGTTTTAAGTGTTTTACTGTGACATATTAAGTACTTTATTTGGTTTCCTCCAAACCATATTTTTTTAATAGGTATGTACCATGTACCATGTAACCATGTATTTTAGTATGGGACTCATCAGTCCTACATAATTTAATTCCTCAACCTACTTTTTAAAAAATGTTGCAAACAGCCTATTCTCTTATTGCCGTATTTAACATGTTCCCTTAATTTTTATAAATTATATAGATAAAACGTATTTAAGAAGAGTTAATTTTATTTATGCAAAATAACGAATACTTTTTTAATTGTTTTTTTAAATTTGTTATCCGCCTCTACCCTACAAGGTCATTGGCTAAATTATACTCTGTTGTAGTATGGATATATATATTTTTCTTCGTCGCCGAGTATTTTGTTCAGTATGAGTAGCAATCCAATATTTTTTCTCAAGATTTCTTTGTCAAGACGTTGTCACGTTTTGTGCAAGTGGGTGCTTCCAGCCGTTTTATGAGGTATCCATGGGTAAATTGGCAATGACCAATTCTCAACCTGCATAATACGATTTCTTCCCTCCTAGACTTTCTGGAGCTAGTTTCCCATTTACTGCAATCAGATTTGACTGCCTCTAACTTTGTCTGCCCTTATAATTTATTATCATCTATAATTGATCTTGTTTTTAATTGTTTCATATATATATGTATATATATGTATATATATATATATATATATATATATATATATATATATATATATATATATTTATACTAGCTCTCGAATCTTTCATTTCGTCTTTATTTAAAGGGCCTAGCCGGATAAGCATGTGAAATCTGCCCCCGCGTGTATTAGAACCAAATTTATACCATTGAGTCTTACCTATGAGAAACAACATTACGCAAATTTTTAGCCCCTTAATCCTAACGGGAGGGAAGTTATGGAGGGAGGAAGAAAAAACAAAAAGAATTGTTTTCTCCTGAACAGCTCAACCGATTTTCACGAAAAAAATATATGTTATGGACTTTACAAATAGGTTTCAAAAAATATTTTTTTAAATTTTTTTCCACGAAAATGCTGGACAAAAAATTTTTTTGAATTTTTCAAAAAAATATTTTCTGGTTATGATGGTTTGGTATACCTCCAATTTTTCGTTACTTTATTTCATTGGAGGGTCCTCCATAACATATATTTTTTTCAATTTTATTGCAAGTGTACCCCATGGTGAAAAATAAAAAAAAACAATTTTTTCTCCTAAACGGATCAACCGAATTTCACGAAAAAAATATATGTTAATGGTTTTCTAAAAGGGTTTCAAAAAACATTTTTTTAAATTTTTATTTCGAAAACGTGAGTCAAAATTTTTATTTTTTTATTTTATTTTTTAATTATTGTGGATTGGTACACCAACAATTTTTTGCTAATTTAATTCATTAGAGGGTCCTGCACAATACATATATTTTTCGAGTTGATCTAAAATGTACCAAATAGTGAAAAATAAAAAAAAAGCAGCATTTTTTCAGCTCTCTGAGTAGTAGCTGGTCACGCATGAAGAGTAGGGATAGAGCTGTAGGATCGTAATGTCATTAGATATTACTTACACACTCTATCTAATGACATTACGATCCTACAGCTCTATCCCTACCCTTCATGCGTGACCAGCTACTACTCAGAGAGCTGAAAAAATGCTGCTTTTTTTTATTTTTCACTATTTGGTACATTTTAGATCAACTCGAAAAATATATGTATTGTGCAGGACCCTCTAATGAATTAAATTAGCAAAAAATTGTTGGTGTACCAATCCACAATAATTAAAAAATAAAATAAAAAAATAAAAATTTTGACTCACGTTTTCGAAATAAAAAATTTAAAAAAATGTTTTTTGAAACCCTTTTAGAAAACCATTAACATATATTTTTTTCGTGAAATTCGGTTGATCCGTTTAGGAGAAAAAATTGTTTTTTTTATTTTTCACCATGGGGTACACTTGCAATAAAATTGAAAAAAATATATGTTATGGAGGACCCTCCAATGAAATAAAGTAACGAAAAATTGGAGGTGTACCAAACCATCATAACCAGAAAATATTTTTTTGAAAAATTCAAAAATTTTTTTTGTCCAGCATTTTCGTGGAAAAAAATTTAAAAAAATATTTTTTGAAACCTATTTGTAAAGTCCATAACATATATTTTTTTTCGTGAAAATCGGTTGAGCTGTTCAGGAGAAAACAATTATTTTTATTTTTTCTTCCCCCCTCCATAACTTCCCTCCCGTTAGGATTAAGGGGCTAAAAATTTGCGTAAGGTTGTTTCTCATAGGTGTGACTCAATGGTATAAATTTGGTTCTAATACACGCGGGGGCAGATTTCACATGCTTATCCGGCTAGGCCCTTTGCATAAATGAGTGGTAACTATAAAATGTATATGATAGACCAGTTGTTTGGGGATGTGGTAACAAATAAACTACCAATAAAAAACACTTCCTTTATTTTTTACTTTCACTTACCTAAAATATGAAATATATAATGAGGGAAAGTATTGCGATCTTGGAAATTTTCGAATTCCATTTTTAAACGGAAATACACGGTTTAGGGTCCCCTGAGTCCAAATAACCAAGTCTCGCAAAAAGGTCTGTGTGTGGGTGTGTGGTTACTCTAGAGTAAAAGCGAAAAGTCGTACGAACCTGAAATTTCATATTTAAGACTACTATACACCCCAGACGTTACAGCAACTTTTTCACTAAAATCGGCTGACCGTAAGTCCTACTTTATCCCAGGTATTTAGCACCTTTTTACGATTTTCTCAAAAACCTCTCTAACGATTTTAATTAAACTGGCTATATCGATGTAAAATTGAATGGGCTCAAATATCATGTAGGTGTCATTTTGATTGAAACAGTCTGATGGGGCTTAAATGCAGATATTTTAAATTTTATTCTTCTAAAGTACCTTTAATTTTGTATATTCTATATAAAAATAAGCATATCATCTTATTACCATTGATAAAAAACAGGCAATTATATAATTTGAACGAATTTGATATCCAACTAAAGAAAAAAACTGAAAAAATATTTGTTTGATGCAATTGTAGGTCTAACACGGATTGATAAAAAAAAAAAACTTACTGAATCTCATAGATAATATTATAACATATTATTTAATAAAACAAATATTTCTATAAAAATCAAATGTAAATAATTCTTTAACAATTTATTTTCGTTCTAAATTTGTTTAAAAACTCTTAAATTGACATTAATAACAGAGTTAAGTGAAAGTCGTGTGTTGCGCGCACCAGATTTTTTCTTACTGGCCTGTCTTCTTGGTGGCTGCACCCTCAACCAACTTCCTAACCATATAGTCAAAAAGGTCAACTCCATCATTATAAGACGTAAACATTTTCAAGAAATATAAATATTATATTTTTAACAATTACATTTATCAAAGTTGTTTTCAAGTGAAAATGTTCCTATTCGTTGGATCAATCAAATAAATGTGCAAACGTGACTATATACCAGGATTACTTTACAGTTAAAATATATTAACTAATTTTGGGTATGCCTACTTATACTGGATCGCTATTGTATATTTAACAGAATAAAATGGCAACTTATTAGACTAATGTTGGAATTATGGTTGATGAGGAAAGTGATTTAAAAACTACTTAACCTATTACTATACTTAATCTAATATAACTATAAATATCTTGTTTCTAATATCGAGACACATTGAAAAATAGAACAAAAACTACACTTCTTTATCTTTGTTTGCGGTTTGGTGAATTCAATTTGATAAATAAAATAATTTAAATTAAAATTGCTACAAATTACGAAAGATGTTGATAGTGACTATGTTAAATGAGGTTATATAAAAGAAATACAGGTGAATAGCAATGAACTACTCTGTTTATGATAAATAAAAGATTATTATTTCATTTCAGATATCAATTTTATTTGTTCAATGTTACAATTACATACCAGTACCACGTAGCTATATCTAAATTATTCAATAACATCGTTTTATCTTTTAAACATAACCTTTGAAACTCATAACTCATTGCAAGTCATTCAAATGAGTACTTATAATTTTTCTGGAAACGTATAGTAATATGTATTTTATTATAACTGGAACCTATGGAGTGAATGTATATTTTATCTCATCCTCGTCGCCAACTAATATGTATTTTATTATAACTGGAAACTATATTGTGAATGTATATTTTATAAATAAGAACGCATAGAAACAATCAACACACACTTATATTTGAATTAATAATCACATATGTAAAGATATGGGAAGGTTACCTCAGTGGAACCAGTGTTGCCACAGTTAAACAAATTTTGTTTAACTTGGATTTCCTATCATTTAAGTTGGACTAAATAACAGATACTTACGAAGTTTGATCAAAGTTGGTTCAGCAATTTCAGAGTTTATTCCGAACAAACATTGTGACACGAGATTTATATATATATATATATATATATATATATATCGAATAAAAAATGCTGTTTAACGCAATTAGCTCTTTTAACTTCTTTAAGTGGTTCTTGGTTTGTCCTTGGTGCAGTGTTCCTTCCTCTTGCAAGACCACAGCCTGCAGTGGGTAGATAGGTGTATTTGGCCTAGTCGCTCGTCAACTATCTTTCGATCAATAGTTTCTACTTGATTGATTGCGAACATAAGATTGACCCCTCTACTGTGCATATCAATGGTGGACTACTCCTTGTGGGCTGATCGGCCTCTTCTGTTGATATCCTCATCAATAATAGAGACGGCGGTGGAAAGTGTTGCCAAGTGAGTCAGGAGTTGATGACAATAACAACTTATAATTGGCATATAATGTGTAAATATATTATTTAATGAAATTTAACATAATAATCTAAAATTTCCAATACTAAACAAATACCTTACATGTATTCGATATTAAAGACATCCTATCTTGATGATTGACATATGATATTTACACTAATCTATACTAATATTATAAAGCTGAAGAGTTTGTTTGTTTGAACGCGCTAATCTCAGAAGCTACTGGTTCGAATTGAATTCTTTTTGTGTTGGATAGTCCATTTATCGAGGAAGGCTAAAGGCTATATAACATCACGCTGCGACCAATAGGAGTGAAGAACCAGGGGAAAATCTGGGAAAAAACGGGAAAAATTTGGGAGAAAAAAAAACCTCGCATCCCAATGATTCCAAATGATCTACCTTTTATTTTTAAATAATTCAATTTCCCGTTAATTTATATTTTTCCGTAACAATTAATCGCAGAAGTAAACATTTAAACACGTAGGAATAGATTTACGTCAAGATCGGGCTGCGGAGAAAATCAGTATGTTGTTCTGCCAAAAGAAAATAAAACTAAAAATGTCATTTACGCGGAAGTACTTTAAAATATACTCTTTTAAAAACTTCTTAATAGCAATCATAATAACACAAATTGATGCAGACGAAGTCCTTTGGAATATATCAAAGAAAAGGTGACATGTACTAAGAAGGTTTAAATTTGGGTGATAAAATTCCGGTTCTGGGAAACGCCTATGATTTGGTACTGCTTAGGGAAGACACGGAAACTAAACAACTAAATACAAGTGCGTTAATAAAAACTGGTAAAGAAATAGGACTCGAAATAAATACCGAAAAGACAAAATATATGATTTGTAGCAGAGACGGTGGCGATCGTAGTGATATTGATATACGAGGGTATACTTTTGAACACGTAGAGAAATTTAAGTATTTAGGCTCAATGATAACGAGAAAAAAATAAATCCAGGAGGCAATAAAGTCCTGGTTAAAGGCGGGAAATGCGTGTTATAATTCAGTTGCGAAATTACTTAGCTTCTGTCTAAAAACTTAAAGGTTAGAATTAATAAAACAATTATTCTTCCGACGGTGAAACATGGCCGCTTACTTTGAAGGACGGACAACGGCTAAAGATTTTAGAAAATAAGGTACTACAGGTAAAATATTTGGTCCGAAGAGAGATGAGGCTACTGGGGAGTATAGAAGGTTACACAACGCGGAAATATTTATATCAATCTATATTATTATCTATATTGTTAAGTCATGTTTTATTTTAAGAGTCATTTTTAACTTCAATCGTTATTACCATGAAGCATATACATTTATAAATTTAAATAAATTAAAAAAATTACTATTTATTTTCATTTATTCGAGTATTATAATCAGAACTATTATTGTAAGCATATTTAGGACTTTTGTTAGCTGTATGTCTATATTTATAAAAGAAAGTACCCCTCAATTTTCTGGTATTTAAAACATTACTATGGTTGTGAGGCTAAAATTTTTCCTGGAGGTTCGTCTTACAATAAGGCAGGATTTGAAAATCTTCGCCCAAAAAGTGGTTGAACAACCTAAACCTAAAATTGTCTTAATCTGATATGTATCAGCAAAGGTACAAAGATTATATAACAAATATATTTAAGCACATTACTGTTGTAATCTATTCGTTTAACATCACTTTTATACTACTATGGCTAATCGTATGATGACTAATTTTTCCTCTCCAAGTTTAGTAAGGGTAGAGATCTTTAACGAGTTCATGAAATCGCAAAGGCTTGGGACCACCATCCTACGTCCCCTTCGAAGGAGGGCATAACTAAGGTTGTTTTTTATTCCCATTAAAAAATCTTAAGGGCACCTGGCTGGTCACTACATACAGGTGACCGACCCTTTTAAGCATATTGCATTTCATATCTGTTTCGAGTGTAGGTTCTTATGAAAATATATTCAATTGTTATTTATTTTTTAGAAATTATTTCAACTGTCTAAAAAACTATTAATTTCAAGAACATAATTTCTGAATTCTAAAAAAAATGGGAGTGATTCAGATGTAAGGTTTTACCGACGAATATCATTAATTCATATTTAGGTTGTCAACGGTTTATGACGATTATTTTTACATATTAAGTGAGGGATTAGGAATAATGATTAGGCGTTTTTAACTGCGCGGTTTTTTACGCCATATACTAATTGTTTGGTAAATTAGGTGGTGTGAATTTTATTTTAACAATCAAAATATGTTTTCCCTTTATAAAATTGAAGTTATATAGCTTGCATACAGATGAACTAAAAATATACATATACATATATACACACAAACACACACACACACACATACAAACACACACATACATATCCATACACACACACACACACATACATTTTTTTTTTTTTTTTTTTTTTTTTTTTTTTTTTTTTTTTTTTATATAGATATATATTTTTTATTTTATTTTTTATTTTATTTTATATTATTTTTTATTTATTTATTTTTTTTTTATTTTATATATATATATATATATATATATTTTTTTTTTTTTTTTTTTTTTTTTTTTTTTTTTTTTTTTTTTTTTTTTTTTTTTTTTTTTTTTTTTTTTTTTTTTTTTTTTTTTTTTTTAGAATACGTTACTTATAAGTACTACAATTGTAAAACAGAACAATGTTAGCCATTAAGCCACCTAGAGGCTAGAACGCTTTAATTAATTTGGTTTCTTTTAGGAACCTGATCAGTCTGGTTATGACATCCTCGCAGTCCAAAAGTGACTCTTTGAGAGCTCGGCCAAGCTTGTACTCCTGCATAAGACTTTCGTAATCCGGGCATTCCTCTATGATATGTTTGACGGTTATGGTTGTCTGACATCTATTGCATATTGGTTGTGGGTCTTTCGTGATGAGATGAATATGAGTGAGTCTTGAGTGGCCTATTCTTAATCTTGTTAGAGCAGTTTCTTCTCTCCGTGTTGCTCTCACTGAAGTCTTCCATCGGTGTGTATCTGGTTTTATCTCCTTTAGCTTGTTATTATCTACGGTGTCCCACATCCTTTGCCAATCAGCTTTAGTATCCGAGCGTAACCATATTTTAATGTCGGCTTTAATGGCAACTGGAACGATATCTTGTTTACTAAGTGCGGCTTCTTTTGCTGATTTGTCAGCTATCTCGTTGTATTTAATCCCCACGTGGGAAGGAGTCCAGAGGAATCCGACATCTTTTTTGAGTGTTTTGAGGATATTAAGATATTCGTGGATTTTGGTGACCAATGGGTGATCGCTGTATAGTTCCAGTAGGCTTTGTAGTGCTGGGAGGGAGTCACTGCAAACTATATATTTGTCTCTCTCTTTTGACATTATATGGTGAAGTGCATATGATAGAGCAGAAAGTTCAGCTGTGAAGATGCTGCAATGAGGTGGTAGTTTGTATTTAAAAGTTTGTTCAGATGTAACAACTGCCGAGCCAATATTGTCGTTCATTTTGGAGCCATCCGTATAGAGAAAAGTTGCGTTTCTATTCTTATTTATTATATCTTGGAATTTCTCATGTAGTATATATGGTGGTGTGGTTTTCTTCCTGAATCGGAGTAGCGTCATATTGATTCGTGGTACTGCATAGATCCATGGTGGGGTTAGGGTTTCTGGGTTTCGTATATATATTTGATCTATTGCTTCTATGATTCGTCTATATCTCATTGATAAGGGTGCTGGTTTTGATGGGTTGTTGCTGTAAAGTTGTTGATATTTCGGTCTAAATGCGTATTGGAAAGCTGGGTTTGTTGGTTGTGTTGCAAGGTTTGTTAAGTAGTTTATGGCTAGTTGATGCCTTCGAAATGTAAGGGGTGGTATACCGGATTCAGCGCATAAGCTAAGGATCGGACTCGTTCTAAAGGCTCCTGTTGCTATCCTTATTCCGTTGTGGTGTACTGTATCGAGCTGTGTGAGGAGACTAAATCTTGCAGAGGCATATATGTGACTTGCGTAATCCAGCTTTGATCGTATTATAGATTGGTATATTTCGAGTAATCTCGATCTGTCCGCTCCCCAGCTAGTGCCAGCTAGTACTTTCATTACATTTAATCGTTGTGAGCAGCTATCCTTCAGTTTCATGATATGCTTTTTCCATGTAAGTTTCGAATCGACTGCTAATCCTAAGAAGGTACAGTGGTCATGGAAATTTAATGCTTTATTGTATAAAGTAATTGTTGGAGGAGTGCTAGGTTGTTTTTTCCGGGAGAAGAGTACGCATTTTGTCTTTTCTGTTGAAAAAGTGAGACCATTATCTTGTGACCAGGTTTGTAATTTGTTCAAAATAGACTGGATTATGGCCTTGGTTCGAGGAGTATCCGTATATTGTATGAGTATGGCGAGGTCATCTACAAAAAGGCATGATTTGAGTGATCGATGGGTGAGTGCATCTTGTACTGAGTTGATGGCAATAAGAAAAAGTGTTCCGCTAAGGACGCTTCCTTGTGGGATTCCATTTTCTAAGATTGTTTTCCTGGAAAGTTGGTCTGCTATGCGTACTTGTATGGACCTTTTCTTAAGAAAATTCTGGATGAAGCGAGGTAGAGCTCCTCTGAATCCCCAGTCATATAACTGTTTTAATATGGATGGTCGCCAAACGGTGTCAAATGCTTTGTCCACATCAAAGAAAATACCTAAGCATTCACGTTTCCTAATGAAGGTATTTAATATTTCGGCTTCAAGTGCAGTGAGATGATCAACAGTTGACCTTCCTTTTCTTTGCCCGCATTGAATGTCTGTCAGGAGGTTGTTCTTTTCGATGTACCATAGAAGACGCTTATTTATAATTTTTTCCATGAGTTTGCAAAGGCAGCATGTTAGAGATACAGGTCGGTAATTTTTTAGTTCTAATTTGTTCTTTCCTGGCTTCAGGATAGGTATGACTACGGATTCTTGCCATTTTTCTGGTAGTTCACCTTCTAGCCATATCCTGTTAAAAAATCTGAGTAAGTATTTCTTTTGATTTGCCGGGATATTTTTGATCATGGAATTGTGGATATAGTCTGGTCCCATAGCGGACATTTTTAAGGAAGATATAGCCGTATCCAGTTCCCATTCGGTGATTGGTAAGTTGTACGTTTCATTATTATAGGCTCTGTTAATGTCAAATTGTATTGGTTGTTGCTGGTTAATTTTTTGTCGAAACTGTAGGTTATAGTTCATTGAGGACGATATTTCTTCGTAGTGTTCTGCGAATCTCTCAGCTAATATTGTAGGGTCATATATAATATTTCCTTCTATTTCGAGTGTCGGCTGTTCATTAGAATATTTTCCTCTGATAGCATTAATTTTTCTCCATACTGTGCGAATGGGTGTGTTTGCATTTATGTTAGTAACAAAGTTGTTCCAGGATTCTTTTTTCTTGTTTCTAATTAGGTTCCGAGATTGGGCTCTCCATTTTTTAAAGTTGATAAGGTTTTCTGTCGATGGGCATTTTCGGAATTTATTGATGGCTTGGTTTCGTTTTTTGATTACCTTTTTGCAGTCATTGTCAAACCAAGGTGGTTTCGGAATGGATAATGATGGGTTTGATTTTGGGATTGAGGCTTCTGCTGCTTCTAATATTTGCTGAGTGATATAGCTATTGTTCTTATCTATATTTTCTTCTTCACGTTCCAGATTAATTTTCTTTTGAAAAATATCCCAGTTAGCTTTATTGACAGCCCACTGCCAAGGTCGTCTTCCATCACTATTTCTGCCAATCATTTTCATTAAGATAGGGAAATGGTCAGAATTGTGAGGGTCGTGTAGTACTTTCCATTCGAAAAGATTGTAAAGGTTTGGGGAACAAAGGGTTAAATCTATAGCGGTAAGCGTCCCAGTTCTAGGACATAGATGTGTCATTGTTCCTGTGTTAAGCAGCAACAAATCAAAATTATCCTGTATGCGTTTTATTACGTTTCCTCGTGAGTTATTGTTTCTGTTTCCCCAGCTGGTGTGAGATGCATTTACATCTCCGAGGATAATGAAAGGTTGAGGAAGTTTATTGATAAGTCGTGTTAATTCATATTCATTAATAGGTTCAGTAGGCGGCAGATAAATGTTGCAAATATGTATTTTTATTGTTGTATGAACTATTGTGGTAGTTGCTTGAATGGGAGTGTCTATATTTATCTTCTTTGCTATCAATCGGTTGTGTATTGCCGTTAAAACTCCCCCACAGGCCCGGTTATCAGTTACTTTGTCCGTTCGGAATATTTGATAGTTTTTAATATTAAATACACGGCTCGGTTTTAGATGTGTTTCCTGGAGGCATATTATTTCAGGTTGGTTTTCAGATATGAGAAGCTTTAATTCTTCATGTTGAGAGCTCGTGCCGTTAAGGTTCCATTGCATAATGTTCATATATTTATCCATATTTGTGATCTTTGGAGTAATTATATGTGAGCAAAAATACTAACATTAGGACAGTAAAAAGTATTTCTTTCCCCCTCCTCATTTCAATTAATTTAAATGTTTTTATATAGATTGTAGTATTTGCAAAATTTTCTGAAATAATGTAAATTTTTGATAGTGAAAACGCAATAAATACGTAAGTCCTTGATTCTCTATTGATATATAAATAGTAATGTATTGCTTGATAATAATAATCTCCCATAAGTAGACTATAAAATAATATGTTTATACAACAATAAAATGACTCTATATAACAACATTCTATAAAATAATAAAATATGATATAATAAGAAGATGCTATGAAATAACAAAATGCCATAAAATAACATAATATAAAATCACGACATGTATAAAATAAGAAGACGTACAAGGTGATAAAAGATATATTCCCATAAGCATTTACACTCATATACGTACTTATAGATGTATTATTATAAGCACAAATACGCACGTATACAGACACATAAGTAATCATGATTCTAGACATGTACAGCTTTGCATTCAAAAGTACATAGATCTTCGCGTTTGCGTTCAAATACTCATGTCCGCAAAATTTAGAAATTATTAAAAATATTAATAGAACAAGGGAAACATATTTTTCCAGAGTTAATGTAAAATATTGTTTATTTTGCTTATAATTGATTAAAGGTAGGTTGTGGTGTTTGTTGTCTACAGTAGTATTGAATGAAGCGTTATTGTTTATTGTTATGTCTGATAAGAATGAATAGATACCTTGGTAGCTGTAAATATTGTTGTTATTGTTATTGTTAGTGGTGTATTGGTTAGTTTCCTTTAATTTATGTCTATTAGTATTTATGCGAAAATATTTGAAGTAACAAAAATATATGTCTATTGTAGGGTAGTGGATAGTGGTATAATATTTTATTTTAAAGTGTTTTTTATATACGTGAATCCTAATTAATTCTATATTGTTATTAGTCATTAAGTTTTTTTAGTTTTCCGGTTTCCCTGTTTTTTGTTATTAACGACAGTAAATTCTCTCTCAGTGCTCTCGTCTACAGTCATCGATGTACCTTCGGCCTTATCAGATGGTGGAAGTGGAGGGGGGCCGTCGCTCCTATACTTGGAACTACTAGGTGTAGGCTCGGCCGGTAGGTTCGCTAGCGGCGCGTCCGCTGGGAGAGTGGGGAGGAGGGGAGGAGGATTAGGAGGGAGGGGAGGAGGGGAGGGAGTGGGATTAGGGGGGAGGTGAGTTTCGGGATTTGCTAAAGTATTTTGGTTTTCAATGTTGTTTTCTCCAATGATATCTAATGAAACGGTTTGAATGCCGATATCTTTTTTTTCCGTGTTGTAAGATTTTGTTTTCGCAATTTCAGAAAATGATTTTTTAAATGTTGATGGATTTTGTTCTTTGTATATTTTTTTTGCTTCATTAAGGGATATTTTATTAACAGATTGAATCGATTTGATTTCTTTTTCCATAATGAAAATAGGACACGTACGGTCTAGCGCATGGTGCTCTCCGTAACAGTTGGCACACCTGGGCGGCCGCGTGCACTTAACATCTCCGTGTTTGTTTTCCCCGCATTGTATACATTTAGGCGTTTGCTTGCAATCCCTAGTAGGATGATTGAAACCTAAACAATTGAAACATCTGTATGGTGGGGGATTATAATGGAGTACTTTGACCGTATAATAGCCTATTTTTAATTGTTCAGGGATTCTCGGTGATGGGAATGTTATGATGTAAGAGTTGGTTAATATTTCATTTCCATTCTTTTTAATTTTTATTCTTGTTATATCCGTTATTTCAGTAGATAATTCGTTTTTAATTTCTTCAATTTCAAGAAATTGAAGGTCATGACATCTAATCACACCTTTGCTAAAATTCAAAGTATTATGGGGAGTTACCTGTATGGGGAACTGGCCCCCGAAGTTTTTACATTTCAATAACTCTTCCGATTGTTTCCCACTTTTTGTTTCAATAAGTAGTGTCCCATTTTTTAGTTTTTTAATCATTTTTAAGTCACCTACCAAATTTGATAGAAATTTATTAATAAAGAACGGGGATACTTTTTGAAAATTTTGTTCATCCTCTCTTTCTAAAATTAGAAAGGAGGGACAAATTTGAGAATTCGCATTCTCGGGTATTAATTTAATTCTCCCTCGCGGTCTTTTTCGTTTAGCCTTTGGGCTATTAAGATCTATGGGATCACCCATAGAAAAAGTAAGTAATATGTAATTGAAAACTAAAAGAAACTATCACTCACACAAAAATAAAATAAAATAAAAATAATAATAGTAAAAGAGAAATGAAGAATAGAGAAAAGAAATATATAATTATCCTTATAATTCGTAAAAAGAAAATTAATTAAATTAAATTAAAGAAAACATAGAAATAGAAGAAAAGAAGAAAGAAAGTTTTAGTCTTATCTGAAACTCGAGCTCCACGTCTTCTCTCTTCCAATGCTGAAACCAGACTCACATATTAAGTGATTATGGGTATAACCACTTCTACTGGTTTGCTATTGTAGATTTGACAGGAAGAAGTCAAGATCGGGCTTCAAATGATAACAAAGTGTAGCTGATAGTTAATATTTATTATAGCCAATCTTACCATAAACGCACATAATAGGAAATAATCTTACCATTAAAATTAATAGGAAATACAATATTAGCGAGCAAAGCTGCGTGTCACAGCTAGTCCTTGATATATTTCACTTAAATATTTAGTGTGTTTCCCGTTTTTGGAATGAAATACAACTTTTAATCACTTGATCCTTGCCGGGTGGAAATCCGCACTAGAAACTGCTCAGAGGCTGGCGGAGGTCCCAGGATTACAAAAAATAAAAAAACACGGCCGATATAATTGGACAGGGTTGGCCTCTGACGTGTTATTTTCCTAATTGAAGCAGGAACCCCAGAAAAATTGTACAAGTTTTTACCCTGGTGGGGGGAGGAGGGTATCTCCCTCCCTTCTCTGCCAAACCGCAAAAACTCTAAACTTGTTACCGCTAGCTACAGCCCTCTAGGTTGGGCCGTTGTCAAATTTTTCTGACAACTGGGATCACGCCCGCTTGGTTTTTCCGTTTTTTTCCCGAATCACCTCCCTCCCCTCAAACCTTGGCCGGCCTTCATTTTTACTGCCCGTGTCAAATTAAAAACTGGGAATTTTCTTTTTTCTCTCTCTCTCCGTTTGCGGCAGAAAAAACCTTTCCAATCGGCCATTCTCCCAGAGGAGCGGCTTGGAATTGTATCAATTTATTCAATAGTGATTCCGATAAACTCTTTATTGGTTCCTGAACAATATTTTCTGTTGGCTATTGTACATTCTATAAAATAGTTTATTTCTGTCGAAGAATAAGGAACGAGCTTAAATGAATAATATAATTTTATTATGTAAAATAAGGGGAGGGTGACATTATCTTTTTAATATACGAGTATATATGTAAAATCAAGAATTTTATTATTCTTGATTTCATTATCATAATCATATGTTAATATTTCACCAAGGGAGGTTATATCTCTGTTATGTTAGTTAAACGTATTTATCAAAGGACTGTTAAACAATTCTTTATTTTAGGTAGGTTCATAGTTAATTATGTATGTTATCCAATTGATTATTTTATGCCATACAAATTGTAATAATTAAAACTTTATTTTAGCATCGTTTAACTCCTGATTCATTTTAATTAGAAGAAGAATTACAAATTGTTTAACTGTCAGTAACGATGGCCGTCGAGAAGAAGAGGTTATATCTGCACATTATAAAGGGAGTTGAAGATTTTTTTGAATTGGTAGCTTTGTCTAGCGACAATGTGCTATGGTATGCGCTCCCTCCTCAATTGAAGAATTTAACCTTACATAAGGAATTGTTGGTCATTAAAACTGTTACAGGTAGTATGAAATCCATTACTAGAATAGGGGGTTATCGTAAAATTGCAGTTTCATTCAGTACGGCGTTGCAAAAAAAGTATTGGGATGAAGAAGAAAATTTTTGTATAGACGAGAATTACCTAGAAGAATATAATGACCAAAAAATATCATGTAACAACGAATTAAAATCTAATGAAATTTTTTTTATTGAACGAATTAAAGAGTTAGGAAACCGTATTTTAGCAGCTAATGAGATCAGTTTAAGGGAAATTGAATACAAATTCTTAATATCTAAATACGACAGTAAGAAAAATGCAACGTCTTGGATAAATGAATTTGAAAAAGAATGTTTTACGTTCAGTATCACAGATGATGTAAAAAAAATAGAAGTTTTAAGACTTTTTATTGATGACAGTGCGCAAGAATGGTATAGTGCTAATCTAAATAAATTGCCATTAACTTGTTGGGAATACTAGAAATAAATCGAGATCAAGGCGACCGATTGGGTTATTGTCAAAGTTAGGACCACCACAGTACCCTTTTCAAATTATGTCAATTGATACAATAGGAGGCTTCGGTGGAAACAGGTCTGGGCACAAATACATGCATGTATTGGTGGACCACTTTACACGATATGCATGGATATCAACTTCAAAAGGACAAATCGCTAATGATTTCATTAAATTATTGGAACCAATTTCTGAAGAAAATATCAAAATCATTTTGGCAGATCAATACAGTGCTCTAAATTCTTCTAAATTTAAAACGTTTATAAAAAAAATAGGTGCTCAGCTAATCTTTACAGCCGTTGACAATCCACAATCCAATGGCTTAAATGAACGTCTAAATCAGACATTAGTAAACCGCATACGATGTCGATTGAACGAAAACTTCAAAAGAAGGCCGTGGACAACAATTGCTAAAATCTGTGTTGAAGAATATAACAACACAGTTCATGGCTCCACAAAGTTTTCACCGGCTTATTTACTATATGGGCGTGCGTCTGAAATTGTTCCAAAAGAGTTGGAAAAGGAACATAATTTACAGACAGATAGAGCAGAAGCGTTCAAGAATTCACAAAGAAGTTTTGAACGGAACAAGAGCAGAGTAGACCAGAAAAGAATTGATCATGAGTTTGAAGAAGGAGATTTGGTCTATGTAACGAATGGCAATAGTTTGAACAGGAGGAAGCTGGACGAAGTCAGAATAGGGCCACTCAAAATTAGAAAACGTATTTCCAAATCTATATATGAAGTGGAGTCTAACCAAAAACGGAAGGAAGCAAATGTGTTCCACTCTAGTAAGTTGGTTCCTTACTCTTTTTCTCCTGGATAAAAAGAGTCTCCGACCAGCGGAGGTGTAAAATAAAGAATTTTATTATTCTTGATTTCATTATCATAATCATATGTTAATATTTCACCAAGGGAGGTTATATCTCTGTTATGTTAGTTAAACGTATTTATCAAAGGACTGTTAAACAATTCTTTATTTTAGGTAGGTTCATAGTTAATTATGTATGTTATCCAATTGATTATTTTATGCCATACAAATTGTAATAATTAAAACTTTATTTTAGCATCGTTTAACTCCTGATTCATTTTAATTAGAAGAAGAATTACATATATATATATATATATATATACATATATATAACATATTCAGTTTTCTGTAGACATGAATCGTAATCCACCCTACGTTGAATTTTTCGAATTCGTGTTTTCACCTGAAGTTTTACCGGAATTTTGGGGACTCAAGAGTCTGAATGACCTAGTCCCACAATAAGGTCTCTGTGTGTGGTAAGACTCACCCAAAAACGATGTTTTATAAATCTGAAATTTCATATTTTAGAAGAGTTACTGCTACTTTTTTTTTAACTTAGCCTGAGATGTTACGGTAACTTTTTTTTTTATCAAAATCGTCGTACCAGAAGTGCCACATCATATCATTTTATTTTCTTAAGGAAGGCTTCATAGGTCTCATTCTGACTGAAATAGTGTGACAGGGCTTAAATGTATATATTTTTTATTCCTATTATTTTAAATTCCTATATTTTATATTCCTATTATTTTAATTTCCTCTTAAGTACGTATAGATTTGTAGATTTAAAAATAATTTCATATTGTTAGCGTTGATAAAAAACGAATAAATATACAAGTTGAATGAATGTGATTACAAACTAAAGGAGATAAAGGAAACTTGTAACTCCACTCCTCCCACCCCCATTTGGGCTCGGTAGATATCGAGATTCCTACTGTTTCACGGCTAACGGCTGTACAAGGAGGTGATTAGGGCTAAATCATGCACGGGCGCCAGGATTTTCTTATTTATTCCCCTTATTTTGGGTAACAATTTAAAAAGAAAGGGTGTACGCAGGAGAGTCTCCATACCCCAGGGTAGTTCCAAGGCTAAAATAACAGAATATTTCTGCCTCAGCCGGGGCTTGAACCTCGGACCCGAAAAACAGTAGACTAGTGCTTTACCCCCACTAGACCACGCTCCTTGACCAAAGGAGAAAAGAGGAAAATATTTTTAGGTACATATTTTTTTTCCGAACTTAAGAATAGTAGTATAAATGTATATACCGTTAGAGAACTAAAGATTTTAGAAAAAAATACATGTTATGTACAACGTGAGGGAAGGTAATGAAGTGTGACGAATAGGGCATAAACTTATTATTTTTATTTAATCTAAAACATCTTTTTTCAAGAAATGTGAGTATAATTCTTTAAACATTTTTTTTTTAACTCTAACCTTAATCAATAGTTCATAAATTAATTTTAAGTCATATCTTGCCTGCACCACATGTTTTGGTTTTGCCAGTTTAATTCGGAACACCCTAGAATGGCTTTGCCATGGCTCGTTTCTTGTAAACCTCTGATTGGAAATTCAGATGAACGAAGTATAATCTTAGGAATTGTTATACATCAACTTATGGAACAGGAAGACAGGGCAATCACTGTTACCCACAGTGAAACTTCAATATCAATTTTATGATGAGCATTATATTGTGAAAGAACTAATACAGTGTAAAGATAATGAAGCTATTACATTTTACATCCAATTGACTGGAACCAATGACATGCTGACTGAAACTGGAGTGGTTATAAATTTTCTATATGTACCAGGTGAAGGATTTGATGAGGCCGATTAAATCAAATTAAGTGAAGCATTAATATATGACGCATTATAACTCCATAAACCAATCGACCAATCTCAGTTTCCTTGACATTTTTGTAACATTAAATAAAATAAATAAACCCGAAAATTTCTCGTTACATCTATATTATCTCCCCTCCCCTTCGACTACTGCTGTACGGCATACGGTGGTGTATCTGGGAATCTCGAGGTAAAAATAAAACATTTAATTAATTGCTTTGTTGGATTCATATTCGGGGTTCTTTAACTCCGCCTCCCAATTTTATGGCGGGTTGAGTTGGCTTTATCTTTCCAAGTATTTCCTTGCATCCTTTACTAAGTTATCCAATCCCGCCGTCCATTAGACAGCGTGATTGGATAACTTTGGATTTCACATCGGTCCACCGATCTGGATTATTTCTCATCCGATCCTCTTTCTATCCATATTACAAACTCTCTTCCTACCTTCAATTCCCGCTCATTTAATCATCTCATGACCATCCATTCTCAATAGAATTGCTAATAAGGTTCTATTTTATTTCTGTGGCGGTCGTGAATAAGTGGTTTAGTCAAAATCTTTCATTTTACAGGTGAGCGACTTAACCTTCACGTAATACCCAAAATAGAGTTATAACACAGCTTTCTTTCCACCTGAAATTTCTTCCACCAAGCAATTTCTTTAACCAATTTAACACGACGTGAGAGACGGTCTGAGGGAGCGATACGTGGAGCTAACTAATTTTTTTATAAAACTCGAGTTATCCAGTTTTTCAAGACCACCACAGATTTATTTTTTCTTTCTTGCATATGTCTATATTCTATAATTATTTGTTAACTTGTTTATATTTATTTTATTAACTCTAAGACTCTGAAGCCCATTTTCTATATTCTGTATATGTTATTCTGAAGAGACGTCCCAGGTTAATAAATTATTTATTTATTATTTATTCTTGTTTAATAATTAAAAAACCAAGATACTACTCTATCATCTGGTGTAATCAATCTATATATGATATGGTATTGTGGAGGAGAGAAGGGATGGCATTGCTGTGGTCACATATGAAGATAATCACATTCTGAATATACTTTCTATCATATCTATACATTTTTCACATTTAGGAAATAAATTTTTAAAAAGTAATAGAGGTACATGGTCACTGGGATCTGTTTCCCTTGGAGAATCCAAGGCAGGCAATTCCGTGTTGGAAGGAAGCGATAGTGAGTGATGTTGTGTCCTGCCTCCAGCTTATTGGTCCAACAAACGACAAATGTCTGGGGCATCAGTCAACAACAACCACCCTGGAATGCTAAATACCCACGCAGCCCTTCTTTGTAAGAAATTGTTGTTACTGCACCCGAATACACACCCAGGTGGCTCTGGTCCATCAAGTTATAGACCCGAATTATACAGATCTTTTATTTTTTCAGACAATATTATAAAATAAAGTGCGCGAAACACACGACTTTTATTTTCCCTGATTTATGGTTTTCAACAGAAAAATTCAAATATATCTACTTAATGTTCACGCACAAAAAAAAAAAAAAAAGAAAGAAAAGAAAAAATGTGGTACCATATGAAAAAAGAAACAATTTCCTAGAAGGTAAAGAATCCGAGCCCTCAAAGTAAGTTTTGCACAGCATAATGTAGCTAAATATCAACGTTTCTAAAAATATTCGGACATTTCGAGCATATAAAATATTCGGACATTCTGTTGTTTGGTTTTCATTTTCCTAGATCTTCCTCATTTGTCTTCGGCGAATAGTTTTATTGTGAACAACTTTTTATTACTCAATTCATACAAAGAGAATACAAATATCAAATAAATAATACTTAGAAATCTGAGATTTCCTACGTACCTATTCATTTGATATAAAAGATCTCTTATCTGTACATATCTTATATCTAATAAAAACCAAGGATAACAGCAAAAAAAATTAAAATTTGACTCTCCCCCTTGACATTTGGAACTTGAGCCATGGGTCATAAGTACTTTTTTGTTCCTCTTGAGGTTTGAACAATATGAAATAGTTATTTTTTTTTTTAAATCTACAAAATTCATAAGAAAATATCGGCATTTAAGCCCTGTTAGACTATTTTAATCATAATGAACCTTACATCGTATTAATGCTCATTAAATTTTACATTTATAAAGCGAGTTTACCCAAAATGGTTAGCCTTTTTTTAAGAAAATCGCTAAAAATTGCAAAATGCATGGTATAAAGTAGCTCTTCTGGTTCGACTATTTTGATGAAAAAGTTGAAGTGACATCTTAGGCATTCTAAATTATCAGCGCTTCTCAATCATGAAATTTTAGTTTTATAAAACTTACCGTTTTCCAAGCAGACTTGCCACACACACATGGACAACACTCACAGACTTATATGGGACTTGGTCATTTGGGCTCATGGAATCCTAAAACGTGTATTGAAAACTGTAATTCGAACTGTTTTACTATCACAATACTTCTCCTTACTATATATGTAATATTATATGTCACTTAGCGAGTTAAAGTGGCTCCTTCCCTCCGCCCGCAGAAAACATTTCCTAGGATCATACCTTTACTAAACTTCCATCATCCACCCTATATCCATAGTCTCCTTCAATTTAAATCCCTAGTCAACTCTCTCGAAACAAGATCACCCCATTCTAACGTTTACGTTTCTACCCACAAAACTAAAACTTTTGACAGTTCCTTTATTATCCGCTCTACTACCCTCAGGAATACTCTACCTACCCATATCCGTCATGCTGCTTTTCTATCCTCATTCAAATACCTACTTTTCCTGTACTTCTTATCATCCCAAAAAGACACTTAACTTAACAATAATGATATTTCAATTCTAAGTATTGAATTTTGAATGAAGAAAATAAGTAAATTCAATTCATTTATTTTTCATTCTGTTCAACACCATCGGTTTCGGAAGATTTCATTTTTTTTTTTTTTTTTTTTTGTATAATATTTCTTATTTTAAATAATAACTATGTTAATTTTGTCTATTGGCCAGACATACTATATCATCTCATACTAGCTGTCACACGCGGATTTGCACGCGAATATTTTGTCTTGTCTCCATTTAAATTTGCAGAAATGTTTTTATGAGTAATAACTATAAAACGCATATGATGGTGCAGTTGTTTGGGGATGTGGTAACAAAGAAACTACCAATAAAACCCACTCATTTTATTTTGTTCTTACTGGTGTGTTTTCTTGTTATCTCATATTTCAATGTACAATCTGTTATTATTAAGGTACCCAGTCCCAGAATAATTTTTTTTTTTCTATTCTATATAGGTAAATGAATTAATTATTGGTACCATTATCTTGAACTAATAATTTGTCTTGCTCTACGAATGTGTTCGAGATATTCCAACCTATTATTAAAATCGCGTTAAAAATAGTTACCTTACATTGATATATTCCTGGAGAGCATTTTGTAATGAACAAAAAAATAAAAATAAATTAATAAAGGAGCCAAATTTATTTGTACTCATCCTTAGAAGGAAGCTTTGAAAGTAACTAACATTTAACAAAATAAATAAAGTTCAACCCTTCCTCGGCCATCAGAAAAAAAGGGCAATAGCCGAAAGAGTAGAATATATTTTTTTGGAAGCTACGTGACGGCACCTCCTCAGTTAGGGCTAAAAAATAAACTAATTGCTTGGCTAATTGTCTCTACGAGGATAAATCGAGAGGAGCCGCTTCTTTATTGTTTCTTTTCTTTTCCTTAACTCGGTTTGAGGAGGGAGAAAGGGGGAAGGTTTCGTTTAAGCAGGACAAGACAAATTCCTCACGGTGACAGATCGCTCCTTCCTTCTGTTACCTATATTGAGGTTTTCTTTTCCCCAGCTTTTTTTTTTTTTTTTACGTGCTCTTGATGTCACCACGGAACTATTTAAAACATATTCTTTCTTTTAACTGAAATAAACGAGCAATGTGCGGGTGTTAGACCGTTCTTTGCTGAAGATAAGCTCGTGTTTGTGAGAACGGTGGTCTACATCGAAATTATGATATTTATGCTAAAGTCATTCTAAAGGAAACGGTGAGCTCAATATATATATAACATATAACTTGGAGAAGGCTGAGTTGATGGCCACTGGTGAAACTGATACTGGTCTCCTCCTAGTGGACAGAGAGGTTTGTGAAAAGAATGAATTTGTTTAAGTACCTCTGTTTTGTGTGCAAAGACGAGGAGCTTGAAGTGGTAAATGAGTTCTCCTACCTTGGAACTGTGATCAGCGAAAATGGGAAAGTACAACCTGAAATATCCCACAGCATAGGCAAAGCGAATAATACTATTATATATACTATATATATTTTTTTTCCGTTGGCGCAACAGGACCGAGGTCGGATTGTAACAACTATCGTGGGATCTCTCTTCTCCCAGTATGCTATAAAATATTCTCGTCAATTCTAACTAGTCGAATCACGGAATACGCTGAGGAAATTATCGGAGATTACCAATGTGGTTTTAGGCGGAATCGCTCGACTATAGACCAAATATTTTCCTTACGTCAAATATTAGAGAAAAAATTGGAATACAACGGTGTAGTCCATCAACTTTATATCGATTTTAAAAAGGCTTATGATTCAATAGACCGTCAGAAGCTATATAACATCATGATTGAACAGGGAATACCTAGAAAGTTAGTAAACCTAGTAGAGATGTGTTTGTCGGAAACATTCCATAAAGTTAGAATCGGTCATAATTACTCCGAGAGATTTGAGGTGCGATCGGGTTTGAAACAGGGTGACTCCCTTTCACCTGTGTTATTTAATATAGCTTTAGAATATGTCATAGAAAAGGTGATGTGTACCGAGAAAGGCTTAAATATGGGTGACAAGATTCCGGTTTTGGGGTATGCCGATGATCTGGTACTGCTAGGTGAAGACACGGAAACCATACAACTAAATACAAGTGTGTTAATAAAAACCGGTAAAGAAATAGGACTCGAATTAAATACCGATAAAACGAAGTATATGATTAGTAGCAGAAACGGTGTCGATCTTGGTGATATTGATGTATCAGGTCATACTTTTGAACACGTAGAGAAATTCAAGTATTTAGGTTCAATTATAACTAGAAAAAATGAAATCCAGGAAGAAATAAAGTCCCGATTAAAGGTGGGAAATGCGTGTTATTATTCAGTTGCTAAGTTACTTAGATCGCAGCTTCTATCTAAAAACTTAAAGATTAGAATTTATAAAACTATTATTCTTCCAACGGTTCTTTACGGATGTGAAACGTGGCCGCTTACTTTAAAGGATGAACAACGGCTTAAGGTTTTCGAGAATAAGGTACTGCGTAAAATATTTGGTCCGAAGAGAGATGAGGCCACTGGGGAGTTTAGAAGGTTGCACAACGCGGAATTGCGGAGTTTGTACCCTGTGAATATAATTGAGTTGATAGCATCGCGGAGACTCAAATGGGCGCGTAAAGTTGTTGGGCTTAGTGAGGAACGGATTCCGAGAAAGTTGGTATTCGCTGAACCGACTGGTAGGCGTCCGAAAGGTAGGCCGAAGCGGAGATGGGAGGATTGCGTTAAGGCTGATCTCGGGAGCTTGGGCTTGAATGGTGAGCATTGGACGATTCTGTGTAGGCGGAATTTGGTGGTATCGGCATCGAACCTTCGGGTTCGCTAAGCCTATTATTATTATTATTATTATGGCGCAACAGGCCTTGGAGGCCCTTGGCCTTATAGGGTAGGGTCATCACTCCCTACGCCTATTTTTGTGAATGGCTATCAATTAGCTGACGGGTCCCACATACCCGGGGAGATTGTGAGTGAATCCCCATTTATTTGTATGCTTGAAAAAGTCCTCCTGGGACTGGGATTCGAACTCACAACTTAAGCGTGGCTGGCTAGCGCGCTAACCACTCAGCCACGGGTTCCCCTATATACTATATATAATATATACTATTCCATTAGCAACACAATTGTAGAAAAGAGAGAGGTCAATAAAGACGTCAAGCTCCATTTATTTAAGGCCGTATAAATGCCTGTTCTACTGTATGGAGCAGAGCACTGGGTACTCCCGGACAACAAATCGAGCCGTATAACAGTTGCAAAAATGAAATACTTGCGCAAAGTGTCTTTCGAAACCCGCAGGGGCAGGATCAGGAATGAAACAATAAGGGAAGAACTAAGCATTCCTACAATGAAGGAGACCCTATAGAAGAGACAGTTGGGGTGGTACGGGCATGTGTGTAGGTTGAGCCATGATTGTGACCCACGCAAATTTATTGAGGCAAAATCAGTAGGCAATAGACCAAGAAGAAGCGTAGGCTTAGCTTCAATGACTACATTACCAAGTTGGGGCAAGCGGGAGGAAAGACAATGCTGGCGATGAAGACTCTTGCAGAAGACAGGAGAGATGGAGATCCTGGGTTGGACTATCTCCACGCTGGAAGGCACGAGGAATAAGCTAAAGAAGAAGAAGGAGATATTAATTTGTAAGGAAAGACATATTTATGGATCAAAGTATATTCTAAGTATCAACAAATTTACACATGATTATAACAATCAAGTAGTTAATGACATTTTATTATTGTTTGTTTGTTCATTTAATGTCACTTTTATGCTACTGTGGATAGACAAAACTTAAAACTCCGACTGTAGCATCATCCGATTAGCCATTGCAGCTTAAAGAGACGTTAACTGAAAAAATAATAAGAATATTCAACGCCAGAAGGGAGGTGAAGCAAGCCCGTGAGGCTACCCGAATGTTACATTCAGTCCACTGCAATACGAAAACGACGAATCATCTCATCCGTAGTGGAGTCAGTCTTGTCATATATTTCAGAACACATGTCATATTAATAGCTAACCTGATTTTATTGAGACCGATATGTCAAGTCATGCTAATACAAATTAACAGTTTTCCTATGTTTACTAATAAGCCTAATCTGAATTTTAAATGGTAGATTCATAGATCGTTGTCTGGCACTGACTCATTTTGTTGGTATGAAAATTTTTTGTGTTCAATAAAATTTATAATTAACATTTTCATGCTTTTTAAAAATTATAATAATATAGCTAATCGAGGTCACCTATGGTGTAGTGGCGCAAGCATACTAGTTTTCTATGCCCAAGGTCGCGGGTTCAAACCCCCTGCTAACCATAGGATTTTTTATTGGGAGTAAAAAATCCTTGGTTATGCCTTCCTTAGGAGGGAACGTAAAATGGTGGTCCCGAGGTTAAAGACCCCTAATAAAACGTGGATAAGCAAAATTTAAGACTCCCACTGTAGCATCGTCCGATTAAAATGATGTTAAATAAATAAAAATAATAATTAAATATATTTATCGTTGTAGTAGTAACTATTTCATTGTTAGTATCATGTGTAAATTGTTTATTACTTAGAATTTACTTTGATCCATAAATATGACTTTCCTTACCGATGAATATCTCCACTCAATATTCAAAGATGGTTGTCACCCTTATCTCAAAACCCATCTAATCCTGGATAAAAAAGGCATTAAAGGAATAGGCGTGTTGGAACAGTTCTGCAAACTGAAATTGGTTGATCTTCGAAACAATTACCTTTTTTCAATCGAGAACTTGTCGAACCAGTCTTCATTGACGCACCTGTATCTCCAAGGTAATGAGCTGAGGGTTCTAACTGGCTTCCGGGGCTTGGTATCCCTCGAGGTCCTCTACTTGGACTTCAACAAAATTAATGTCATCGAAAACTTGGGCAGCTGCCCTCTCAAAACGTTGAGTGTCAAAGGACAGATCCTGCAGCCTGGTCAAGCCATCGCTTTCGAGCCTTTCACTTTAAAGGCTTTACAAAATCACTTAACAGTCCTGAATGTATCAAGGAACGGATTGCGATCTGTACAACAGCTTAGTGTTTTGAAGCATCTCGAAGAATTGGACGTTTCCGGTAACGAATTAAACAATCTCAAAACATTTATCAGTGAGGTAAGTGAATTTTCGGACCTGAAAAAGTTAAACCTAGCAGATAACCGTATCGCAAAAGAACCTTCTCTTTTTAAAGAAATCGTCATAGCTTGCTGGAGACTGGAAAGTATCAATGGTAAAAGAATTACCTCGAAAATGCGATCTTGGTGTGAAAATATGGATGCCAACAGACAAAGTGCCGAAGATAAAAATTTCTGGAAAGAATGTTTCGACGAAAGTGTTTCATGTTTCCCTACATCATTTAGGCCGCCCATGAACTTGGATTTTGCCAAAAAGGTGTACATGAGAATAAAAAGCGATGATTAAAAACATTTCTTAGGGTTTGACAAAGGTGAAAGTTTTATTTATTTAACTCTATAAAGCACTGTTATTTCATAAAATATTTGCCAATTAATTAATAAATTATTCATTCCCTTTATCTCTTCCCTAAATTTAAATGTTTTTTGTTTGCATATCATACGATTTGATTTAGTAATTTTGGAAAAGATTTCGTTGTAAAAAAAAAAAAATTAATATCATGTGGATACAATTATCAATTCACTTAAATGGCTGGGACTTAATAACCTGAGGCTAAATTTAATAACTGTATATCTCTTCTTAACACAAATTTCAATTCTTGAATAATTTAACGGCAACACTTAATAATCAAAACATACGATAATAAATAAATAATGATATTTATTATCTGATAACATTATAGTTTATTGGAACAATCTTTAAGGTATCACATTAACAGTTACATGAAAACAGTTACTACGAAGGGAAAAAAAAAAAATTAAATTTCTTTTCTTAGCTAGTAGTATGTACCATAGCTAATAATAGCTAATGCTATTATGCAATTACGCAAACTAATAATAGATAATGTAAGTTATCGCTTTTTAATTTGAAATAAATACTTTCAAAGCATTATGAAAGCTATTATTCAGGTTGTTTTGTTTTCACCTAATAACGATAAGAATTTCGCTTCCAATTAATAGTTTTTTTTTATTATGAACAGATGAAAAGTTCGGGTAGCAATCTGAATGCTTGAGGAAAAAATCTGGTGCGGGCAACACACGACTTTCACTTACCTCGATTTTTAAAATCAATGAAAGAATTTTCAAATACAGTTAGAGATAAAAATACGTGAAATTATTAAGGAATTAATCAAATTGAATTTATATAGAAACATGTGTTTTATTCAAAAATCTATTATATTATTATCTAAAATAATCAGTAAGTTTTATCTTGTTTTCATCACTCTCTATTAACTTTTAAAAGCTTGTGTTTCAGATGATATTTTTTTCTAAAATCTTTAGCTTTCCAACGGTATATCATACATGTATATCACTGCTCTTATGTTCAAAAACGAAAAATTGCATTAAAAAAATATTTTTTCTGTTTTCTCCTTTAGTTGGGTATCGAATTTATTCAATTTATATATTTACCTGTTTTTCATCAGCGTTAACAAGATAATATAGTTATTATTATTGAATCTACAAAATTAAAGGTACTTTAGGGGAAGAAAATTTAAAATATCGACATTTAAGCCCTGTCAGACCATTTTTATCCAAATAAAACCTACATGATATTAAAGCCCATTTAATGTTACATCGATATAGCGAGTTTAATCAAAATCGTCGGAACCGTTTTCGAGAAAATCGAATAAAGGTGCAAAATGCATGGTATAAATTGCCTCTTCTGGTAAGCTCATTTTGATGAAAAAAGTTTTGTCACGTCTCGGGCGTATAGTTGTTTTAAATATGAAATTTCAGTTTCATAGGACTTACCGTTTCGGCCCGGGAGTTACCACACACACACACACACACACACACACACACACACACACACACACACATAGACCTTTTTGCGGGATTTGGTTATTTGGACTCAGGGGACCCTAAAATGTGTATTTCCGTTGAAAACTGGAATTCGAAAATTTTTACGATCGCAATACTTCCCCTTACTATATATAGTAAGTGAAAGTAAAAAATAGTTAGTCTTAAATACTGTTGGGCTCGTTGCCTTGTTACGCAAATCAGAAGGTTTGAGAACAGGGCTAACCAAAGTTTTTTAAGAATAACTGAAGGATCATGGAAAGTAGATATCAATAATTTAATTCTCCGAAATGTTAAGATGATTTAGATTTAGATAGCTATATGTATTTATATTTATATATTTAATTATAACTACCAATTCCTCTAGATCTTCCGAACCAAGTTA
Source organism: Piezodorus guildinii (assembly GCA_023052935.1). Lineage (NCBI taxonomy): Eukaryota > Metazoa > Arthropoda > Insecta > Hemiptera > Pentatomidae > Piezodorus > Piezodorus guildinii. The sequence goes on along the minus strand of CM041293.1, from coordinate 80,590,991 downwards.
CGGGATTTTTACAATTTTCTTTATTAAACTATATTATTCAACTTTTCATTTCACCATAAAATAACCAGTATTTATTATCAGTCTTCTGCTGATTCTTCCACGACTTTTTTTTTTTTCCTTTTTGGATGGAATATTTTTTACTTCCGACTGTCTTTATTTTATTTGTCTTAGTAACTTGTGATCAGATTGAACCATGTCGCTAAGGATTTCTTTTAATATAACCGGAGAACCATTCGGTGAGTGAATTATAAAAATTGAAGAAATCATAAAACATTCGATCACTGATTAATTCAATTTCACAAGATCACTAATTGTATCATTATAATATTTTATTATTTCGAAGTCGTATTCTTACTTTTCCAAGTCAAATTCAAACTTGCCTATTTCAAATTCAACCATTTACGATTTTTATAAGTTGTTACAAATCATGCAAACATAATTTTGTTTTAAGAGTTTGAACTAGGTCGGAACGGATTCCAGAAGTTCAGAAATATCACACCTATCTGGGGTGAGGGCAGCATTAATGAGTGCTGTTCACTGTTTGTTCAAAAATTTACGGGTATTAGACAGTCTTGAAAACAAAGAAGATCGTTGAATTGCTTCCTCTCTTGATGGTGATCTACTGAGGGCTTTGGTAGAAGAAGCCCTCAGAACAACTGTTGAAGAACTTAACTTAACCTTAGCTAATCGACCGTCAATGGCCACTTCAAAGTGATTGAAAAAGTAAAAAAAGCTTGGAAGTTGTGTTCAACACACATCAAACAACCGTAAATAAAAACCAACTCCATGATGTTTGTTCTACACTTCTTTGCCGATAGAAAATACTACCCTTTTCTAGACAATTATATTATTTGTAATGAAAAGTTGATACTTTATGATAAAAGTAGACGACCTGGACAGAGGCTCGGCAAAGAAGAAGCAGCACAACATTTTCAAAGAAACCTGATGGTTACTATTTGGTTGGCTATTTGAGGAACTTAAGTCCTGAAGATATCATTAATGCCGAATCGTAACCAAATGAATTCAGAACATAAGAGATTCGCAATAATTGAGCCATATTTGGTTAATTGGAATGGGCCCATTTGGTTGCAGGACAACGCCCTGCCATCCCCATGTCTCACGTATGACGTCTCAATAACTGTTGGAGCTTGGAAATGGTATTCTTCAACACCCGCCCTACTCTCTGAGCCACTTGCATAATCATTTTTTTAGATACCTGGACCACTACATACGTGACAAAATATTTAATGGACAAGAAGAATTAAAAAACGTTCTATTGATGGGAAATTCTATTCCGAGAGAATGGAAAAGTTTCCAATATATTGATAGTAGTGGAGACTATTTTCATTAAATAAACCAGTTGTATTTTTTTTAAACCAAAATCCTGCAAAATTTTCTGGATAACCCAATACCTTATATTTTTAACACACTTTCTCATCCCTCTAACTTTATTCAACCTGCTTGGATCCTTTATACAACCTATCTGACGATCTACAGATCGTTCCTAGATTCTAGGTTCTAGATTGTAAACTTTATATCAAATATTTAATATGTTAATGTGATTTTATGATTTCCATTCCGAACAAAAAAATGTAAAATCGTATACAGCTTAGAGACGGCTGACCCGGGTGACGGAGGTCGCTCCCTAGGACGCCGTGAAGAAGGCAAACCTCCACGAGCCGCCCTCATATCCTCAGACGCGGGGGACACCGGCGGATCAATACAAATTGCCGGGGTTTTTACGCCCACCAAAAATTGGATCGGGAACCTGTGATTGGCCGGGGATCGGGGAGAGGTGGCCATTTCCATAGCTCGGCAATTTCCCTTTATGGCGAGGGGAGGGGGAAATCTTTCATTGCCTGGTTTTTGATATTCAGGTTTGATGCCTAGACCCCGGGGCCGCTCTATCCCGGCCTCTTTTGCATAATTGACTCTCCCTCTCTCTCTCTGCCCCTAAATCCTGCCCTCCCTCCGCTACATTTGCTTCAAGTGCCTGTCTGCTCATCTTCAGCTTTCACGAAATATATTCACTCTAATATCGGTAAGGTTTATATAAAAAAGTAACAGCCTTCTCAAGACGAATTTTACTTTACATAATAAGGTATATAACATAACTTGGTTGAGTGATAATATTTGAATCACCAGTTATAAATAAAATATTTCAATGAAGTAAAACTATGTCATAAGGCTTCCTTGGTTTTCATATAACAACGCTATGAATGGAAATAAAAGATAAACAAATTAATGTTTTTTAATTAATTTATTTGCACACCTACCCTTTCGGGTCATCAGCGGACCATTATTTACATAATTATATTTAATCCAAAAAAGTAATGTATCCCAAAAACAAACAGTTTATAAATCCTATGTTCATTAGCACTCAAGGTTTCCTTTATTAAAGCAGGTATGTTATGAATTGTTCTGGTGTGCATGATGTTACAATATGTTGTCTTGTAAGTGCTGTATTACAGGTGTCACAGATCCAGGTCTTTCTACCTTGCGTAAAGACTCAATATTTTCCACTTTTCGTGTATAAGGCGTTCCAAGGAACTATGTCCTGTGTGACTTCTTTTGATTTGTTAGAGGAATTGTCCATTTTGTATGCCACTTGTCATCATAACTTGCTTGCATTGCCTCTTCCAGTCTTCAGCTGTCGTAATGTTTACAATTTTAGTCTTCGGTTGATTCAGCCTAGGCCTGTTAGCTTCCCCATCGGCCACTTAATTACCTGCAGTACCAAAATGTGATGGAACCTATTCAAATAGAACTTTTTTACTCAAAGATTCATGCAATTGCCAAATAAAAATATTTATATCCCTTACTTAAATAACAATATAATTGCGGATCCTTCTGAGATATTAAATAAATTTAAACAACACTTTGACGGCATCTTAAATACGGAAAATAATAATCAATCTCCTCTCTCTGAATATCAGAGCGCTGAACCATGGATAGACGCACCGAGAAAAGAGGAAGTCGAAATGGCGATAGGAAAATTAAAACGTTATAAGGCCGCAGGAAATGATAATATCACGAGTGAATTAATCAAGGCGTGTGGAGAAGCGGGCGTTTCCAAAATACATTTTTTAGTTAAAAAGATCTGGGAAACTGAAAAAATGCCCGAAGAATGGAAAGAATCAATACTTATTCCGATTCACAAAAAAGGACCGAGGTCGGATTGTAACAACTATCGGGGGATCTCTCTTCTTCCAGTATGCTATAAAATATTCTCGTCAATTCTAAGTAGTCGAATCACGGAATACGCTGAGGAAATTATCGGAGATTACCAATGTGGTTTTAGGCGGAATCGCTCGACTATTGACCAAATATTTTCCTTACGTCAAATATTAGAGAAAAAATTGGAATACAACGGTGTAGTCCATCAACTTTATATCGATTTTAAAAAGGCTTATGATTCAATAGATCGTCAGAAGCTATATAACATCATGATTGAACAGGGAATACCTAGAAAGTTAGTAAACCTAGTAGAGATGTGTTTGTCAGAAACATTCCATAAAGTTAGAATCGGTCATAATTACTCCGAGAGATTTGAGGTGCGATCGGGTTTGAAACAGGGTGACTCCCTATCACCTGTGTTATTTAATATAGCTTTAGAATATGTCATAGAAAAGGTGATGTGTACCGAGAAGGGCTTAAATATGGGTGACAAGATTCCGGTTTTAGGGTATGCCGATGATCTGGTACTGCTAGGTGAAGACACGGAAACCATACAACTAAATACAAGTGTGTTAATAAAAACCGGTAAAGAAATAGGACTCGAATTAAATACCGATAAAACGAAGTATATGATTAGTAGCAGAAACGGTGTCGATCTTGGTGATATTGATGTATCAGGTCATACTTTTGAACACGTAGAGAAATTCAAGTATTTAGGTTCAATTATAACTAGAAAAAATGAAATCCAGGAAGAAATAAAGTCCCGGTTAAAGGTGGGAAATGCGTGTTATTATTCAGTTGCTAAGTTACTTAGTTCGCGGCTTCTATCTAAAAACTTAAAGATTAGAATTTATAAAACTATCATTCTTCCAACGGTTCTTTACGGATGTGAAACGTGGCCGCTTACTTTAAAGGATGAACAACGGCTTAAGGTTTTCGAAAATAAGGTATTGCGTAAAATATTTGGTCCAAAGAGAGATGGGGCCACTGGAGAGTTTAGAAGGTTACATAACGCGGAATTGCGGAACTTGCATCCTGTTAATATAATTGAGTTGATTGCATCGCGGAGACTCAAATGGGCGAGTAAAGTTGTTGGGCTCGATGACGAGCGGATTCCGAGAAAGTTGGTATTTGCTGATCCGGCTGGTAGGCGTCCGAAAGGCAGGCCGAGGCGTCGATGGGAGGATTGCGTTAAGGCTGATCTCGGGAGCTTGGGCTTGAATGGTGAGCATTGGACGAGTCTGTGTAGGCGGAATTTGGTGGTATCGGCATCGAACCTTCGGGTTCGCTAAGCCTGTTATTATTATTATTATTATTATATCCCTTACTTAAAGAGTCCGTCACTAGCTATTTTGCATCCCTAAAATTGATTATTACCAAGGTTTGGTATATCTCCAACAGTTCTCCTGTAAATATGCTGTTAATTCGGCGCAAAATGTCCGTCAAGAAAACTATTTTTCAATTCTTCTGATTTGGCAGTGCAGGTATTATTTTTTTTTACCACTAACCGAACTCTCATCATTTATATAAATACCTTTTGATTTTTGCCTTTGTATGGAAGGATGAAGACGTTTCTTAAGTTAAAACTGTATTCAACTATGATTCAATTTAAATACTATTTTTTATTGCTGCGTCATAATAAACAGGTTTACTTATTTGAAGTTTTTCAGTCTGGCACCCAGGACTGTTGTGCAAACTTCGTAAATTCCTTCCTCTTATATACTTTCTAATCTCTGACAGATCCTTCAAAAGAAACCACAATAGTTCCTATTCATCTCTTTTCACCCAGTCTGCTGGGGTTCCTCAAGGCAGTATCCTAGGACCCATTCTTTACACAGTCTATACAGCTGATATCCCAACCCATCCTAACACATTCCTTTCTACCTATGCCGATGACAATCGCGTGTTATCTGTTAATAACGATCCTACAATTGCTTCTCAAACTCTCCAACCCCACTTCAGAGACCTTGAGGTATGGTGTCAGAATTGTAGAATTAAAATCAATTCCAATAAATCCCAACAAATTACCTTTACCCTTCGTCGAAAACCTGTGACATCCTGCCCTACAGTGTCCTTTAATGATATTCCGCTTGTCCCGGTTGAACAGATCCGCTATTTAGGACTCCTGCTTGAAAAACGACTTATTTGGAATCCGCATACAAGACTGAAAATACAAGAAACTGCACGACGATTTCGGCTATTCCAACACTTACTAGACCGACGCTCTAACCTTTCACTTAACTACAAAAGACTCATTTACATGACCATCTAACTACTAAGCTCTACTAAACCATCAAACTCTTCCCGTATCCAATCCAAAATCCTTCGCAAAATTCTTAACGCTCCTTACTTTGTTACGAATAAAATCATCCACAATGACCTTAATGTTCCATATGTTGCTGATTTGGCCCATACCGGGTATCAAACCTTCCATGAAAAACTCCACTCCCACTCTAATCCATTAGTTTTAATCCTTGCTTCCGCTTCAATTCCTGATAATCCTCCGAGACGTCTGAAAAAAAAGATGTCCTCGAGACCTTCTTGTTTAGAGTCACTACCAAAGAGTACTGCCAAGAGTGCTGCCAATGGGCAGTTTCTCTTCATGTTTATTTCATGTGTTATAACATTTCAGCATATTGACTTGATCTATTTTTTGTACAGTTGTAAATTTCAATAAAAATATATTTAAAAACAAAAGTGTTTCAATGACCGCACCTCCAACCAACAACTGCTTAATATTTTTTTTTTATGTTTGCGTTAAAAAGATAATTCATTTACAGTTTTTTTTGTGTTTTTTTTTTTGCAGTTTAGTTTTTAATTATAATTATGCATTTTTAATTGTTTTCGTCTATTTAAAAACTTCTTAGTTAGACCGTAAGGAATTCAAAATATATTCAGATGAAATTTAATTATACAAACCCTCCGGCGGTTATGTTCGAGACTAAACGGCGCTGAAGGTAGAAGTAATAAAAACCTTGTAAATTATTCTGTAGATAGTGTTTACCCTGGAAAAGAGGGAGGATTGAGATAATTTTATGTAAAAGGCTGAGACAAGTTAGGAAGAGGCTTGCAGTCTGCAAGGAGATGTCCTGATTACTGTAATAGGGCGGGGATGAGGAAGCTCTACCAGGCAGCTGTAAAATTATACTCTCCTCCGAGGGTCTCTTAGCCGGTCCCTAACGAAATAATTATCCTCAAGATCTCTTCCTCTCTTCCTCCCCTTGTCTTCTCCTCCGCTACAACTGTATTCCTCTTCTCGTATGTCGTCTTGCCGCATATTGCGTTATCGTCGGAGGGCTTACAAGTTACTGAATGTACCTGTGGCTGACACGGGCATGGTGCAAAAAATGGCAGTTACAATAGTTATTTTAAGTATTGGGTTGTAAAATAAGTTTTTAAGTAGCGTTTTTCAATATATTAATTTAATCCTCTTTGTGTTTACAAAATTCATGTTTGCCATTTACTGATTTTTACTTGATATAATCGTGAAAATTTTGGAAATCTAGTTTTCCACAGAAATACACGTTTTAGGGTCCCCTGGGTCCAAATAACCAAGTCCCGCTAAAAGCTCTGGGTGTGTGTGTGTATGTGTGGTAACTCCCGGCGAAAACGAAAAGTCCTATGAAAGTGAAATTTCATATTTAAGACAACTATACGCCCAAGATATTACAGAAACGTTTTAATCAAAATCAGCTAACAATAAGAGCAATTTTATACCATGCATTTTCTTAAAAACCGGTCTTACGATTTTCATTAAATTGTATATATCGATGTAGAATTTGTTTTCCTTTAATATCATGTAAGTTTCATTCTGATTGAAATAGCCTGACAGGGCTTAAATGCCGATATTTTAAATTTTCTTCAACTAACGTACCTTTAATTATATAGATTTAAAAAAATAGGCCCATCAACTTGTCAGAATTGATAAATTACTGCTAAATATGAAAGTTGAGCGTATTTAATAAACAACTAAAAGAGAAAAGTATGTTAAGAAAACAGGGCCCTTAACATATTTTAAGTGCTGCCCTCTAGCAGACAGCATCATAATCAAGAGTACAACGCCATCTAGTGGCAGCCAAAGGCAAGGAACTCCCTGCCAAAAATTGCAGGCAATAGCGAGGTATGTAAAAGTCGTGTGTTGTCCGCACTAGATTTTTAAGGATTGGGCGCATTACTTCCTTATTAGGCATCCGAAAAGGAAAATCCGCTGCATAGAGGTGGTTAAAAAAATGTGCAGTGTGTATAGCGATGATGACTTAAGAAAGCACCGTACGTAAGTGGTTTCCTCGATTCAGAATCGGACATTTTGGCCTGGAAGACGGAAAGCTTTCGGATCGTCCTTCAGTTGTTGATGATGACCAAATTCAAAGAATCACCTGCAACATGTATTAGATAAAAATGGGTCGTATATAATTGATTAAAAATATTTACAAGAATCTGAAGTTTTAATTGAAATCAACAAAACAAACACAGTAAAAACGCTACGGACTTATTATACAACCCAATAATGGTAACATATCCTAGCTCGTCAAAAGACAAGCGGAGAAGTAAACTAAACAGCTTTCGATTTACAAAATATTGAGGATGATTCATTTTAACTACCGATGAATTTCATTTCTTCCGTTTTTGAGAAACTCGTAAAAAATTGAAAAATGCATAGTATAAAGTGGCTCTTTTGGTTAACTGATTTTGATTAAAAAGTTTCTGAAACATCTCGGTCGTAGTTGTCTTAAATATGAAATTTCAGTTTCATAGGCCTTTTTGTGGGACTTGGTCATTTGGACTCAGGGGACCCTAAAGCATGTATTTCCGGTGAAAACTAAAATTCGAAAATTTTCACGATCGCAATACTTTCCCTTACTATAAATTTCATAAATGAAAGTAAAATAAATTGTTAAAGAATTAATTACATTAATTTTCAATAGAAACTATTATCTATTATATTATCAGCTATGACAATCAGTTTTTTTTATCGAGTTCTCATCTCTCTCCATTAACTTTTACAATTTTGTGCATAAGATAATAGTTTTTCTTAAATCTTTATCTTATCAATGGTATATTATACATTTATATTACTGTTTTCAGGTTCAAAAACGATAAAATTTCATTAAAAAAAAAATATGTTTGGTCTTTTCTCTTTTAGTTGGATATCGTATTCCTTTAAATTATATATTTATCCGTTTTTTATGAGTACTTAATAGATGATATAGTTATTTTTATAGATACTACAAAATTAAAGGTTCTTTTGAGAAAGGAAATGTAAAATATCGGTATGTTAGCTCTATCAGGCTATTTCAATCAGAATTAAACCTGCATCATATTAAGGTCTTTTAAATTTTACATCGACATGGGGCCCACACGTCAAGACAAAACGTAAAACGCTAAACTTTCGACTTAGACTATTATATTCAATATTACATAGACGTTCTAAATTATCCGCCAGACAGAAACTAAATAATTACACTTATTTATTAAAACCAATATGGACTTATCAAACGATACCCTACACACTGACTTACGTATTCCAACTACAATAAACCACATTCGACTGACTTACAAACGATTTCACGACAAATTAAATGGACATAGAAACAAACTTGTACAAAACATGGCTACAACTGACATACCATACATAACTCGGCGTAGGCTGAAAAGGAGTTGGATGAGGGACCTCCTAGCCTGAAAAAATAGTTTGTTTTTGAATGTCAGGAGGATGCACCACTTGGTACTATCTCTCTCATGCCTACCCATGCTATGTTTATCATATATAACTCATTTACTGATTGTAACATATACAGGTGCAAATAAAAAATATTAAGTTAAAAAAAAAAAAAAAATTTACATCAATGAAGAGAGTTAAATCGAAATCGTTCGAGCCGTTTTTGAGAAAATCGTAAAAAGGTGGTGGTGGTACATGCATAGTATAAAATTGCTCTTCTAGTTAGTTGATTTTAATGAAGAAGTTGCTTTAACATTTAGGCGTATAGTTGTCTCAAATATGCAATTTCAGTATTGTACGAATATTAGTTTTCGTGCTGGACTTACCACCACACACACACCACACCCAGTGCTTTTAGCGGGACTTGTTCATTTGGACTCAGGGGACCCTAAAACGTGTATTTCCGGTAAAAGCTAGAATTCGAAAATTTTCACGACCACAATACTTTCCTTTGCTATATAGTTCATACCTATATATGCGGATGCAAGTGAAAGTAAAATTATTTCTATATTTTTCAAAATTTATGTAAGTCAAAACAATAATATCTCTAAGTAATTTTATTTCCCTTCTATAATATCATTATTCTGTCATATTTATATCGTACCTCTCGTTTTAAACTATCGTTTATAATAATAGTTATGGTCCACTATCATTGAAATAAGACCATGGCAAACTTACCGATGCCAGACATAAAATAGTAAGAACTTTTGAAAAAAACAGGCGAAGTACTCAAACTATAAGGTAACCCTGTGATCTTCAATGCAGTCAAATTATGAAAAAGCTCCCTGAGTACAAAGAGGCTACTTATGGTTAGATTATAGGGCGGATCGGGGAAACCGTATCCCAGAAGGAGAGAGTTTGGAAGTTGTTAAGTGGGCGGGTGTATTATTGAAGCTACTGGAAGAAAGCACGCCAGGAGGACATGAAATATATATAGTGGCATGTGCTCTCGGCTTTCAGGGAGCGTCCTAATCAGATTTGCAACTGCTTCGGTAATTAGATTAATGCAGTGAGGCCGCAACACACACATGATGCGGCGCACGCATCGGCCATCGCCGACGCATTCTCCCACAGCGTATTATAACTCCGGACAGCTTCATACGATGGATAGGACTTTAATGATGTGAGCCAAGGATCTATCATCGTCCTCATTAGCTCGAATACCTCTATGACACATTACTTGAGCTGATTTTTATTTTAGATTGGAAAGAAGGTGATGTATTTTACATGGTTCCGAGAAATAAAATATTATTATTTTAATGCCTTTGAACATCTTATATAAAATAAAATCTGACATCCGTCCGAAGGCCCCATATTTCAGTAATATTGTCAAAACATATCAAAACAAATCCCAGATATTAGTTATGAATCACACTTGCAAAACTAAATATATCGTAAAAATAAAACAAAAACCAAAATAAAGGAAGACAAATAATAATGGTAGAATAAGTTATAATTAAACAAAGTTGAGAATAATCAGACAAAAAATAGCTTATTTGTTTCTATTTGATAGGATTATTAACTGGAATATATTGTATCAAAGGAAGAAAGATAACCTTCAAAATTATTTTATTCAAGAAAGGAATGGAAATTTACAACCAAACCAATTTAACACGTTCACGTCGGCGTGACCCTCCGCTGGGTCACACTTGACTGTCCCATAGGGCGACGTGCATCACATCACTTGTTATTATAAAATAAGTTTATTTTATTTTTTCTTAACATTATTTGTCGTACGAATTAACAAGCATAAGGGTTTATTTATTAAATATTTTATAACATCCCCCCTCAACGGACTCTTATCGGTTAATTTCACTTGATTACTCTTCTTTAAGCATTTCATTGAGCTGTGCGTGATTTCTTTTCGTATTATTATTCCCATAATATGATATAAGAATATAATATATAATGATAATAATGTAAGAATCGTTTTAATAATAAATAATAATATAAGAATCTTATTTTAAAGTATTTCCGTAATTATTCCTTCAACTCATATGTGTATGTCAAAACTGTTACAATCTCGCATTTAGCGCGTTGGAAGCCAAGTATGTTGTGATCTCGCATTAAACATGTTGGAACAGTTGAGACGTTGATTTCCAAAAGGTACTATATCCATTCTAGGAAATTTTACAGGAAGCGCGAAAATCTCTCATTACTATATTATTAAACTAGCTAATTTGGGTCTTTTTGTCTTAAAATATAGAATTATTTTTTTGCTATAATAACAACATCATATTAAAGTTATGAAATGATTTTTTTAGAATGATTTAGAACGAAAATAGATTCGTAATTAGTACTTTTAGAAAATGACCGCATTTATAAATCGCGTTCTTTATTGACTTGAGAATTCATTAGATAACATCAAATAGAATATTTTGATAAAACTAAATGATGAGAATACAAATATGTCAAAATATCAATTTCGTAAAAAATGTCCTTTAGTACCTTTTGGAAATCAACGTCCAGTTGTGTCGCCCCGTCCCACAAGTGTGAAGCTAACACAGTTCCGCATCACGCGGAAAAACGTAGATATTCGCCCCGGCGTGTACGTGTTAATATACTATGGGCGATGATAACTATTGCTATTTCAGCTATTTAACTACTGATCATGAAAGTGGGTCACCTACGGTGTAGTGGCTGGTTTAACAGCCTCCTATACCCAAAATCACGGGTTCAAACCTGGTAGGTAGCCCTATGACTTTAATTGGACTTAAAAATCCTTGGATCCTTTCGGAGGGGACGTAAAATGGTTTTTCTAGCCTGTACGATGCCAGGTACTCGTTGAAGATCCCTATCCTTATAAAACTAGGCGAAATTAATGACTCACGTTGTAACATCGTCTGATTAGCAAAAGTAGCATAAAAGTGACATTAAATAAATAAAAAAAGTAATAATGAAATTAAATGCCACTTACCGCGGGCAAATAGATGTGTTTGTGCAATGCCTGAATGATTTTTGCTACAAGCCAAAGGTTTCTAAATATTTTTCATTAATAATTTTCTAAAGACAACTCCCTGGGTTTGGAGCCATTTGTTGGGAACCACTCATTTAGTCAACCAACTAACCAAACTGCTTGTTTTCACAAAAATATTTTATAACATATTTTAATGAGGAATCCAAAAATGACTTTTTGTCATTGACAAAAAAATATCAGAATTGTTTATCAATAACAACATGCTTTGATGGCTGTATGAATCTTCATCTATTTAACATCGTTGTCCAGAGATAATATATCAGCATAAATTTCTTGTTTACATATGTTCATTCAATGTTTTTTTGTTTTTTTTTTCTAAAAAAGTCTATAGAATGGACGTGTCTCTTGGTCAGAGATTTTATTATATCATCTAATAAATTTCTTCCACGTATTTTTTTCTGTCTTGGATAATTTATTTTATATAGTGAATTCTCTAAATGTTTATCCTGCTATATATAATTGAATTGACTATTTAAGGGATCAATATGATAATGGCAATTATATCAGTTTGCGCTGAGAGGCGGCTCAGATGGATCGGAGCGTGGCTCGTCCCAAGGGAGGGTGACAGGCCTCATGCAATCCGATATTGCTCCTAATATCACTCTCTTATATTATAATGCAACCCACCAGATTCGGACCATTTACTTTTTAAAGTTATAAACAGAAAATTATTTATGCTATTTATTATTAGGTGTATTTTCTTCGTTTTTTAAAAATCTTAATAGACTATTGCGATGGTAATCATGATATCTAGACACGCTTATGGAGTTTTTTGAAATTGCTTACATATATTGCTATGTTTTTAACCTGCTGCTTTTCTAAGGCAGCTGTAGCTTCAAAAACTAGCTTACTTACTATATTTAGTCAATATATCAACTACATTTAATGATACCATTGGATTTCCTTTCCAAAGGTATCGTGTTTACCAATCCAAGAGGTGGCATGCAGGGTAAGATTAAAGTAAACAAGATTCAATTAATACATTATTATAATTATTCACTAACACATATAAATTATATCAACATATTGCCTAGAACTTTGATTGAGAATACTGAGGGACATTTTCTCTACTACCTTTGCCATACAATATTACAAATAACAATATACCTTTGAAACACTTAACCGGCTGGCGAAGGTGAAATCAGTATTAGGTCCCCTTTCTCGGCATCATCCTCCAGCTGCTCTCAGAACACCGACGGCCACCTCCTTTTCTTGTAGGTGGAACCCGACTCACTCTTCTTGAGGATAAAACTTGACTAACTTTTCGGTTCTTCTCTCTCATTCTTGTCACCTCGGGTGGGCCGATATGGGAAGTGCCCCGGTTGGCGGTATAGCCTTTGTGCTATTATTCTTATCTTTCCACCCATCTTAATATTCTTGTTGGCCGCCGCTGGGAGGAAACTACCAGAGGTTTCTGGTACCGCTGGGGGGCTCATACCGATGGGAAATCTAGGGGGCTAGGTAAACAACCTTTTGATGTTTTGCCGACAAAGGTTCGTTATCATTAATTGTTTAATATTAAAATTATTTAATTATGAGCACCCCTCAGTATCCTCAATACATTTCAATAATATATACATACATACAGTTTCATCTCGGTAATCGGAACTAATTGTGCTGGGGTAGGAGGGAGAATTTGTATTACTGAAATATTCGCATTAAAGAATGTCATTGGGAAAATGCTTTTTTTAAAAAATCTGGTACGGGCAACACACGACTTTCACTTACCTTGACTCTTAAAATCATTTTATTAACTATTAAATATACGATACTTAAGTTACAAAAATATTGGTAGTAGATTTTAATAAAACGTGTATCCATTTTCGTTGGAAACATATGATTTAGGTTAAATAATATAACTTTATTAAATTGTTAATCAGTAATAAGATTATTCCCCATTCGTCACTTTATATTTCCTTTTACAACTTTGTGTATCAGATAATGTTTTTTCTAATATCTTTATCTTTCCAACGGTATATTATACGTTTATATAATACTCCCAGCTACCTCCCTATATCCACAGTCTTCTGCAATTTAAATCGTCAATCCACTCCCTCGAAACTAGATCACGCCATTCTGACTTTATATCTTTCCATAGAACAAAAACTTTTGATCACTCCTTTCTTGTCCGCTCTACTACTCTCTGGAATTCCTTACCTACTCATATCCGCCATGATTCATCCCTACCATCATTCAAGTCTCAGCTGTTCCAGTACCTACTGTCATCCCAAACAGACGCTGAACTACAAGCCTGATATTTCAAATCAAATTTCAATTCATAGAGAAAATTTATTATTTATTGTTTATATTAAACTCAGTGAATGAATATGTTATTATGACCAGTTACAATGTTTTATTTTATTCAACGCTTTAATCTATAAGATGTTGTGTATATTACTCTTTTATTTTATTTACTCTTTTATATACTTTAATCCACTTTTTTTTTTCTGATACCATTGTAAATAAAAATTAATTATAATCCTTTGGTCTTTTGGCCAGACACATCGTATATCTTAATTGCACATATCAATTGTTCTTAAGGGACCCTGTCCCGGGATAATAAAAATTTTTTTTTTATTTTTTCTATTTCTATATTACTGCTCTTATTATGAAAAACACAAATATTGCATAGAAAAATATGTTTGCACTTTTTTCTCCTTTAGTTGTTTATTAAATTCGCTCAACTTGAATATTTAGTTGCTATTTATCAATGATAATAAGATGACGTCCCTAATTTTTTGAAATATACAAAATTAAAGGTACTATAGAGGAAGAAATTTCAAAATATCAGCATTAAAGCCCTGTCTGACTATTTCAATCAGAATAAAACCTACATGACATTAAAACCCATTAAATTTTACATCGTTATAGAGAGGTTAATCAAAATCGTTTGTGCCGTTTTTGAAAAAATCATAAAAAGATGCAAAATGCATGGTATAAAGTGGCTCTTCTGGTTAGACGATTTTGATGAAAAAGTTGCTGTAACATCTCGGGCCAATAGTTTTCTTAAATAATTAATTTCAATTTACTACGACTTAAGGTTATTGCGCTAGCTTACCACACTCACACAGACCTTTTTTCGGGACTTGGTCATTTGGATTCAGGAGATTAGGGTGTATTTCCGTTGAAAACTGAAAATCGAAAATTTTCACGATCGCAATACTTTCCCTTACTATATATTTCAAATATAGGTAAGTGAAAGTAAAAATCAACAATATGAATGCACATAACAACCACAGTGCTATTTATGTAATACTATTTCTTTCACTTACGTCTATTTGAAATATGTAGTAAAGGAAAGTATTGATTTTATATATATATATATATATATATATATATATATATATATATATATATAATTTTATTTTATTAACAACTTGCTGACCCGACAGACGATGTCCTGTATGACCTATGTCTTAGCAAAATCAGTCAAGCCGTTCACGGGATGACCAGGGAAAAGATGGTTTCATTTTTATATTTGTAGATAAAGAGATTACCTAAGGAAATAAAAAATAAAACAAACCTATTCACTCAAGTAGCGTCTTTTTTTCTTTCATTAGATAATTCTCCTGACTAATATAAATATAAAAAATAGAGAAAACGGCCAAGCCGTTCACGCGAGATGCGATGACCAAGGAAAAGGGCTATTCATTTATATATATATATATATATATATATATATATATATATATATATATATATATATATATATAGGGAGCGGCGTGGTCTAGTGGATAGAGTGCTAGTCTGCTGTGCTCCGGGTCCTGGGTTCGAATCCCGGCTGTGGCGGAATATTATTTATTCTGTTAATTCAGTCGGGGGGCGACCCCAGGGTATTGAGACCCTCCTAGGGCAGACCCAGCCTCTATAAAGTGGGTACCCAAATTAATTGGGGAAAAACCTGGCGGCTGAGCGCGATTAAGGCCTAACCACCTCATTGCACTGCCGTTGGCCTAGAAACAGTACGAATCTCTATATGTACTGAGCCCAAGACCCTTCATGGGTTGTAGTGGTACAGGTTTATATATATATATATATATATATATATATATATTATAGCGATTATAATTATCTTTAAAATATTTAAAAAGAAAAAACCTATCTACAAAAGTGACTTTTTTCTCTTTTTCTTCCATAAGATCATTCTCCTGACTCATATAAAAATAACAAAAAAAGAGTTAGATAAATTAGTCAAGACGTTCAGGCGCGATGCGTTGACCAAAAGAAAAGTAGATTCATTTTTAATCCGTATAATAATTAAACTGTATAATATACCTTTGGAATACTAAAGGTTTTAGAAAAAAAATATTATCTTATAGATACTATTGAACAAGTTAAAAGAGAGTGCCGCGCGTTTTTGACTAAAAGAAACATGTTGAAGGATGCACATTACAGTTTTTCGGTTTCAAAGCTCCAATGTTACCCAATATGAGCTAACAGTTTTACACTAGTCAAGACTTGGAAAAATATATTTATTTAACTTTTAAATATTTTCTTTTGAATTGTCATTATTTTTAATGTGGTTGTTTATCCTGGGACTTGGTTACAGGTGCTTTGCCTATGAACCCGGAGAGAGGGCAGTCCTCTAAAGCTGTCAGGGCTGACTAATGCCCCTCATAATGGCGGAAGCACCCCCGAGCGGGTCCAGCTATGCGCAATCATCACTGGATTTAATTTGGCCTCGCTGTTAGGACTCTATATATGAGCTACCATCAATCCTCAGTCCAATCCTCCCTCACTCCAGAGGCTCTGA
The DNA here is from genome assembly GCA_023052935.1 of Piezodorus guildinii. Lineage (NCBI taxonomy): Eukaryota > Metazoa > Arthropoda > Insecta > Hemiptera > Pentatomidae > Piezodorus > Piezodorus guildinii. Next base: position 80,574,365 of record CM041293.1, on the reverse strand, counting down.
TTCAGTGAGCGCTAAATGCTCTCTTTGTTCAATAGTCCTCCAGGGAATTAACCTTAAATAAATAAAACCTGAATATACAACGCCATTGTATCACCTCTTTTGGTTTATCATCTTCAATAAGGACCCCTGGTAACTGATCTAGTGAAAAACAAATTCAACCCACCTATGCCTCTTAAAATGTAGGTTTAACGTTCAAAGGTAGGTTTTTTAATATTTTTATTTTTAGATAGGCAACACCATCTCTGATCACTTTGAAATGAATTTCAAAACTCAATGTTACCATCAGCCGTTCGGTTTCAAAATGGTAGCCTATCAGTATTGCAGAGTTACTGTAATGAGGAAAGCAGAAAACAACTTAGTTGCATCGCTTCGGTTCTCGTAGGTTCTTAATTAAATTAAGTTTTTTCATAGAATTTCTTCTTTTCTTGCAGCCACATAAATTTGATACACACTTTTTCAGAAACTCATGTTTAATATAATAATGGTATTTAAACCAGCAAACGGTTAGAATTAGAAGTCCCTGACTTTACTAAATATGAGAAGAAGAATCGTACCTGATCTAACCTAATAGACATTTTTTTTTTTTTAAAGTACTAATAGATAAAAGTTTAAAACAAATCTTGTTTTTAAAGGCCATAATTAAATAAAAGGTCCTTTGAATATTCGCTTTTTTTATGAAGAGTAGACAACAAAATCAACTTACCAATTAAGAAAAATATTTCGCAGATGGAGAATAGAAAAATATGCATAACTTAGTAATTAACATCATAATGAAGTTAGTTATCTCGGCACTTATTCTTCCAAAAAGTACTATACCCCTCTTAATTCTTTAAAAAAGTGTTATATCTACGTTTTATTCCAAAAAGTACTATATCCATATTATTATTGTCTTTCGCTCATACTTCGATAATTACAAAATCATAATGGTAATTATCTATTGATATTTACAACTGTATTTCATAACACAACTAGTGTAAAAAGGCTACCCATTAGCAGCACTCTAAAAATATTCTAAACTGAAAGGTTTAGAGGGCATCTTCTTTTCAGACGCTTTGGAGGATTATTAGCTATTGAAGAGGAAGAAAGGATTGAAATTAAACAGTTAGATGGGAATGGAGTTTGTCATGGAAGGAGAGGTATCTGGTCAGTAACATCAATAACATACGGAACATAAAGATCATTATGGATGAGTAAAAAAATAAAATTATGAAATTGAAAAATAAAAATTGATTTCGAGTAATGATGGGTGTTATTCACCGATTCCTTAATTATATTTGTAGTTAGAGGAAAATTATTTTGGGAAAGCTTATAGGAACCAATACGCAGATAATTATTAAAAAATAAATAAATAATAATTGTTATTGGCTTAAAATCCAAGTGCCAAAATATATAATGTACTAGATCTCAAAGCAACAAATAAAGGACTATTACCTACATGTAGGGCCAAATTAACAACTTTGGAATATTAAGATCGTTATAGATAATATTACTCATGACAAAGACAGGTTTTATAAAAGTTTAAAGTAAAGTTTTATGGAGGACTTAAGAAGGTAAGGATTGTATACGAGGTGGTTTAGTGAATCCCCAAAACTCTAATGTCATTTTATAGAAATCAAAGTGAGTGTTTTAAAGTAAATTAGTGAGTTACAATGTCTGTCTCGGTTTTAGGGCGTACATCAGCTTGGTCATCAACGCCCGATGGTTAGTTATGGTTTATCCTTCGAAGGTGTTTATTCTTAGTTCAAGAGGAATTAAAATGATAGAAGAAAAAAAAATAATAATAAAAAGTAAAGGTATAAAAATAAATAAATAAATTAAACAATAATAATAATAGGATAAGGAATTAAACAGATACATAATAAAGAGGGTACGTCCTCGAGATCTCGACTTTCTTGAAGCTCTCCGATGTGGGAATGAACAGGTAAGGATAAAATAATTGGATCATAATTGTTCCATATGCTATGTTTTTGACCGGCTGATTTTCAAAGACAGCGATAGCTTCAAAAACAGTGTTAATTAATATTTTTATTGTAGTTATCTAAGGTATTTTCTAAAAACATTCCAGTTCTGTTCCAAGGGTATCGTGTTTACCAATCACAATAGGGTGCATGCAGGGCAAGATTAAATTAGTAACAGGTTTAAATTATTATTAAAGATACCTAATACATAGTTTTTAAACTTTACTCTATTTACATAATGTCTAAAACTATGACTGAGAATACTGAGGGACATATTACAGTTAACTTTGCCAAACAATATAGCTACAAAAAGATATCTAAAAACACTTAGCTGGCTGGCGAAAGTGAAATCCGTCTTAGGCGTTCTCGGTTCAATTCCATAGAATCTGGCTGGACTCATTTCGAGCTGCTCTCCGATCTCCGACGGGCTTCTCTCGGATCTCTGACTCTCCTGGGTGTGAACTTCCACTCTTCTGTCTCTGGAATACGAGTGACCTCTCTGATTATCAATCCTCATCCTCATCACCTCTATCCCCTTTTGGAAATTTCCGATCTCCTATCGGTAGTCATGACAAAAGGGGATGGGGCTGATATGGGATGTGCCCGAATTTGGTGGTCCAGCCTTTTTTCTACCCCTAATACTCTTCTCGGCTAATAGATGGGGTCTAAGAAGTTCTCTGTGCCGCCGGGGGCTAGGCCGATGGGGAACCTTAGGAGGGAAGGTAAACGTCTTCTGAGCTTTTGCCTCCAGATCTTATAGATATTTATTTGGTTGATATTAAAATAATATAATAATGAATGTACTCCCCTGAGTATCCTCAATACATTACAAATAATACATATATTATCAACATAGAAGGTAAGAATATAAACCGGTTAAAATTCATATTTAGTTCATACTGTATAAACTACGTATAGACTGCTCAAGCTAATTGCGAAAAAATAAGATTTTTAAATAACGCAATTTCGACTTGTTAACAAACCAATGTTATTTTCAGCATCTAACCGTCATAATACAAATTTTAGCTTACTTCATCAAGAAATGTTCTGTTCGTATTCCCTCAGCTCAAGATAATTAGGGAACATTCCTAGTAATTATCTCTTACATTCGATGACCGTCTTATTTAATATCCTTCTCAGTATTACTAAGTGCTATCATAGGGGCTGTGTAGGCTGAGGAGATTGTGCATTATGGGAGGGGGGCGTGAAAGATTTTGGAGGGAATGCAAGAATCCTGGCCGGGACACGGGTCGGATTCCTGGCTAAAATGAAAACTGGGCGAGAGGGCCAACAGTTAATAACTTGGCTCTTGCATTCCTCCTGGAGATCAATAGCTGGACCACCGCAGGCCTCTCTCTTCACTGCTCTATTTAACTTGCTCATTTTTCATTTGTCTGCCGAAAAGCCTACCACTTTTTCAGTCGACTGTGTTAGGAGTGCTATCAGGAAATGGCGCGTTCCCGGGTCTACAGTTGTAGATATCAGAAACGATGATATTATATAAATATTATTACTTAACTGATTTAAAATGATAAAAACGAAATAAAAGGTTCCAAACATATAATCATGAAGTGAATGCACAAATGCATAAAAATCAAGAAAATGGTAGAATATGTTATATGGTTGCTCTGCAACCAGTTATTATTAAATACGTACTGTTTTCAGTAAGAAAATGAAAACATTTCCAAAATAAAAAAAATTGTGATTGAATGATATTTGATAGGATGAAGCCTGTCAAATGCCATTTAATATCGAACAAGGAACATTTCACCGATCACATTAATACCGACTATCGGTTATTCATCAAGGTTCCCTTCATCAGTACTACTGAAATAAAGTTCAACATACGTTTTTGTTTTTTTTAATGCAGTTTTTAACAACAACTAACAATAAAGTGCTTTGTTACTTTACCACCGCTATTAAGGAAAGTCTGACCTACTGGACTTCGCAATATAATTTATTTACTCGTATTAATTAATGCTCATTTGGATGATAAATAATTGCCTACAAAATAATAAACAAAGGTGTATGAGTGGATATTAATAAAAAAATAAATGAGATATGTATTAATGTATATCGCCCTCTCTCTCTCTCTCTTTCATCCCCTCCTCCCTTCCCCCTGACAAAGAAAGGTAAATTTGCAAAATCATGATTTTTTATTCGAATCTGTGAACTCGGTTTTCGGTCAGTAATGATTCCAATATTGCATTCCAACTCTTCAATCCCATATCAGGTATATTGAAGACTGGTATTGAAATTGGAGGATTAAAATAAGCTTCTCTTAACTTATGAATTCATGCAATACAATATCCGTTACTAAAATTTCTTCTATCTTTATTGAACAGATCCGATCCTTACCCCTTCCATTTTGAAAAATTCTAGATTGGATTCTTCATAAAATAGCTAAACGACTATGCTCCTTGAAACGAATAAAACACTGCATTGTGGCTTTAATATTACGTATTTTTCCGATTTGGCACAAACTACGTACCTTTCCTATATAATTATCCTTGGAGGCGTATAAAAAGAGGGTTTGAACGCGCTTTGGATTCTTTTCGCTTTGATTATAATTTTCAATGTAATGCTACTGATCAGTTTTTTCTTTGTGTGTACATCATGCTATAATATGTTTGTTGTATACCATTATCTAGTTATAAATTCCAATAAATATGTTATTGAAAATATGCATATTTATAAATTTATATCGTAATATCAAATATGAATTAATATACAAAATAAAATGTAAAATGTATGTCTCTCTCAAAAATTTTTCTTCTTCTAAATTCGATTTTAGCTCATAACATTACTTATTTTTCAAATTGCTGAATTGATTTTAATATTAATGGTTTCTGACTCGAATTATTTTTAGTTATTAAAGTCTTTAAATAATGCAAATATTTAAAATTTAATATACAATTTTTATTTGAAAAATATTTTGAACATGCCCTCTTGTTTTGTTTACATAGACAGACAATCACTCGATACCATAATAAACCCAGTAATGTACTTAGGAATTATCTTAAAGAAAAAGTTGACTTAGGACCTACAAGTCGAGACAAAACGTATCCAAAACGTGACTGTGATTATTATATTTGATACTACGTAGGCGTTCTAAATTACTCATGAGATAGAAACTTAACGTATACTCTTATTTACTAATACCTCAATGAATTTATGCTTGTCAAAATTACCGACATGCTAAAAAAAAAAAATACAAACCTTTCAGTCTCAAAAGGTAAGACTGGCTACGAACCCAGAACCATATATTTTAAAGAACAAACCATTCCTACAGGCTTATGTCTTCCGACTACAGCAAACCACATTCGAATGACTTGCAGACGATATCACGATAAACCACATGGAAACATTAACAAAGTTGTTCAAAATATGGCTATATCAATAAAATTGAGTAAAAAAAATACAAATTTTGAAGTAAAGATATAATTGACCCTACTTTATGTATCTAAAGGGCTATATTGGTAGTTAAGAAATCCTCATTTTAGACGCCTCCAAGGATAATTATAGGAAAGGTACGTAGTTTGTGCCAAATCGGCAAAATATGTAATATTAAAGCCACAATTTTATTCGTTTATTATTATCGTTTATTATTAAAGCAGTATTTTATTCGTTTCAAGGAGCATAGTCGTTTTGGTCTTTTATGATGAATCCAATCTAGAATTTTTCAAAATTGAAGAGGTAAGGACCGCATCTGTTCAATAAAGATAGGAGAAATTTTAGTAAAGGATACTGTAATGCAGGAATTCATAGGTTAAGGACACTTTATATTAATCCTACAATTTTGACACCATTCTTCAATATATCTCATATAGGATGGAAGAGATGGAATGCAATATATTATTATTATTATTATAATTAATGATCGAAAACCCAGTTAAAAAATTATTACCAAAACTATGAGCTCAATTACTTCGGTCTACAAGTTACTCAGATATCTTCTAGAAGTTGAGTGGGGAAGGATCCAAAGTGGAATTCAGATGCTAAAATCTATAGAAAAAAAAATGTAAAAGTTTTTGAAATCTAATGCAGTCAAAAACGATGTTGAATGAAAATGTTGAATCATCGACATAATTGGTCGTAAAATTAAGATATTTTAAAATTAATTATTCATTACTGTAACGAAGACATTGAAGTAAAACGCAAAAGCAGGTCAGTTAGGAAGAGGAATTGCCAGCAATGAAAAGTAATAAAGGATTTTAGTAGGAATGGGCGCCATTAAATCCAAGGCTGGAAGGGGTTGCAGCTGCTCAATGACATAATTAGAGGGAAGGGAGGAAGAGTGCGGGGGATGATGAAGTAGAGGAAGGAGGAATGTGGAGGTCTTTAGGCCCTGGAATCCGACAGGAGGATATTGCCGCCCTGGCACAGATCTTCCAGGATTCGCTATCAACTATTTAATACCTTTCGATATACCGTCCCTCCCAACCCTTTCTATCCCAAGTCAATCTATGACTTATTTCCACGTACTATGATCTCGGGTTGATGTTCCTTGTTGACAGTGTAATGGAAAGGATCGATAAAACTTGATAATGAGGTCAGAACTCCTCGGTGAATTATGAAAGTCCAGAAATATAGACCTTAATTAATCCAGAAATCAGGAATCAATTTTCTTCTTTTTTCTTATCTCTATCCTTTTTATAATCATTCAAAATCAAGGGAGGCATAAGTTACTCAGAACTTGAATGTATCAAGATTGAGTTACAAGAATATGTTAACTTTGCACCCTTAAACTTTGGGTTGTAAAATAAGTTCCTAGCGTTTATTACTAGTAATTTCAATAAAAACTTCAGATTCTTGTAAATACTTTTAATAAAATTATATACGACCCAATTTTATCTATTAAATTTTGCCATTTTTCATGTATTTTTTTTAATGCTGCCCAGCCAGAACGGCGCTTTGCGTCTTCCAATTCAAATATTACCGTTCTGAACCGAGCAAACCACTTACGGACGGGCTTCACCTAGGCATCATCGCCATACTAATAATAATAATAATAGGCTTAGCGAACCCGAAGGTTCGATGCCGATACCACCAAATTCCGCTTACACAGGCTCGTCCAATGCTCACCATTCAAGCCCAAGCTCCCGAGATCAGCCTTAACGCAATTCTCCCACCTCCGCTTCGGCCTAACTTTCGGACGCCTACCAGTCGAATCAGCAAATATCAACTTTCTCGGAATCCGCTCGTCATCGAGCCCAACAACTTTACTCGCCCATTTGAGTCTCCGCGATGCAATCAGCTCAATTATGATCACAGGATGCAAGTTCCGCAATTCCGCGTTGTGCAACCTTCTAAACTCCCCAGTGGCCTCATCTCTCTTCGGACCAAATATTTTACGCAATATCTTATTTTCGAAAACCTTAAGCCGTTGTTCATCCTTCAGAGTAAGCGGCCACGTTTCACATCCGTAAAGAACCATTGAAGGATAATAGTTTTCATAAATTCTAATCTTTAAGTTTTTAGATAGAAGCCGCGAACTAAGTAACTTAGCAACTGAATAATAACACGCATTTCCCACCTTTAACCAGGACTTTATTTCTTCCTGGATTTCATTTTTTCTAGTTATAATTGAACCTAAATACTTGAATTTCTCTACTTGTTCAAAAGTATGACCTGATACATCAATATCACCAAGATCGACACCGTTTTTGCTACTAATCATATACTTCGTCTTATCGGTATTTAATACGAGTCCTATTTCTTTACCGGTTTTTATTAACACACTTGTATTTAGTTGTATGATTTCCGTGTTTTCACCTAGCAGTACCAGATCATCGGCATGCCCCAAAACCGGAATCTTGTCACCTATATTTAAGCCTTTCTCGGTACACATCACCTTTTCTATGACATATTCTAAAGCTATATTAAATAACACAGGTGAAAGGGAGTCACTCTGTTTCAAACCCGAACGCACCTCAAATCTCTCGGAGTAATTATGACCGATTCTAACTTTATGGAATGTTTCCGACAAACACATCTCTACTAGGTTTACTAACTTTCTAGGTATTCTCTGTTCAATCATGATGTTATATAGCTTCTGACGGTCTATTGAATCATAAGCCTTTTTAAAATCGATATAAAGTTGATGGACTACACCGTTTTATTCCAATTTTTTTCTCTAATATTTGACGTAAGGAAAATATTTGGTTAATAGTCGAGCGATTCCGCCTAAAACCACAATGGTAATCTCCGATAATTTCCTCAGCGTATTCCGTGATTCGACTAGTTAGAATTGACGAGAATATTTTATAGTATTCATCGCCATACACACTGCAAATTTTGTTAATCATCTGTGCAGCGGATTTTCCTTTTTGGAAATAAAAAAAATCATTAAATGACAAAAATGAATTTTTTTCTCTTCTATTTTGAGCAAGCAAAATACTATTTAAGGATGAGGAATCTCGGTTGAAATCGATGCATAAAATCACCTCAACTAATCCTTTTTTAGTATGTGTAAACCTTATTAAGCACGTAAACATGATTTTATAAACACAGAATGGATTAAATTGAAATATTGAAAAACACCACGAACTTATTTTACAGCCCAAATTATAATTCCTTTTTATTTATTTTTTTTTTTTATTTTTTTTTTTTATTTTTTTTTTATTTATTTTTTTTTCATAGCCCCTTCTATTTTCTCATCTCAAGTTATTTAAGAATTTTCCTTTATCTTCAAGTATGCATTTTAAGGATGTATTTCAGCATCAACATATCTGAAGTTAATCTAATTTATAATTAGGTGATGGGACTAACCTATCGGTTTATGGACTTAAATCATAAAGTAGAACTTAATTTTGGAAAATATTCTGCCGGAAAAGGTGTCAGCTTACCGTATAGAAGTCATTTACGATTTGCTTTTTCTAACGGGTAAAAGCAAAATTTGAGTTTTAAATAAAATATTATATCTTGCATTGTTCCTTTATTTGTTTCAATAAAAGGGTCTTGTCGAAATATTTTTTAAATTTTATTTTGCCAAAAAAGAAATTAGTAGGATACCATTTAAATGTATTTACCAATACTATTTATTTAATGTTTAATATTTACCATTACCAAAAAATTAGGATAATATATTTGTAATTTTAACATTTTAATGTCTGTTTGGGATGCTATAAGGTGTTGGGAAAGATGGGATTTGAATGAGAGAAAGGAAGAAGCATGGAGGATATGAGTGGATAAGGAAATTCAGTGGGCTGTTGAGCGGTTATAAAAGGAATTATCTAAAGATTTAGTTGTGTGGGAAGGAATATAAAGGTCAGAATGGCGTATCTGGTTTCAAGTCAGTGGACCGAGTGATGTATGGAAGGTGTTGGGAGTTAATAATTTCATAAAGGTATGTTCCGAGGAAGAATTTACATTTCAAATTTCCATAAAATCTGATTGTGAATATTCCTATTTTACAGAAAATTAAATTCTTTGCAATGCAAAACAAAACAAACACCAACATTGAAATCGGATAAATAAAATTGGAGATGTTTCGTTTTGAACATTGTAATCCTGTTTCATATTTTTTCATGAATACAGATTGACAGTGAAGCTGGAACGCCTTTTGTTAAGCTATCTGATTATTTAGCAACTATACATCATTCTGGACATAACTCAGCTAATAACATAATATAAAAAGTCCAAATTGACATAATATTTGGTGTGAATAGCAACCATATGTCGTATAAATATAATTATTTAGAAATAATAAACCATTGTGTAAACATTTGCACCGTTTTGTATATAAATTATGTATTTTGTGCAAAGACTTATCATTTTGACCAAAATAATGTTAAAGCTATATGCTATATTGTTTCCAATAAGTTATTATTTGATTATTTCATATAATTTTAATTATATACTAGTAATTTATCTAAATGTAATATTTAATGTCTTAAGTAGCAATTAAATTAAATTCTTTTATTAGTTTAGAATCCCTCTGCAGTAAGAGATTTCTCCTTTGAATTTTAAAAGGGTCATCCGTAAATGCCAAAGGCAATAAAAGGATCGCGGTCTTTGCATCTTCAAAGCTTTTTTGAAATATACATGAAGTCGACGTTTACTCTCTTATACCTTAATTGTTATCGACCGTTTCTCAAGTGCTCAATTAATAATGAACTTGTTACACCGGTCTTCTCTTTGTCAAACTGTTTAAAAATAAAAAAGGAAGCTTTACAATTTATATGCAAGCTAACTAATATTTTTATCAAAATTTTTAAATGATCTCTAATTGATAAGGGCTGAGAAAAAAAGAAGATATATATTTAAGGTATGTATATCTAGATACCTACATATATAAATACATACATATATAAATGATAATATAATTTAAAAACATTATTTCAGAAATTTATATTATATTGTATTTAGACATTTATTTCAGTGGAATTTGTTTCGGAATGAAAATGAAAAGAATCTTTTTTTGGAACCCTTTTGGTTCCAAATCAAAACGTTATAAAAAATGAGAAGAATAGTCTAATTAGACTTGCAATACCGAATTCAGTAGCTTTCCCAAAGGTATCTTTAATGTTTTTATCGAATTATATTATTTTAGTAATAATAATGGTTAAATATAAGGAATGAAATAATTTAATAATCTAAAATAAAAAAAAAGCTATACATTTTTATAGGGTAAAAATAAATGTCTAATTAATTAAAATAATAAATACAACAATACAATTTCAGTGAAACTTTTTAAATTGATTTTGAGTGGATAGTTTACTATAAGGCCTACATTGCTCCATTTTTGGCACTTTATACTTTCACTTACCTATATGAAAATATATTAGGGAAAGTATTGCGATAGTGAACATTTTCGAATTCCAGTTTTCGACGGAAATACAGGTTTTAGGATCCTCTGAGTCCAAATAACCAAGTCCCGAAAAAAGGTCTGTGTGTGGTAACTCACGCTCGTAAACGAAAAGTCCTATGAAAATGAAAATTCATATTAAGACAACTATACGCCCGATATGTTACAGAAACTTTTTGATCAAAATCAGCTAACCAGAAGAGCCAATTTATACCAAGCATTTTACTCCTATTTACGATGTAATAAAAAACGGCTCTAAAGATTTTGATTAAGCTAGCTATATCCATGTAAAATTGGACAGCCTATATATCATATAGGTTTCATTCTGATTGAAATAGTCTGACAGGGCTTAAATACCGTTATTTCAAAATTTCTTCCCCTAAAGTACCTTAATTTTGTAATTTTTATGTAATTGGTCAAATCATCTTGTTAGCTTTGCTAAAAAACAGGTAAATACATAAGTTGAACGAATTCGTTATCCAACTAAAGGAGAAAATAGCAAACATATTTTTCATGCAATTTTTGTGTTTTTGAATTTAAAAACAGTAATATAGATGTATAATATACCGTTGGAAAGCTAATGATTTTAGAAAAAATATTATCTCATACACAAGCTTGTGAAAGTTAATGGATAATGATGAAATACCGATCAACTAACTGATTATTTTAGATAATAATATAATAGAATATTTATTAAAACACCTGTTTTCGATTAAAACCCTATGTAAATAATTCTTTAACAATATATTTTCGTTTCTAAATCTGATCAAAAATTCTTAAATAGATAAAAATAACGGAGGTAAGTGAAATTCGTGTGTTGCGCCCACCAGATTTTTATTTACTTATTTAATAATATTATTTTGGTCTTTATCATTTCTTGTTTTTCACTGTCTTTATTAAACGTAATTTTAGCCGTATAACACGACCCCTTAATCCTTCTGCTTTGAACTACAACCAAATAAAGTACACTCCAATAATGAAAGTTTTTTAAGAAAATATTAAACTACCTATTAATTCGATTGCCAGTAAAATATGAATGTGAATAAATTTATCTCTGTTAAGCAGATTTGGTTTAAGGTTAGCGATTGATAAAATCCTCGTACAGAACTCCTAATTGGTTCATTTAAAAATCCTTGATCCTAATTTTTAAAAAAAATGGTCCAGTAGTTGTGGAGACTTGTCGCGGACGGCGGACATAAGGATTTTTTATTCGTTTAATTTTTGTTTTTTTATTTAACGTCACTTTATGCTTTAGTGGGAGTCCTAAATTTTGCCTACCAAGGTCTTATTAGGATAGGGATCTTTAACGAGTACCTGACATCGCACAGGCTCGGGACCACCTATTAACGTCCCCTCCGAAGGATGGCATAACTAAGGATTTTCTTATTCCCATTAAAAAATCCTAGAACCACCTACGGGTTTGAACCCGAAACCTTGGCATAGGAGGCTGTTATGCTAGCCACCCTGCTACCGGTGATCCCTTTTTTATTTTATTCGTTATTCGGGCTCTACGTATCTTGAAAAGTAACCCCTCAAATTTATAGGGGAGGGGATAATTTTTTTTTGTGGGAGGGGTCGATTACAAGGGTTCATTATCGAAAATAATAAACCGAAATGAAATTATGATAATTGAAGGCTCTTAATTTATTTTAAGCTATGTTTATGTAACAAAATATATAAATTACAAAGATTTTCAATAATGAAGCTTTGTAATCGACCACACAAAAAAAAAAAAATAAATAAAAAAAAAATCTCCCTTCCCTATCTTATCCCTAAGATTTTCGTTTTCATTTTTATAATACTTATAAAAACATGCTTAATTTTTATTGCTGGTTTAGTTGGAAGCAGATGGCAAACAATCGTATCCCTATAAAACTAAACAAGCAGTTTTAATTCTGCTTCTATATCAATATTCGAAATAGAGCTGCCAACGTACCTATACTAACCCATATAATCCTCGTATCCAATTCTTTCAATCCAAAAATCTTCGTAAAATCCTCAATGCTCCTTACTTTGTCCCAAATAAACTCATCCATACAGATTGGTTATTTGGCTTACTCCATCCTTTTAATGACAAGCTTCAGTCCCATACTAATCGCATAGTTTCAATTCTCACACCCTCTTTCTTCTATTCTATTCTAATCCCCCAGGCTTCTGAAAAGAAGGTGACCCTAGACCTCCTGATTTACAATATTTTCTTAATTGTTGCCACTGGTTAGTTTTTCTATATTTGTATCATGCTATTTTTCCTATTTTACTGAAAATTTAATTGATGTATTTATAAATACAGTGGTGAATTTTAATATATTTATTTTTAAATAAGTATTAAATCGAAAAGGAAATATTCTTAATTTCTTCTAATTTGAGTACTATGACGGTGCGTTTTCTTCACGAGTTAATATAATCAAGTAGCACTTTTGTTCTATAAAATGGGAAACTGATAAATAAAATCGAATATAGGGGCGGGATCACCGAGTGTATTACCGCACGTTTCCTAGCGATGAATTGCAATAAAATAGTTCGCTTCTCGTACCGGAAGTCTTTTAACTTTTGCATAAAACCCCTGACCTCACCCTCTGACCCGAGATAACTCCCGTATAGCCTAGAAAGGTGGGGTAGGGGTTAATAATACTAATAAAATCAAATATTGCCTGGTTAGATTCATTCAGTCATACTTTAGTATAAGTAGTCATACTTTTTAATCTTAAGGAGAATAGTTGGCCCTGTGAGAGATGGAGATGGACGGAGAATTACGAGGAACAGGGAACTTTATGACCTTTTTAGAGAAATAGATATCCTGAAATTTGTAGAGCTGGGATGGCTCAGTTGGGCTGGCCATGTCAGAAGAATGCAACGGGGGAAACTGCCCAGAAGAGCTTTGGAAAACCCCCTTCACAGTACTCGACTAACCGGTAGGCCAAGGCTGCGATGGGTTGATGGGGTGGCGGCGAACGCACGGAGCCTGTTGCAAGTCAGGAACTGGAGAGCGGCAGCACAGAATCCAGAATGGCAGCGGCTTAATGAGGAGGCCAAGACCCACAAAGTGTTGTAGATCCACGCAGATAGATTGATAGTCATACTTTAAATTATCCAATATTTATCTTATCACTTATTTGGGTTCATCATTTATTTGATAAACAAATTAACAAAAATAATTTTGATAACCAAAACCTTTGCTCAGAAACTATTCAAGCATAGTTGTTTTAACTAAGGATGTAAAATCGTTGTATTCCAAATCAGTAAGATTCTCCTTTTTTTTTTTTTAATCTATATAGTAAGAGTTTCTTGTAAGTAGTTCTAAAAGATATAGTTTAAGCAAACAGTAATGAGTTCCTCCTGCCACTTTATATATGATATATCTTTTAATGTTAAAAATATTTTTTTGAAATAAAAGATGAAACTAACAAAAAAAACACAAGACAGAAGAAAAGAGAGAAATTTAATAAGGATTCAGAGGATTTTTTATTGGGTTTTACAGCTGAGAGGCAATCTCCCTTTGAGGCATATATCAAGTTTTAGTGTAAGAGAGCAGTTGGCTAGGCGGCGGTGACTCGGGGACGGACATATAATGAAATAGAAGGCGAGCCACCGTGGCGGCTGCTTTTATAGATAGGGACCCAGTCATATCCCCTTTACTTCCCTCTTTTATTTGCAACCATTTTAGCTTTAGTGCGCACCGGTTTGCATTAAACATCTCCCCTGTGGCGCGCCCGTGCTTGAGGCTACGCCATCCTCCCTCGGTCCTCATCAATCCACTCTCTTCTCTTCTCTTGAGGATAATTGCTGTCGTAACCGCTCCCAGAGAGTGCCAATTAGATCCTCGCTTCTAGTGATCTCAGCTATGGTCACCTTTATCTATTATAAATATGTCAATAATCGACTCCAAAAAAAAAACAAAAAGCTGCAAATTATTACTAAATGGTTTATTATTTCCAAATAACAATATTACGGTAAAACTGTTCATAAAGCTGTAGATAGGCAATTAACTAGCAATAAATAATTCAAAGGAAAATGACATATCACCACTGCTAATTTCAAAACGCTATATCTCTGCTAGTTCTTAACCAATTTCAATGATTATTTTTTCATTTTGTAGAAAATTTAATACTCAATGAAACAATACTAAAATTATTTTTCGGTATTTATTTATTTATTAATTAGGAGAATTTTTTTTTATTCGTTATTCGGGTTCTACAAATCTTGAAACGTAAGCCCTCAAATTTTGAAGGGAGATATTTTTTTTTTTTTTTGTGTGTGGTCGATTACAATGCTTCATTATTGAAGATCTTTGTAATTTATATATTTTGTTACATAAACATAGCTTCAAAATAAATTAAAAGCCTTCAATTATCAACATTTCATTTCGGTTTATTATTTTCGATAATGAACCCTTGTAATCGACCCCCCCCCAAAAAAAAAATTATCCCCTCCCCTATAAATTTGAGGGGTTACTTTTCAAGATACGTAGAGCCCGAATAACGAATAAAATAAAAAAGGGATCACCGGTAGCAGGGTGGCTAGCATAACAGCCTCCTATGCCAAGGTTTCGGGTTCAAACCCGCAGGTGGTCCTAGGCTTTGTTAATGGGAATAAAAAAATCCTTAGTTATGCCTTCCTTCGGTGGTCCCGAGCCTGTGCGATGTCAGGTACTCGTTAAAGATCCCTATCATAATAAGACCTTGGTAGGCAAAATTTATGACTCCCACTAAAGCATAAAATGACGTTAAATAAAAAAACAAACAAACAAAACGAATAAAAAAATCCCTTTGTCCGCCGTCCGCGACAATTCTCCGCAACTACTGGACCATTTTTTTTTTTTTAATTCGCCACACAAATACTTGATAATCCAATGATGATCCTAATAACTAGACGTATATATCAGCTGGTATTTTTAAAATTGCGGCCGATTAAAAGTGATTTAATTCAATACCTCAGTTATTTTTGAAAATAGAAAAAATCGTGTATAGAGTTTTAGGATCAGTACAGCGGGAAAAACAAAAAGAAAAAAAAAAGGAAAATGGGAAACATTTGAGATCTGTATATACGCTTGTAACTCCGTTATTTTCGAAGATAGAGAAACAAAATATTAGTGTTTTTTAACTGAAAAATGATTATAAAAAAGAGCAAAAATAAAAGAACAAATTGAAATTTTACACATAAATAAGTCCATAACTCAGTTATTTTTGAAGATTGAGAAAAATTTGTATAGAATTTTAAAATCAGTAAACCGCGATAAACAGAAATATCGAAAAAATTAGTATCTATAAACAGTTATACCTAATTATTATATATTATTGTGTACCTAGTCCTGACATAAATATTGTTACAAGGAAATGTATACATATTCCAACAGAAAAATTAACTTTTTCAAAAAAACTATTAGAAAACAAAATGCTTATCCATACAGACTAAAACAAAAAATAAGTTACTTAAAATTTCCCCCTTTTGCCTTGACACTTCTCGGACCAGAGATTGTTTGAGGTTTTCCTAGTTAGGGTGTGCTCTGTGGCATGGTATCCTCTCCAGTTTCTACCAAAGCTGGTAATTTAATGTGTTGAGTTCGGGGTTTGTGAGGGCCTATTCGAGCCAGAGATGAACGTTGGAATGTTCTTTTGCAGTCACTGGTAAGTTAAACTGGCGTTGAGCGTTTTTCACTTAAATGAAGGTTGGTGGTGCCCACTCCAATTTTGTATAAGATAGTGGTTTGCCTTTGTCCCGTCATTCTTCGAAATGAACACATCCTAAGGTCAATTTATATCATGCGAGACAGTGATCTGATGGAGATTTCCACTTCCCTAGACATAATTTGTTGTTTTCGAAAGGGATTTCTAATAATTCAAGCACCCACTGCTCTCACTGGATTCACCTTGCTCATCGAGGTTTGTCACGTACAGATAGGGTCTCATTATATCCATTTATAGTGCTGTACTCGAATATACGGTTGATACCCGAAGGTTTTAAAGTGTTGAAAATCTCTGACATGCATTTTACAGCTATGTGAAATGCGACCGCAGCTGTTCAGTTTTTAATACAACCCCACTCCATGTTAACTGAGCGTGAAAAAAATACAAACTAATTGGGATTATTACCCTGACATGTGAGGAAAATAATCTGATAGAGGTGAGAGTTATCTAAATAATACACAAGAAAGTAAACAAAGTTCAACTTTTATAATATTATATATGGCTGAACAAGGTATAATGTATGTTTTCCATGATTAAATAAGCGGAGGATTTGCAAAAAGCAATCGTTTGTCGTTTGTTTTTCAATGGTTGAATAAAAACATTTTCTTCTTATAAAATGGAAGAAATTTTAAGAGAAGATTCAATTTAATGAACATTAGTAGTTTAATAACTGTTGGACTAGGATGATTAATTGTAGCTATTTGAGAATGGCTGGTATTTCATTATGACAGGATTTTATTATATGAAGTCGACTACCCCTTGAGAGATAATAATTACTGGCCGGCCATAGACAGGCCATTACCGTTGCTAATTGTGAAGGAGTTGGGCCAGAGATTTAGGGGGGAATTTCATTTACCGCAGGGAGGGACTCCACCTGCTATGAAATAATAGCGAGGCCTAAGGCCCCCTCAAAGGATTATTGCCGCAATAGGATCCTCATTTGCTATCATCTCTCATGGTCATTTATCGTCACACCCCTCCGAACGATGAGAGGATATTCTTTTTTAAATGCAGTTCGGCTCCTCAATGTGAATCATCCTTTTACTTTCATCTGTCGCGTTAAGTGGTCATGAATTTAAACATAAAATATCTCTGATCCTCATAGCCATAGTTAAATTATAATTTGATTTTTAGTATCATAAGAAACACAGCTGAATAATAAACACAAGTCGAAATTAAATTCTTCCACAAAACATGACGCAATAGTGATTCAAATAAAAAAAAAACAATTTAATGTGATCTACTTCTACATTTCTCTTGTATATTTATAGGTATAGTTAACTATGTAGTTTATAGTAAGCAAACGTATGTTTATTTATTTTACTATGGAAATATTTATGTAATATTGGAACTATTTATTTATTCTATTTTTCTTTTTTATCTATATTTCTATTTTATCTATATTTATTTTGATATTCTATTTTATTTTATATATTTTGTTTTATCCATATTTATTTATTGTATTTTATCTATTTTTATTATTTATTTATTTTGTTTTATCTATTTATTTTATTAGTTTTATTCTATGGAACTATTTATATACTATTGGAACTATTTATCCTATTTATTTTACTATGGGTTAATCTATCCCAAATCGGCCATACCTTGCCACTCAATATTTTTTACTTTTATGGTATTTTTACCAATTCTACTCCATCAGTTTCTGAATTTGAAAAAGTGGATACAAAAATTTCTGGCTAATATTTTTAGTTTGGTAGCCATTTTAAGCCAGCTTCACGGCTGTAAACATGTGTTTGGAAACCTCTCTAACTTTAGTAATTTTGAAGATATCCTATCAAAACAAAAACAAAACTCAGTCGAGGACAAAGATCTGAGCAATACTCTTGCTCAGATCTGATGTATTTAAATATTGACTTCATTTTACTATTTTACCTAGCTCAATGTGTGATTAGTGAAAATGTTGGGATTACTGAATATATAACAAGACTTCTGAAGATGGGAGAATATACCGAAACGTCATACTGATGAAATAAAAAATTGAGTATTAATGGAAGAATTATTTAGACCGAAATCAACCTTAATATGATAAGGGTGTTTTCTCATATTTTTTTCCTAAAATAGTGTAGAAATTGCTTAAAAAATTCTAGAAAATAAGTAAAAACGAGACTTTTAGCCATTTAAAAGTTTATAAGGAGAAGAATCTCACCTTTGCTTATTTTTTCCTACACAGCTTAGTCCTACTTGCTGTAAAAATTTCGATCTTAAGAACATAGCCCTTTTTTCTTAATGAATTTTCAAATATGGCAAAAATTCATTTTTCACGATGTTTACATTGAAATATCTCAAAAGGGGCAGAATGGAAAATTATGAAACCCATTCAGATTACACATCTGTAGGATGAGTGAAGTGAAAACTTAAATTTTGCCATTTTTGAAACTTCAAAAAAAAAAAAAGGCTATGTTCACAAGCTCGAAATTTTTACAGCAAGTAGGACTATGATTAAGCTATATAAGAAAAATAAACAAATACTTGAAATGGCTATATCAGTTAGAAATTGTTTGTTTGCTGCTGTGGCTAATCGGACGATGTTACAGTAGGAGTCTTAAATTTTGCCTACCCAGGTTTAATTAGGATACTAATCTTTAACGAGTACCTGGCATCGAGCATGCTCGGGACCACCTTTTAAGTCCCCTCCGCAGGACGGCATAACTAAGGATTTTTTACCCGTAAAAATCCTAGGACCAGTTGCCGGATTGAACCGGTACCTTGGCATTGGAGGCTGTAATGCTAACCACGTTAACAATTGTAAATAGTTAGAAATTGTTTCATTTTCAAATTCAGAAAAAGATATAGAATCATTGGTAAAAATATTATGAAAATAAAAAAAATTGTTCAGAAAAATTGATGAAATTTGGACTATTTCTAATTGATTGAACCATATACAATATCAGTGACACTATATTGTGATGTAGCATATGGCGGGTTATTATTTTTCATTATTGTTATTATTGTCGAATTATTATTTGTTGCTTATTGAAAGTAAGATAATTGAATTTGATATAGCCAAATACAAAAAAAAAATGATCAAAATAGATAATGAACAGGTTTGAAATTGTTGCTAGAATGTTTGTTATTATCAAAATAATGTTCTTTCTTGGAAACAAATCATGATATTGGATGAGTCTGTAGTTTTGGAATAATAATAACACTGGTCTGCAACGAAATCCTCCTTTAAATAAAAATATAATAAATATGAAGAGCTTAATATGTTAAATCGGTGTTTGCTTTCCATTTTTTTCTATCACATATAGAAAACTTTTGAATTTTTTTTTTTTTTATTTCTCATAATTAAGTGTTTTTTGCCTGTCGACAATAAATATCCTTCTATTCCTCTTGCACACGCAACAAACACGAAAGAAAATTATGGAAATATGAAGTTGTTATTGGAAAAAATTAAATATTCACTGCATACGTGGAACATTTGTGCTGATCTTAAAATTAACTGGATTGCAAGGAGGATATACCAAATTTTGTTGCTTTTTATGCGAATGGTACAGTCGCGCTAGAGAAAAGCATTTCATAGTAAAAAAATTTCCAAAAAGAATGAGTTTCGTGCCCGGAGTCTAGAATGTAAAAGAAGAACCTTTAGCTTCAAGTGATTTTTCTATCACCTCTCCGTATAAAGTTGGGCCATTTGAAACAAAAATTTAAAGCAATGAACGAGGACGGTGGAGGTTTTCAATATCTCAAAACAAAATTTCCTCGAATCAGCGACGCGAAATTGAAAGAATGGATCTTTGTGGGTCCCCAAATACGAGTGCTCATTAAGGACTCAAATTTTTAAAGTACATTGAATAAAGCTGAAAAGATAGCTTGGGCCGCTTTTGTAGAAGTAGGAGTATGTCATAATTTTCTTAAAACAAAAAAAGGAGAACTACCGTGAAATCATTCTTGAACTTATTACTTCATACAAAGCCCTAAAATGCAATATGTCCCTAAAAATTCATTTGTTAGATTCTCATTTGAACTTTTTCCCGGTAATCTTGGGGCATTATCAGATGAACATGGCGAAAGGTTTCATCAGGACATATTGCACATAGAAAAAAGCAATAATGGAAAATGGTCAGAAGCGATGCTCGCCAATATCTGTTGATCGCTTCGTCGTGGAACATCTATAGAAAATATGAAAAGGAAGAAAACTACAAATTGAAATAATTATTAACATCCAGCAATGAGAGTATCGTGTAGGTTTTGTAAAACATTTATTTATTCAACATTTGTATCAGTTTGAACAATTATAATATTTTTTTTTAACAAAAAAGTGAATTTCATTTAAAACTACCATTGAAAAAAAAATACATGTGACACGGAAGATTTAATACTTTATTTCTATTCAAAATTAGTTTGTTTGTTATTCCTTGAATGATGCATGAAATAGAAAGGAGGGAAATTGTTTTTTCCAGACCTGTGTAATAGGCTTACCGAAACCGAAGGAACTTCATCGTCCAGCAATACCAAATTATCAGCGTTCCCTCAACCGGAATTTTACCACCCAGATTTAAATATTTCTTTATAAGCGCCACATTTCCTAAATTAAAGAAAACAAAAGAAAATGAGTCATCTTTCAAACCCCATCGTACCTCAAATCTCTCGGAATAATTATGACCGATTCTAACATGATTGAAAGTTTCGGACAAGTGCATCACTACAAGCTTGCTAACTTACTTTCTTTTCCCTGCTAAACCATGATGTTATACGTATTCACTTTTAGAATACGACTAATTATAATTTCGGATTAACAATATATCTTCTTATTAATATACTTTACTATTATTATATTCAAATAGTTTACGCTATATCTTTTGTTTTTATTTTATTTTTACAAATGTTGATATATATATTTTGTTTAAATCTTTGCTTCTTAATGCACTCACTTTCTCCTTGTTAATATTATATCGTGTTCTGTGAGTCTTTGAATAAGCAATAGGAAACCAATTATAAGGAATCTGGAGAAACGTGAAATATACGAAAAACATTTGGTAACATATGTTAGTATCACTGGTATATCTGCTTTCGTCTCTGGGAGGTGAAATGGAGATTAGTTTTTATAATTTTATATAAAATAGTGTTATAATTTTATATATACCTTCCTTGTTACATACCTACATAAGTTGTAATATGTTTACCAAACTTAATACAGGTTAACATGTTTTCTAAAATATATGTTAATAAGCTTCTTTTTTTTTTAAAAATACTTCCTGCTCATTTTTGTTCCATTCAGAAATTTTACCAACTTTCTGCTACTGCAGTTTCGTAGGATCTCTGAGAACATTTTACAAATATCGAGTTTTTATTTATTATGGTATTGGTTAAAATTTCTGCGATGAATCACCGATACCATACAAATTCAAAATTAATTTTTCACATCTTGTTTATCGACAAGCTGGTAGTGTTGCAAATTACATCGTAAACACAATTATCCCGCATTCGGGGAAGAACCGGGCAGAACAAACAGTCTGTCCCAAAATATACAGTTGATACTATTCCCCAATTAGGCATTGTAAACTAAAGCGACCCTACAGCTGAGCTAGGCGAGAAAAGCTGGAGAGCAAACATTGTGAGACAATTATATGTCTCCTCCCTTATTATTGGATAAGTTTCTCTATTTGTGTAAAGGGAGCCCAAATTGGACAGAGAGTTGATAGTGTTAACAGGGGCACATTTACATTGCGGTGGCCCGGGGCTGTCGCCTCCTCGGCCGGCCATGACAAACGCAGACTGATTGACTCCTACAAACAAACACAGCCTCAACAATGGGATATACCCTCGCTTTGAGCCACAGCACCAAACGCTATTAGCACACCTCCTGACTTCTCTCTTATTCTTCTCTTCTCTCTAGCCAACATCCTTCATTTAATTAAAGCTAATTAATTATGGCTTTGTCTTCTATTTCAATTCTCATTTAATGGTTTTTTAAAAGGAATCCCTAACTATTAAAAAATCGGACAAAGTCTGTGTCTAAGGCAAACCTAAGGAATTAAGGATTACGGTACAAACCGAAAATCCTTTAAAATCGCTTCAAGTTATAATCATTAAACAAATTTATTTTTGGCGGATCCATCTTCAACTCTCGCTCAAAATTGATCACCCTACTGTGTGTTCACCTTCAATCAAAATTCAACAATCTTTTTTCAACCTCAAATTATACTAATTATTGGTTTCAAAGATTAATACAAACGGAGCTATTAACGTTTTAAAATGACACTAATAGCATCTTACAATTTTTCTGACGTGATACTCCAGGCGGAGGTATAAGACAAAAATCATAAGAATTGTGATGAACTTCGAAGACCATATGTACACTGAGAAAGATAAGAAAGAATAACTTTTATAAATTTACAGAATCATTAAGGCAAATTTAAAAAGCTATTACTAAGATATTGCTAGCATACCTAACAATTTAAAGTAAGGATGAAATGCCTATAAAATTGATCAGAATATTAATAAGAAACTATTCCAATGACTTTTAGCTGGATCCTTCAATCCTCAATCATAGTCATTGTATTAATGAAAATAATATTTACCTCTGTAGCAGCGGTTTTAAGAGGACCCAAGTTGGTTCGCCTATGTAATGTCGATTTTCGTATTTATTTAAATTGTAAATATTTGTATATATATATTGCCTTATTAGCTATCTATTACTTTTCTTATTTTACAAGTGATTTCGGATGAGTCATCCTTACAATCAGTAAAATATTTCTGTTTTGTTAATTATAGTCCATTAGCCAGGCATCACTTGTAGCTGGGTGGCTAGCATAACAGCCTCCTATCCCAAAGGTCACGGGTTCAAACCCGCAGGTGGTCCTAGGTTTTTTTAATGGGAGTAAAAAATCCTTAGTTATGCCGTCCTTCGGAGGGGACGTTAAAAGGTGGTCGCGAGTCTGTGAGATGTTAGGTACTCGTTAAAGATCCCTATCCTAATAAAACCTGGATAGGCAAAATTTAGAACTCCCACAGTAGAATCGTCCGATTAGCCACAGTAGCATAAAGTGACGTTAAATAAACAAACAAACAAACAATAGTCCATTAGCCTAAATGACTAACATATGATACAAATAAATTGGGATTATATTACGAATATAGGAAAAATTATACAAAAAACCTAGACATTTCTTATTAGTATTTTCAGTGTATGAGTTTATTTTAAGTGAATTGGCAAAGCAGCTGTTATCTATCCTAATAATGCAGGTTTTAATTCATTTCTATCTGGTGCTTGGTTATTGCTACTGTGTATTTTTACTATTGATTTATTAAATGTTTATTTCGATCCTCACTTTATTTATGGACTAATAAGTTTTGGTTTATGATTTTGGTGCTGTAAGTATAATATCTGAATAAAGAGAATCATCTGTATATACTTTTATTAATTAGCAATTCGCTAAATCACTATTGACTCTTTGCAGAGCAAATGTACCAATCTGCACCGATAGCCGAAATTTGATAATTTTCATCTTATGCAGTATTTTATTGGACCAGCCCAAGTCATTTTTGCCGATTTGAACTATTTCTCTTAAAGTGTTCCTTGAAAACCGTTTGAATTAAAAAGCTACAAATTTAGGTGAATTATTTTTATTCGACACCCAATTGGTCCCTCCAAGGCAGATTTATAATCCTAATCCGGCTATATTCTTTGAATTGATATGGATAAATAGCTCCTATGTGGTTTTCCAAAAGTTCTCCAAGTCAGAAATTTTCACCAGCCGCCGTGGAACGTTGGTGTCTTCCCTTTCCATGAAACTTGAAGTAGACCAAAAAACGCATTTACTTTTTGCTATCCTATGATCCTTAGGGTACTCATACTTTTCGTATTACCGAGATTGATTCGACGTCTAACTCAAGTTAAGTCTAACTCGAGGTAAGTAATTCAGCTTAAAGCATTGGCTTTAAGTACTCTAGATGTATTGGAGAATATACTTCAATACTCGAAGGTTTTCAGAGAAATCAGCGAAAGTACAATATTAAATGTGACAATACCTCAAATTATTCTATAAAAATCAACTTGTGATTGCCGCGTACTTTACTGTCAAAAGTTTAATATCCAAGAAACATACAGGAAGGTCCAAAGAGGGAGCTAAAAGTCCTCGTGGATCATGCATACTTGATCCAGCCTGATGTAATTGATAGGAAGGTGGCTGCGGCAGATCCTCCTAAATAATTCACTGCTACCTCGATCTGCATCTCGCCGCCGTAACATAAATCTATCGATATAGACCGTTACTTCCTGTCCCTTGCCTGGTCACCGATCTTTTGATCAGTCTCGTCTCATCAAATATGGACTCCTCTAGAGTTGGGACATCTCCCATAAGTGAGCACGTTTCGTGGATATTGCGTTTGGCGCCAATCATGCTTGACCCCTGGAGAATTAAATTGCCGACCAGGAATGGGGACTGAGAAACCAACTTCCATATGTTAAGAGGTCTGACTTAAAGAAGCTAACATAAGAAATTTTAAACATTTGATGAATAGTACTCATAGAAAATATGTAGACACCTTTTTCAAATTGAAGTTCTACTTTTCCATTAATCTTTATTTGTCCTCAGGGTTTAATGGCATTATCTTGGCGAAAACAAGAGTACCCTACCCACTTTATACTTCTTGGTTTCCATTTTCCCCAATAATAATAATGTATTGATGAAAGTATTATGTAAGCGAAACTTAAATTATAACAAAAAAGAAAAAAGAAAGCGAAACTAGATTATAACAAAAGAGTTAGTGTTTTTATCAAATAACCTAAGCTCTAATGATGATATGATTCATTATTACTATCTATGTAAGTTCAAATAATCGAGACGAATGTATTGTAGATTGTCTTGTATTCAGTATAAGATTCTTTTTAGAATTTATAGCACAGAGAAAACAGGGCCCTCTTTAAAAGATCGGGGCTTTCAAGTTTTTATAACTGATTTCGTTGAATTTTTATCAGAAAAAAAGTGGCATACTTATTAAAGTAAATTAATTTTGTACATTAAAAAAAATGACCATATCATCTTAATAATATTGATGAAGGACGGCTAAATATACAAATTGATCACCAACTAAATGATAAAAGAAAAAAAGTTTTTTTCTTTTTATGCAATTTTTGTTTTGTTTTTATAATTAGAACAGTAACATGGAGGTATAAAATACCGTTAGAAAGACACAGATTATAGAAAAAATATTATCTGATACACAAATTTGTAAAACTATTACTGATTTACAATTTATAATATGAAAAAAAAAATGAAAAGAAAAAGTAATTTTATTCTGGGACGAGTAGTCCCCTAAGAATAACAAGAAAATTACAATATAAATAATAATTGTCTGGTCGTTTAAGACTTCAGTTTAACAATAAAAGACAGGTTTTGTGACAATGAATAGTTATCATCTACAGCTTTTAAATATTACATATGTTGGGAAGATTGATACTTTAGGAGATGGAGAAATAGTTGGTGTTTAAAAGTAGATAATGATAAGGAATTACGAATGGATACAGGCAAGGAATTCCAAAATAGGATAGCACGAATAATAAAGGGTTTTTCGAAGGAAGCAGATCTGTGAGAAGGTATATACAAGTTTATAGTTTAGGATCTAGTGTTTACTGAATGGACAGAGGAACAAGTGGTGAGCATATCAAGAATATAAGGAGGTTTTTTTGTATTGAAAAATCGGAAGTGACGGATACCAAGGAGGTACTGCTGACGGAAAGAGGGATAGAGCCAATTCAACTCGGTAACCTTCCAGACGCATGGGAGCGTCTAGGGATTCCACATGTGAATCTAATGAAACAATTCATAAGTCTTTTGAGTCTCATATCGAATTTCTCAGATAGGCCGCCATATACGAGGCAACCGTAGTCAAACTGGGGGAAAATGAGCGAAGAGACGAGTTGCATACGGGTTTTAGGTGGGATAGAGTCACGAAATATGAGGAATTGTTTTAGGATAGCGTGGATTTTCGGGGGATTTGAGAAATATGATTACTTCAAGATTGGTTCTGATCAATAATGACTCCAAGATTTCTTACAGAGGTGTGGAAGTGGATAGGTATGCTATTGAGGTAAAGGAGTGCATAATATGGAAGCGAATTTACAAGGTTCTTGGAACCGATGAGAATGGCTTTGGTTTTTCCTGCATTCAACTTCAAATCATTTGTCGTAGCCCATGCGTTGATCTTGTCAATATCTTGTTGAAGTTTTTGGTGTGGCGGATGCAGTTAGGGAGATCATTAATGTAGATGGAAAAAAGAGTTGGTGAGAGTGAGGATCCCTGAGGAACACCACGTGTTAAGGTGATGGAAGAGGAAGAAGGTTCATTTGGTATGATGACAGTTTGAGATCGATAGGATAAAAAAAAAAAAAAAAAACATTTTAGAACGCTGTTTAATATTTGAAGGTTTTGGAGTTTGGAAAGAAGAATGTTATGATTAACTGAATCGAAAGCTTTTGAGAAATCGAAGAGGATCAAAATAGTGATTTTTTGTTGGTCTATTGAGGATTGTAGGTCTTGGGTAATTTTTAACAATGCAGATTGAGTAGAATATTGCGATCGGAAACCGGACTGTAAAGGATTTAGAAGGTTTTTTTCCTCAAGAAAGTTGTTGAGCTGTGAGTGAAAAATTCTTCCAAGAGGTTTGGATAGTATGGAGATAGTTCTAAAATCGGAGAATGCGGCTGGATTAGGAACTTTATTCAGTGGACGTACGATGACTTTTTTTTCCAGGCTGTTGGGAAAATAGATTTTTGAAGAGAAACATTATAAATATGTAGAAGGGCAGGAAAGATGACAGGAAGACACAATTTAATTAATTTCACAGGGATTTGGTCGGGCCCATGATCGTTCGTTCTGAACTTGAGAATGGAGGAGAACAATTCTTCAAGAGATATATCCGAAAAATAAAAATTTTTCGGATTGAAGGATGTCTGTGGTAAAGAGTAATGGATACTATGGGATATAGGAAGTGGTTCTGCGAAGTAGGAATTTAGTTCTTCGGAAGTGAATGGGACACAAGAAGAGGATTTGGAATTTATAATGGATAGGTTTCTAAGTAGTTTCAATTTATTCTTAGGGTTGGGGGCTTGAGATAAGGAATTATGGAAAAAATGCGCTTTAGCATGGCGTAAGGAAGACTGAGCAAGGTTTCTTAGTGACTTAAACATGGAGAAATCATCTGGGACTATAAATCATCTGTACGTCTAAATCGTCTCCTGGCGGCATCTCTTCTCCTCATCATCTCTCTTATTTCAGGAGTGATCCATGGTGCAGCGGGGCGTTTAAAGGTCGAGGTCTTGAGCAACTATCCCAGTTGAGGTGCCTCGTGGTGAAGTCTCTTTTTACCTTCCGGAGGCGAATAATCTCGTCCCGGACCGCCTGGCGAACAAATCGCACGACGATCGAAGGCGGACGAGAGTCCTCTCCTTTCGGCCTTTTTCTCTCCACGAGGTCAAAGTCCTCAGCTTTAAGCTTGATGCCTAGGGCAGCTCCGACAGAGCACACTACACCCTCCGGTGACTCTCTAGTCTTCAACGGAACGCCTCTAATTTCGATAGAATGCGAGAGCTGGGCTTGTTCAATTTGGTTTATTCTTACCTCCATCGATTTGATTTGTAATTTTAAATTATTATTTTCAGTTATTAGCCTTTCAATGAGTTCATCCTGCCTCTTATTCCTTTCATCCATCGATCGCAGCCTCTCGCCACTTTTCAAATATAATATCGTTTTGTACGTTCATTGATACATGATTTTTCGTCCCTGGCGATTGTCGATTGGCATGCTGGACACACGGCCATAATGAAGCGTCGAGCGTAAGTGAAGTGATAAACTTGAAGACGGTGGTGGGGAGCTCCAGAAGAGATGGAGACTGATAAGATGTAATCTCTACCAGCGTGACCTGTTCTAATGCAATTTCGCTATTTATATTCAATATAGAATATAAATTAATACACTAAAGTTTATATTTATTCGAGGCTTTGCCACTTAGTTATAAAAGTAGCTATAGAATTTATTACTACTTACAATAGACAATAGCCGTATAAGAAGTACGAATAGAAGACGATGAATTTTGAGAGAAAAAAAACCGATGTGAACACTATGACAGTTAGAACCAGACAGCCTGTAATATAGTTATATTATTTAATCTAAATCATATGTTTCCAACAAAAATAAATACACGTTTTATTAAAATAAACTTCAAATATTTTTCAGATTGAAGAATATGTTATAGTTTTTAAATTGATTCTAACAGTTGATGTAAGTGAATGTTGTGTGTTGCCCGCACCAGATGTTTAAAATATATGAATATATTCCAAGGTTTTTTTTTTGGATCCTCGGAATCGGGATGAACAATATATAATTAAATTGTGCCGAGATAGGACGGTGGAGATTATTTGAGAGGGACAGGGGCCTATTGAAAGCAGGCCGAGGCCAATTATGTATTGTAATTAAGAGTGGAGGGGGATCGATGTCACGGTATCTCTCCTATTTACATCGCTCAAATGATTAGCTCTCATGCGGCATGCTACCTCCATTAGCTCAAATCATTTTACCGCTCTCAACTTCACACTCCAATGTCTCTCTTCTCAATTCAACATTACGACCTCTTTGGATCTACTAGGACTCATGATATTAAAAATATGAGGGTTTCATCATACAACTGTCACTTACCAATAAAATTAAGAAAAAATGTTGGATTAAAAAAAAAAAAAATTGAGCTCTAATGGACATGTTAATTGTATATTAAATGATATAAACCAAGACATTATAACATATCTACAATAACCTCTCCATTACCTTCTGCGATATTAAGAATAAAATAATATTTTTTTGTAAATTATTAATCATCCCATCGCTATAACTCTAGTCGTACACAGACTAACTTGAAACATACATACGAAATTAAAGTGATAAGAACTAACAAGACCTTGCAAACAACTTCCACATCTATTGGATTACAAGTCACTACAAAATTTGCAAAACAAGCGGTTAATATGCACTACTCTACTGAGACCAATCTGGACATACGGAGCAGAACTTTGGGGCTCTGCAAAACACGCACACACAAACAAAATACAAACAACTCAATCCAAAATTTTACGAAAAATAGTTCAGGCACCATGGTATGTTTCGAATTACACGATACAAAATGACACAAACATCCCAACAGTAAATTCTTACATTCATGATAAATATAACAAGTTTCATTCTTCGACACGTCAACATTCAAATCAACTTGTTTCTTCCTCCCAGTTATCAGGGTAACCCCAAAGATGACTTAAAAAGCGATGGCCGAGAGATCTTGTAAACTAAAAATTCAGGACGCTGGTCAAGAAGAAAATTACACTTTACATTCGCTGGATGCGCATAAAAATAATATAGATAGTTCTTGGTTAGTAGTTTAACTAACTAACTAAGATTTTGTTGAAAAAGTTTCTGTGACATCTTCGCGATTTACTAATTCTAAAAATACAGTTCCTTATGTTATTTCATTTCTGAGCTAGATACACACACCGTTTTGCAAGATATCAGTTTATATCTCATGAAAACTATTACTTCAGAAACATTTTTTTATTGAGTAATATTACAATCTTTCCTAATTAGGACCTTAATGGTGATCAAGTACAACATTCATACTACATTCACACTATGTGCACAAAACATTTTTTTTATTTATTTATATTTTATTGAATTTTACAACTGTATATTAACATAAATACAATAAGTAAAAGTGTTGAATTAGAATAAAGGGCGTGAAAGGCTTGTGAAGAAACTAACCAGCGGTAGAACTTTGATACAAAACAGTAAATTTATAAAATGATAATACAATATACATATATAAAAAAATTTGCTGGAACTAAGATAAGATTTTAAAATGTAGAAATATTGTAATAAAGCTTTGTTTTTCAAATGAAGCCTTACAAATTTAGATATTTCCTATACAACAGAAAGATTTTTAGTTTGTCTATTCCCGTATTGCGGGTACTGTATAACCTGCCCCGTGTTCAACTGTCAGCTAATCTGAAGTCTGACCGTTTTCTAGTTCTTAGTATTAATAAAAATAAAATGAAATGATTCAAACACCATACTTGAGACTTTTACTTTCTAATTTTATGAGAACTTTTTATTTGAGAATTGACATTATGAATTCTGCTGTTGTCTGAAATCAAGCAAATGTATAGAGAAGAACTTTTCGTGTCATATTATCTCTGTACCGATTTAACTTGACATATAAAACGCTGTTGAATAAATGATCCTTATGACTTCGCCGAACCAATAATGAATTATTTAATCCCGTGATAATCTTTATCAAATAAAATACATGCATTAAATTAACCTTCTTATTTTCTCCTTTTTCGTTTCTTCAAGAAAATATTGATCTTGTATGTTTTAGAGCTGTATAATCATTCCCTCACTAAACCTATTAAATAAGTTCCTAGTAAAGACAGTTTGATTGCCCACAGCAATCATCCGCCGATAGAAATAAATGTTGAAGCCTGTTAGGTGTGATTTGATTCCATCCAGCGAAGAACGGATGTGACGTCCCATATCCCAGGCTGACCAGTGGCCATCTCTTTGATCTGCCACAGGCCAAAGGTTCAATATTCCCAAACCAATCTCCAGCACTCACAATCCCACAACTCAACCAGCCAAAGGTTGAATAAAACAATAAATGTAACCCATATGGAATCAAATAATTGGTCAGACACAATAAAAATGATTTCATGGCTCTCTTTATAATATTTATATTATAGATGGATATGTGGATTAGGGACCAACCATCCTACGTAGGAGATAAGAGTATATGAATAATATGTGTGTTATTGTAATTTGCTATTTAATTTATTTTCCATTTTACAAATTAAAAGCAGTATTCGTAAATGTATATGGGTCACTCCATTCGAAATCGGCCTGACATTGCCGCTCAACATTTTTTATTTTAATAACTTTTTAACAATTTATTCTTTATTCCTTCATGAATTAAAAACTGTAGATAAAATTCTGGCCGATACGTTTAGTACTGCAGCCGTTATAAGTCAACTTCGCAACTGAAAGCATGTGTTGGAAAAATCTCTCTAATTCTGGCAATTTTGCAGACATCGAGTCAAAACTAAAACTAACATTAAGATAAGGATATACTTTATATCCATTGTTCTTACAACTTATAACTTTAAAATGAATAAAGTGTTTTAAAAAATTCTAGAAATTTTATTAAAAAAATAAGACTTTTAGCGACTCTCATATTATTGTGATTGGCAGGTGCGAATAATAAATATGAAGTTAAAAAAAAAAGTTTGTAAACGAAAGAAGACTCACCTTTGATTATTTTTTCATTCATAACTTAGTCACAGCCCTGATTCTTGTAAAAATGTCGATCTTGAGAATATAGTCCTTTTTCGTATATGAAACTTTTTTTCACGAAGTTTTCATGCACATATCTCAAAAGGGACCAAGTGAAAAATTACGAAACTAACGTAGGTTGCACATCTATACGATGTTCATAATTGACATAAATTTGGTGACTGAGACTGAACTGGTTCTCGGATTATAAAATTCTCTTCTCTTTTAAAATAACGCTTTCTTATAATTATTAATTCCTGTAAGTTTGCATATTTTAGAACGACAAAAAAACAAAAAAAAAAACTAGAATAATGATGAGAATACTGTATACAGTTTTGGCCCTTACAAAATTGTTTAAAAAATTCACAAAAATTTAAATCACCCGAAACTTATTATCTTCTAAAACAAGGGAGATCAGAAAGGAGTCTCATCCTTAATTTTCTTTTCTTGTATAGTCGTATCGTTGCACTACTTGTAGAAATTTCGATCGTGTGAGCATTGTTCTTCTTTTTAATAAAAGAAAGCCTATCGCCAAGTTCAGCAATATTAAAATGAAAACTAATACAGATCATAGCTCTATATAATAAGTACTGTAAGATAAACTTTTGTGGTTGAGTTATATTCACTTCCTTCACTTTTAATGTAATGAGTGGTAAGGACAAAATATATAAGCACATCATTATATTATTGTAATTTTTTGTTTTGACTCAATATCTGCGAAATTGCTAGAATTAGAGAGATTTTCCCAAAATATGTTTTTAGTCACGTTACTGACTTGAAACGGATGCAGCACTAAAATTATCTGCCAGAAAAAAAAATGTATAGATGTTTTTTTTTTCATGAAAGGATAAACAATAACTAGTAAAAAAAAAAAAATTAAAATTATTTTTTAGCGGCAATATTAATGAAAATTGGACGATTTGAAATGAATCGACCCATATACCATATAAAAAATTTGCTATAATCATTTGATTTAAAGAAAAATTTGGATATCTTTAATAAAAATATTAAATAATTATAATATATTATAATGCGGCTCAATTCCAATCCCTGCTTCTCATGAACCAAGTAGAACTCAAAACTCCGCTCTCACTAGGATTAATGGGAAATTTCATCCTTTACACTTTAGCAATATACATTCCTCAAAATTTGAGGCTCAAATTTACGCCCCATATGAATACGTATTTTTCAAATATTAAAAATTTATCTTATTATGACCACTAACAACCGTCAGAAAAATAAATTCGGAATGAAGTTTTTTCTTTAGGTTAGGGTCCTCCAAATCTGCTTTCCTCGCCATAAGAAGTGGTCTGGACGTAACTAACTTATTCCTCTGTTCTCAATGCGATTGCAGGGTGCAGCGCTGATCAGGGCCCAAATTACAACCACGATAATAATAATTAATAAAACATTATTTCTCCGTTACAATATATATTATTACCTTGAAAAGTGTTTTTCAAATCGGCCTAATATGATGTAAATGTGTTAATCACCAGAGATGAAATAAATCTTTTATTCCTACAAAAATAAAGGTAACAAATCAACTCCTCATTACTACAGAAGGTTATCATAACATCATTAAATTAACATTATGGTTATAATCATCACAAGTAACTGCTACATGAACTAGATAACAAAAATGGATTTTTTAAAATAACACACTACATAACTATCCTCCAGTCTCTGTTGGCATTGTTCAGCACTCGCATATAGAAATGTTTGTTTGATAATTTTATACTACAGTGGGAGTCCTAAATTTTGCCTATCCAATTTTAATTAGGATAGGGATCTTTAACGAGTACTTGAAATCGCACAGGGTCCATTTTATGCTCCCTCTGAAGGACTGCTTGACCAAGGATTTATTACTTTCTTTGAAATCTTTAGGAAAACCTACCGAGTTTGAACCCGCGAACGCACGTAAAAATAGATTATTAATCTCAGTTAATCATTATTTAATAGTTTCTAGCAATATTAAAATAGTAATAAATACAATTTTTGCATATTTAAATAAGCATTATTTACTTCCATCACTTCTTTATTCATTTTTAAAAATATTTTACATCTTATTTTTCTAGGATGTTTCCGGGGTTTTTTTCTCTGTTTACAAGACTCAAATTATTTAATAAAGTTTAAATTTATTGACAGTCAACATAAATATTTTATCTATACACATTATTTTTTAAAAAGTCATAAATTAGAATTTCCATATTATACAATTAACTATAATTATTTTTATTTTGTCCATTTTCTTTAACCTTTTTTGTAGCTTACTGCTACATGTCTTTTTACAACAAGCTACATATTCAAATATATAAAAATACCTAAACCTTCCTCAAATCGAATTAATAAAAGAAAAAATAATAAATACTAATGTTCCTCCTCAGTTGACTTTATCAGTTTATTTGCCAATTTTAATCATGTTTGAGGCTTCTTTTAGGGAGTGGCGTGGTCTAATGGATAGAGCACTAGTCTGCTGTGCTCCGGGTCCTGGGTTCGAATCCCGGCTGAGGCAGAAATATTATTTATTCTGTTAATTCAGTCGGGGGGTGACCCTAGGGTATGGAGACCCTCCTGAGGCAGACCCAGCCTCTATAAAGTGGGTACCCAAATTAATTGGGGAAAAACCTGGCGGCTGAGCGTGATTAAGGCCTAATCACCTCATTGCACTGCCGTTGGCCTAGAAACAATACGAATCTCTATATGTACTGAGCCCAAGACCCTTCATGGGTCGTAGTGGTACAGGTTTTTTTTTTTTTTTTTTTTTTTTTGAGGCTTCTTTTAATGATATTCCAATCATAGATGGACTGATATTAGAAAAATATGTTATTATTACCTTATAGGAAAGTATATAAAAGACAGTGGGAGGGAAGAAGGCTTGTTGCAGAGCCTCTGCCAGAGTGAATATGCAAAGTTCCATTTGGGAAATTACTGGGAGTGTACGGAACATTTATAAAAAGTTGGGGGGCAGCCCAGCGAGGCGCAGCACTCTGGATTCTCTCAGGCTTCTCTCCGGTGGATTTATTTCCTTACCCCTGCACCGCTTTTATATGAATTCTTTATCCGGGATTGTGAAAGGAAAGGGATTTTCCTTCCTCAATAGCTTTCCCTCCCACCTTCCCTCTATATACAACAAATTCTCTTTCATATTTTATAGCTAATGTGTTTTTCAATGGGATTACTTTCCAATTGGGTACTGCATTATTACTTGATTCTGATAAAGGTGTAGGTTCTATTTGTTGAAAGTTTGTTTTTAACACAAATAACATACTTTTTTTTTAATACTTATTGTTAGTAAGATATCTCGTTTTATATTTATGTATGGCTGATAACTAATCATATTTATATTTCGAATTTAGATAAAAATGAAAATCAAATAATATTTATTCAGCGATATTAAATTTGTTCTTAATTATGACAGTATTAATAATAACATTACCACATTCATGCAATATATACAAAATAATAAATCTATAAAACAATAATACAAAATATATACTGTAAATAATCGAGAAAATATATACTATGTTTAAGCACAAATGAAAATCTAAAAAGCACGCATGATTATATACAATATTTACAATCTGTAGGAACCCCAAACAAGGTCACTCCCCCACCTACGGATGTAAACCGAACCCGACTTCATCAACTGATGTATTAAAGATGTTCTCTATTTTAGAAAGTCCTTAGAAAGGAAATAATTTCCTTCAATATGGTTGACAGAATTATATTTTCAAGTCAATAAGTCAAGTATTTATCTTATTTTGAAATTATTTTCATTTGCAATCTTTACCTTACAGAATTTACAGCCTACAGGCTACAAAAACATCAAGTGTAAACTTTCTAGTTCTATTAGATGGATCTAATAGAACTGGTCAACTAAATTGTTAATATATTACTTATATCGCTTGTCTGAATCCTCATTTGTCGGTTTCCACTTATTCAAAAATTCACTTTCTTAAGTATTATAGGTAATGCCCTATTTGAAATAATTATTATGAGAAGTGTCAATTGGTGGGTTATACTTTTTTAGGAGAAATACAGATTTTGAATTCCGCTCGCTGTGCCTGTAAGGTGAAACATTTCTAATGTCGGGAGATTTCTTTAGTGGTCAGGATTTTATCCTAATTTAATTGAATGCTGCTGTATTAAGTTCTTATATTATTCGGCATCTTCATGCATACTGTTCTAATTTCTTAATTAATTGAAAATCATTAGCAATAAACTTCTAATGAAAACGGATAAGACATATTTAGCATAAATATTACTACGGTACATCAATTTTAATGTTAAAGTAGACGGCGATCACTTGTAATATATGTTTCAAGAGTAATATTACCCTATATTAATAACTATAACTAGTGACCTTCCTCTACTTCGTACGGTTGCAATTTGAAGGAATTATAATTTTTCTTTGAATGATTTTGAGTTTATTGCTTAGGGATCTTCAGTTCATTATAAAAGAAGACATTTTAATACATTTATAGGCTTATGGACATTGATAGACTTGCTATTAACATTTACAACTTTTTTTGTTGGATACTAAATTTTCTAAAACCATGCGCTTTCCAACGGTATATTATACGTCTTTACTACAACTCATATTTTATTAATATTTTTTTGTTTTATCGAGCTTTCATGGGAATTTTTTTTAGTTTAAATCTTACTGTCTGTTTTCATAAAATAATCTAAAAGTATAAATAATTAATAACAATACTAGTTTATGGGCTGGGCACGTATTATTTTTTCTAGAAGTTTGTATTTGTTCGAAATAGTACGATGGCAACGCTGAATCACCATAATCTTCATGATTACGATACCAATAACATAAGTTCATAACTTTATGGGCTTATAACAACTTTATATTAACTTCTTTTATTAAATATTAACTTTTTGAAATCTTGCGCTTTCCAGCGGTTAATTAAACGTCTAATTACTACTCATATGTCAGGAATAATATTTTGATAAATTGATTTTAGAAAATTCAATTGCAATGCATTTTCCTTACAAACCTCCAGGAAAGAACAATAAATTATAATGAAAGCCTTATTAAAATACTTCGCGTGGTTTAGAAGGATTTCGCCGAAACTAAGAAGCCCGACATCATTTTATAAATATAGAAGAGATAGTCTTGTTTAGAAATATTGAAGAAAATTTTTCCCTACCCTGTAAATCAATACATGTTATAATAAAATTTTAAAAAGTTATTTAACGACCTGTGGGGCGAAACGCAAACCTATCTTCAGAAGTTCCTAAAAATACGAAAAATAGTAAGATCGAAAAATATGAGAAGAACGAAGCCGTATCAACTGCACGAGTTTTTCGAACAGTAGTCATATCAAATTTTCTGGTGCTTTAAAATCATCTATAAGCCCACCGTTTCTAAATTAAACTCCATTGCCAGCGCCACTGATGTGTCAACATTTTTTTGCTTGTGGTCTAAATTATAGTTATTAAAGGAAAACTCTAAAATAAATGTCTTTAAGATTATGAAACATCCTTTTAGTAGTCCACAAAAAGAGTGAAAAAAAACAACAACCTCTTACATAAAAAAACCATTCGAAGTATCAAAATAACTTCGTAAAATAAAAATGAGGGGAAAAAAATTTTTGTTATTTAATTTGTGTATGAATACACATTAAAATATTAATTATTATTTTGTTAATGAGTTTAAGCGTGATTCTCTCCCACCAAGTTATCCTGACCAATGTAATTGTGATGAATGAATTATTAATTTGTGATATGGTAAGTATTGATGAATTTTCTAAAAAACGAAAAAAAGTATTTTTTAATTATCTGTATCGCTGCTTATCCCGAAGGCGTAAGCCCAAGGATGAAAGGGTTCATGAATCCATATGAGCTGTTAGGAGGTGTAGATTGGGAGAGTGGTTTTAGAGAGGAATTCCCCAACGTATAGAGGTGTATCGGTAAAGGAAAGGCTTTTAATAAAAAATGAGTATCCGGTCAGATCGGACTGGGGAGAAGCGAACAATTCCCAGAAGGGCTGACAATTCAGAGCAGTATTGAGATGTCAGGGAAATTGAGTTGGCGGAGGGAGCTCGCTTTTAGGGAGACACTTTACCTCGAATTTATATAAGCCCTCAGTCCTCCTCCCCCCTCCACTCCCACTCTCTTGGTATCGAGTTTTCCACTACGTGACAGATTAGCATTCTCTTTTATCCCTCTTCTTCGTCTCCTTGATACTTTTCACGGGGCCCGGCTAAAGTGAACAAGTGGTCAACACTTATCACCTTTGTCCTTCAGGCAAATAGGCAAACTGCTTTTATTGTCTTCGACGTCGGTTTCCTCTTGGGGGTTCAACATTTCATGCAAAGTCTCGTCCACTTCGAGTTATTACTATCATACCTATATGGTATGAGATGACAAATAAGATATCTGAGCTGTGTTATATATTGAAAGAGATACAACGATATAGGGCCGGATCCAGAAGAAATTTTAGGGAAGAATTTTATTATTACGAGAGGTTTTAGCTCCTTATTTAGTTCCAATTATGCTAAACGCTAATAATAAAAAGTTAATAATCTATACCAGTTGTTTACTTAGTTATTTGTATTTTAAATTAGATTTCATTTCGTGAAGTTAGAATTTCAATACAATTACATGATTTCATTTCTTTTTTACTTTTTCATCAAAATCGGCTAACCAGAAGAGCCACTTCATATCTTGCATTTTGAATCTTTCTACGATTTTCTCGGGAACGGCTCAGACGATTTTGATTAAACTTGCTATATTGATGTAAACTTTAATGGGCTTTATAGTTTGACAGGGCTTAAACGACAATATTTTAAATTTTCTTCCCCTAAAGTACCTATAATTTTAATTAGGCACATCTTCTTGATTGATAGATAATGGCTAAATATACAAGTTGAGTGAAGTTAATAAAAAAACTTTTTTCTTTTTCTGAACGTAAAAACAGTAATATATATGTATAACATGCATTGAAAAGCTAAAAATTTTACTAGTAATATTATCTTATATAAGCAATTGTAAATGTTAACGCAGACTGATGAAAAGCCGATAAAACTAACTGATTGCTGTAGATAATAATATAACTTATCATTAAATAAAAAACACGTTTCTATTGAAACTCAATGTAATTAATTCTTTAACAATTTTTTTTTATCTCTAATTGTATTTAAAACGTTTTAAAATTGATTTTAACAATGGAGATAAGTGAAAAAGTCAGATTTTTATATCTTTGAACTACTCTTAATAAAAATTACTGATTCTAGATCAGTATTCATTTGTTCTATATCTTAAAAACTAACCGTGTTCTTAGGAAATTTCAGCTTCTGTAAGTTTTGACTTGACCATATAATATAATTTTTATTTTTAATAATTGATCGCTTTTTACTGATTATAAAACTTTATACATTTTCTTCCCCGTCTTCAATAAAAAATAAAATAAAAATAAACTTTATTCACGTACTTACAAATTCGAGTTTTTCAAAAGACACTAAGGGTCCCCTTAGTCCAAATGACCAAATCCCGCTAAAAGGTCTGTGGGATATTGGAAACCTAAAGCGTGTATTTCTTTTGAAAACTCGAATTCGAAAATTTCCACGATCTCCATACTTCCACTTACTATATATTTCATATATAGGTAAGTGAAAGTTAAATGAAACATTAAAATCAGTTTAGAAATAGCGAAGATCTATTATTATTATTATAAGATCTAGAGTTATGAACTTAGCATTTGTGATTGGCCATTTTCTTTGATGTAAATTAAAATTGTAGCTGATTCGTCTTTCTTAAGCTCTTTAATTGTTTGATTTTTATATAAAGCTAATTTTCTACAAGGCTATATAAACAAAAATCGCTAAATCAAGGATCTACTGCTCAACTGGGTTTCTCCACCCAGCTGCGTATCACTATAATTCTGAAGGAGAGCTATCCCAATGAAGCAAAAGTATTCAATATACGCCAAAAGATGTTTGTACGGTTTTTATAAAAAATTTAATAAATTTCACGGGGTAAGACAGATTCAAAGTTTTTGCTATCACTCTGGACTATGTAGCTATCCCCAAGCCTTCAGATTTTTTTGTGATTTTTTGAAAGATATTAATATTTGAAG
Organism: Piezodorus guildinii; assembly: GCA_023052935.1. Classification (NCBI taxonomy): domain Eukaryota; kingdom Metazoa; phylum Arthropoda; class Insecta; order Hemiptera; family Pentatomidae; genus Piezodorus; species Piezodorus guildinii. Next base: position 80,534,493 of record CM041293.1, on the reverse strand, counting down.
AGCTGAAAGTAGTTATACAGCTGAAGATTATCAGATGATCGCAGGATACTGAGAGATCGGCTGATGAGTGTTTGCCGTGGTGGTGGTGGACATCTGATAACTAAATAATCCACCTAACGAGGTCAATCCATTAGGATCCGTTAACCCGCTGCAGTTAAAATCCAATTCCGCCCTCTCATATCTCTTATCCAGAGCATCAAATGGAATTGTCTATGTTCCCTTCTGTTTTCCTAGGGGGAAGAGGGAAGGGGGTGTAAGTACCGCTCATTTGGACTCTTCCATTTCATTATTCCTTTCGCAGGTATATAATGTTACCAACAAGGTCCATGCCAACAAGGTCGTTGGATTAATCTACCACAAAATGAATCTATCAATAATTTCTGAATGGCATGTATTTTCTTGATTATTCGAAAGATAATATGGAATACCTAGAGGATACGACTCATAATGAGGTTAAGATTACCACTATCTTGACCAATGTGCCGATATTTCAGCTTCAACGTAAGCAATCCTCTACCTCATATAAGTTAGTGAATCGTTTTGGAAGCAATACAACATAAACGAAAAATTGTAGCTTCTATTGTGTAAAGCTAATCCTAAAGGAAAGAATGGGTCTTTTTCATTTTAGGCAACCTGTTACTAAGTTATGATAACGGTTATTTTATGAATTTAAACAGTGATTTATCATATGATTTCAAATTTGTAATTCGCTAAAGGTTATTATCGCAGTGTGAGTAAGTGTATAAAGTTAATCTGAGTTCTGTATTTTAAAAATGAATCTGTTAGAATTATATTCAGTATTGAAGTCAAATAAAATGGCTATTATGCAGAGAAGGACAGTACATGAAAATAATTTACCATAAAAAACGCGTTCCGATTTGGAGATGCCGAAGGCAGGAATGTAACCAATCCAGAAGTGTATATATAATTATGTGTGCATATAGATATAAAGTGTATAAGATACAGGGTTCGAAAACTGCAGGGTTCCAGCCGATAAAGTCATACTAAGGAACTCGAAGAAGCATGCTTGACTCCTACTTGTGTATCTATGGAGGCACCGTACCAAAGGCAATCATTTATTCACAGAAATTGTAAATCTGGTGCGGGCAACACACGACTTTCACTTACCTTCGTTGTTAAAATCAATTAAAGAATTTTCAAATACAGTAAGAGATAAAAATTAGTGAAACTATTAAAGAATTAATTGAATTGAATTTGTATAGAAACATGTGTTTTATTATATTATTATCTAAAACAATCACTTAGTTTTATCGGCTTTTTATCACTCTCTATTAAATTTTAAAAGCTTGTGTATGAGATAATATTTTTTCTAAAATCTTTAGTTTTCGAACGGTATATCATACATGTATATTACTGTTCTTATGTTCAAAAACGAAAAATTGCATTAAAAAAATATGTTTTCTGTTTTCTCCTTTAGTTGGGTATCGCACTCATTCAATGTACATATTTACCTGTTGTTCATCAGTGGTAACAAGATAATGAATGTAGTATTTCTTATAGAATCAACGAATAGGAGGAAAATTTAAAATAAACGAATTTCGGAAACGATAAGTCCTATGAAACTGGGAATTTTATATTTAAGACAAATATACGTCCTAGGCGTTACAAAACCTTTTTAATCAAAATAAGCTTTGCAACATGCATTTTGAACCTTTTTTTTATTTTGATTAAACTCGCTATACCGATGTAAAATTTAATGGGCTTTAACATCTTGTAGGTTTCATTCTGATTAAAATAGTCTGACAGGGCTTAAATGCCGATATTTTAAATTTTCTTCTTCTAAACTACCTTTAATTTTGTAGATTCTATAAAAATAACCATATTATCTTGTTAGTATTGATAAAAGACAGGTAAATACATAAGTTTAACGAATTCGACATCCAACTAAAGGAGAGAACTGAAAAAATATTTTTTTAATGCAATTTTTTTTATTTTGAACATAGCAACAGTAATATACATGTATAATATACCGTTGGAAAGCTAAAGATTTCAGAGAAAATATTATCTAATACACAAGCTTGTAAAAGTCAATTAAGATTGATGAAGCAGATAAAACTGATTACTTTAGATAATAATATAATCGATTTTTTAATAAAGCACATGTTTCTATAAAAATTCCATTTAATTAATTCTTTAATGGTTTCACGCATTTTTTTTATCTCTTACTGTAATTAAAAACACTTTAATTGATTTTAAAAACGAAGGTAAGTGAATGTTGTGTGTTGCCCGCACCAGATTTTTTTTGGCAATATTTCTTGTTTATAAGTTAAATAGTAAATAAATTATTTGTTTTTCAATAATCATGTGACCTTTGTTATTATATAAATAACCGTTATCATAACTTAGTAACAGGTTGCCTAAAATGAAAAAAACCCGAAAGAATAAATAATGACTATATATTTATATAGGATATCAGAAACCTAAAGTCAGCGGTTTTCACAAATTTTATTTCTATAATAGGCCAATTTTTTTATGTTAATTATAAGCAATATTAATGTACCATGAAAAATCATTCACGGACTTTGTGCAAACCATATATACAAAAAAAAAAAAAAGAATTAGTTGTAACGCCTTCTTTTCTTCAATACAGTTTTATACCGATCTTGGTGGCCAGGCAATGAAGTATCTGCCCATTCAAGGATGGTATCAGAGTAGTAACAAACCAATCCGTCTTGTCTTTGTTTTGTTGTGATCTGCTGGTCGGTTTGCATAAATGGAATAGTTGTCGCAAATCTTTTGGTTATTGGAAATTACTGTTATAGAACTTTCGTAAGGTTCTCGGAAGGAAGTCTGAACTAAGGGAAGAAATCGTTGCTAGTACGTACATAAACAGTATATTTTGTACTCTTTCTAATTAATATAGTATTTATTTATGTTTTCACAATTATTATTTGTTTTATTTACCATCTACACAATTACACAAATCGACAGATAATTCAGCGACTCATACTAACAACCGGGTTGAGTCTGCGAGTGAAATGCGTTTTCACCCTCTTCCCAACAGTAAGGATTATCTTAATTAGAGGTTTACTCTTATCCAATATTCGAAAAAAAATATATTTTTACCATTTATTTTGGTTTTTGTTATATTATGAAGTTGTTCATTTTCATAATTCCTTTAATTTGAACAAGAATATTTTTAGACATATTTGTTTGTTAATTACTTAACTTTTATGCTGCTGTGGACGATGCTACAGTGGGAGTCCTGAATTTCGCCTATTCGGTTTTATTAGGATAGGGATCTTTAACGAGTTCCTGACATGGCACAGGCTCAGGACCACCTTGTAACGTCCCCTCCAAAGGACAGCATAAACTATTTATTTAGACATAAATAAACAATATAAATTAAACGAAATTCAACTAAATTTTATTTAATTTAATCTAATTTAAAAACGGAATACTAGGGGAAATAAAGTCGTGTTTAACGATGGGAAATGATCGTTATTATCAGTAGCGAAATTACTTAGCACACGGTTTCTGTCATGATACTTAAAGCTTACATTTTATAAAACTGTTATCATCCCGACGGCTTTTACGGATGTGAAACGTGATCGCTTACATTGAAGGATAACAACTTTTTAAGGTTCGAAAGTAAAGACCGCGTGTTCTAGGAGAGATGAGCTGAGTAGGGAAATTCAGAAAGTTACACGACACAGAATTATTGAGTTTGTACCCTGCCAGTATAATTGAGTTCATACGATAGTGGGGACTCAAATTGGCGTGTATAGTTGTTAATCTCAGTGAAGAACGAATTCCGAAAAAAAAATTAGTATGCGCTGAATCAAATGGTAGGCATCCGAAAGGTAGGCCAAGGCATCATTCGGAAGATTTTTTTTAGGTCTAATCTCGGGCTTCGATGGTGATTATTAGACGAACCTTTGTATCCAAAAAATTATGTTATCGAGCATCGATTCGGATTCGCTAAACCTACTATTATTATTATTTATCATCTAATGTAAGACTAAACGTTCAAACTACAATTAAGTTGTCAGTACGGGTATCGATCTAGTCATCTTTAATCCTTGCAATGTCTATTAAGTATAATTAGTAGTATTTCAAATTATCCATTATTTGTTGTTGTTGTTTTATGTGTGTTTTGGAGGGAGGGTATTTTCCACTTTCTCCCTTTTGGATCCACCACTTACCTCAGGAAGAGTATAAGCGATCCTTCGAGTAGGTCCTTCCAATCTCACCCTCTAGGGGGTGAGGGGCTGTAGAGGAATAATGAAGGAATAATCCTGTTTGTAGGATAGCTACTTATTCATCGCCGCCGAGGTAAGGAGCTACAATTTGCATGTATTAGCTGCCGTAAGCTGGCAGTGTCGAGTTTTAAACTGATAAAAAGTTGGCTCGGAGGGAGAGATAGGTTTTGCATTCAGGAATTGGGGAGTGGTAACGAGGTATCGCCGTGCCTCCTTGAGAATACAGATCAGCCTCCCAGCCAGTCCCCTCTTCTTATATTACACTTTAATGGAGTCTTCCCTCTCCCTATCCTCCCGAAATTGACTATTATCTGTCTTCTTCACTATATTTCAGACTGATTTCCCCTCTTCCTTTGCATGTGAGTGTATATTACGTTCGCTATAGAGCCTCTGTGCAAGATGATTTTTAAAAATGTCTTCAATAATCGGACAATACCTTAGGTTTAAGCTGAGTTGGTTATATGTCTTGAACACAATTGTTTATTAATTTGCAACTAAAAAAATGAATTTATTAGATTTTTAAAATAATTGATTAATGAAAAAGTTTAATTGCAATTCAAACTTTTATGTCTTTATTTTAGAACTTTCTCTTTTCTCCATCAACTCAGCATTATTTCACTTTGATTTTTCTAGTGGTTTATTTTGTAAGGGCGCGAATATATTAAATACTCCAAATTAAGTCATTGATTCCTTTTTACTTTACTTTTCGTGATGTACAGTCATTAGCCTGTTTCCGTACTTCAACGATCTGATTATTTGAGGAAACTACTACGTATTTTTTATTTTATTTTTTTATTTATTTATTTTATTTTTATTTATTTTTTTTTTTTTAGTATTTATGCTTGATGGCATATTTGTACTCGGTGGCACTTTAAAAACAAGGTTATATTATAGGACTTGGCCAAAATACCATATTTTTTAACATCTATTCGTGATAATCACTCAGGGGTTTTTTTTATTCATTTGACGTTACTTTATGCTACTGTGACTAATCGCCTATACAGGTATAATTAGAATCGAAATCTTTAACAAGTACCTGATAAAGCACCGACTGGGAACCACCATTGTACGTTTCCTCCAAAGCTAGCATAACCAAGGAGTTTTTCGTCCCTCCAAAATTCCTAATTCCACCTTTCAGGCTTGAAACCGCGACCTTCGATATACCTTCTATGAAAGGCTGTAATAATAGCTCCAACACCACAGCTGATCCCATTTAGTGACACATGTAAATTTTTTTATTTATTTTTTAAACATATTTATTGATTTTTACAACTGTATTATATACATCGAGTGAATGTGATGGGCATAGTAAACAGACATGAAAATCATGTAGAGACGCTACCCAATGGCAGCACTTAAAAATAATTCTAAACTAGAAGGTCTCGGGGCCATATTCTTTTCAGCCGCCTGAGAGGATTGCCAGGAATGGAATAGGAAGTTTTTTTTTTTTTTTTTTTTTTTTATTTATTCGTATATATTACAATTTGTCATAATAGACAATAATAATAGTGCTACAGGATCTCATTCATACAATATTTACAATATAAACAAAAGGAAAGTCAAATTACATAAAATAAAATCAAAATAAATAAACCAATAAAGAATAGGAAGTAAGGATTGAAACTAGTGGGTTAGAGTGAAAATGGAGTTTTTTATGGAATGATCTAAACCTGGTTCGGGCTAATTCAACAAAATATCGAACATTAATAAGGACTTTAGGGATAAGTTTATTGGTGACAAAGTAAGGAACGTTAACGATTGACGAAGGTACCATAGCTCTACTCTGTAAGTCCACATAGGTCTTATGATGGTCGTGTAAATGAGTCTTTTGTAATTAGGTAGAAGGTTTGAGCGCTTGTCCTGTAAGTGTTCAAGTAGTCAAAAACGTCGGGGAGTTTCTTGTCGTTTTAGTCTTGTATGGGGGCTCCATGCCTCGCGCGGATCTCATTACCGCGTATGGGGAGCGTCCCACGGGTGGCGGATGTGGGGATGGTCGGTGGAATTTCTTCGGAAGCTCCTCCCGGCTAAGTCCGATGGACTCGCTGACCAACAATGAGAGCGGCCCCCCAGGCTTGCTGGAGGGTGTGACGTAGGTTCGAACGCCCTACTCACATATTTTAGTTCACAAAATATCACCAAAAGTCATGGATTCCTCTGAGGTAAAACGCTCATTATCCGGAGGTAAACAAGTCCCCCGTTCGGGTCTCCGGGTGGGGACTGCTTCAGGGGAATCATGGCGCAAGATGAAAATTAGAGATCTAACAATAGGGACGTGGAACGTTAGAAGTTTAAATACGGCAGGTGGGTTAAAGTCGGTCGCGAATGAAGTTAAGGGGTACCATTTAGATATCGTTGCATTACAAGAGGTTCGCTGGCCAGGGGAGGGTTCGTTAACAGAAGGAAAGTATACTATTTGGTACGGGGGGAGCGTTAATTATTGTCTAGGTACCGGGTTTCTGATTAGGAATAGATTTCTTTCCGCATTACGGGACGTACAGTTCTTTAGTGAAAGAATATCGGTTGCTATATTTCAAGGGCGTTGGTTTAAAATCGCGTTTATAAACATTCATTCTCCCACCGAAGACAGTGATGATGAAGTAAAATGCGAATTTTATGATAAACTAGAGTCGGTTTACTATAAGTTACCGCGAAATTACATAAAGATAATACTAGGCGACGCGAACGCAAAGGTTGGAAGGGAAGAAGTATATCGTCCTACAATCGGTAAAGAAAGTTTGCACGAATATAGTAATGATAATGGGACCCGACTAATAAACTTTGCCATTTCGAAAAACCTAGTAATCAAAAGTACTACATTTAAACATAAGGATATTCATAAGTATACGTGGACATCGCCGGATGGACAAACACGGAATCAAATCGATCATGTTTTAATACAAAACAGATGGCAAAGTAGCATAATTAACGTGAGATCGTATCGGGGTGCAGAATGCGGTTCTGATCATGAATTAGTAATCGCGAAACTTCGACAAAAACTAAATACAAAAAAGAGAACACCGAACTATATTCGTCCCGAGAATTTTGATTGAGTTAAATTGAACAACCTCGAAATTAGAAAACAATTCTCGATAGAAGTAAAAAATCGGTTCGAAGCTTTGGAATCTTCAGACGAGGAACACGAAGATGTAAACAAATTATGGGAAGGAATCAGGGATAATATTAAAGAGGTCGGTAATTTATGTCTTGGAAAAATCGAAAATAAAAAGAACAAACCTTGGTTCGACAGGGATTGTCAAAATATGTGCGAAAAAAGAAAAACCACTAAACTGAATTCCTTAAATAATCCAAGCGATAATAATGTGGCTTATTTTCGGTTAGTAAAGAATGAAACTTCAAAAGTATTAAAAAATAAGAAAAGAGAGTATCTTAAAGACAAAATAATAGAAATAGAAAAACACAGAAACGAAAATAACGTAAGAGAGATGTACAAAGGTATAAACAAATCGCGTAAAAGATTTGAACCTCTATTGAATGCGGTTAAAGATGCAAATAACAATATAATTGCGGATCCTTCTAAGATATTAAATAAATTTAAACAACACTTTGACGGTATCTTAAATACGGAAAATAATAATCAATCTCCTCTCTCTGAATATCAGAGCGCTGAACCATGGATAGACGCTCCGAGTAAAGAGGAAGTCGAAATGGCGATAGGAAAATTAAAACGTTATAAGGCCGCAGGAAATGATAATATCACGAGTGAATTAATCAAGGCGTGTGGAGAAGCGGGCGTTTCCAGAATATATTTTTTAGTTAAAAAGATCTGGGAAACTGAAAAAATGCCAGAAGAATGGAAAGAATCAATACTTATTCCGATTCACAAAAAAGGACCGAGGTCGGATTGTAGCAACTATCGTGGGATCTCTCTTCTCCCAGTATGCTATAAAATATTCTCGTCAATTCTAACTAGTCGAATCACGGAATACGCTGAGGAAATTATCGGAGATTACCAATGTGGTTTTAGGCGGAATCGCTCGACTATTGACCAAATATTTTCCTTACGTCAAATATTAGAGAAAAAATTGGAATACAACGGTGTAGTCCGTCAACTTTATATCGATTTTAAAAAGGCTTATGATTCAATAGACCGTCAGAAGCTATATAACATCATGATTGAACAGGGAATACCTAGAAAGTTAGTAAACCTAGTAGAGATGTGTTTGTCGGAAACATTCCATAAAGTTAGAATCGGTCATAATTACTCCGAGAGATTTGATGTGCGATCGGGTTTGAAACAGGGTGACTCCCTTTCACCTGTGTTATTTAATATAGCTTTAGAATATGTCATAGAAAAGGTGATGTGTACCGAGAAAGGCTTAAATATGGGTGACAAGATTCCGGTTTTGGGGTATGCCGATGATTTGGTAATACTAGGTGAAGACACAGAAACTATACAACTAAATACAAGTGTGTTAATAAAAACCGGTAAAGAAATAGGACTCGAATTAAATACCGATAAAACGAAGTATATGATTAGTAGCAGAAACGGTGTCGATCTTGGTGATATTGATGTATCAGGTCATACTTTTGAACACGTAGAGAAATTCAAGTATTTAGGTTCAATTATAACTAGAAAAAATGAAATCCAGGAAGAAATAAAGTCCCGGTTAAAGGTGGGAAATGCGTGTTATTATTCAGTTGCTAAGTTACTTAGATCGCGGCTTCTATCTAAAAACTTAAAGATTAGAATTTATAAAACTATTATTCTTCCAACGGTTCTTTACGGATGTGAAACGTGGCCGCTTACTTTAAAGGATGAACAACGGCTTAAGGTTTTCGAGAATAAGGTACTGCGTAAAATATTTGGTCCGAAGAGAGATGAGGCCACTGGGGAGTTTAGAAGGTTGTACAACGCGGAGTTGCGAAGTTTGTACCCTGTGAATATAATTGAGTTGATAGCATCGCGGAGACTCAAATGGGCGCGTAAAGTTGTTGGGGTTAGTGAGGAACGGATTCCGAGAAAGTTTGTATTCGCTGAACCGACTGGTAGGCGTCCGAAAGGTAGGCCGAAGCGGAGATGGGAGGATTGCGTTAAGGCTGATCTCGGGAGCTTGGGCTTGAATGGTGAGCATTGGACGATTCTGTGTAGGCGGAATTTGGTGGTATCGGCATCGAACCTTCGGGTTCGCTAAGCCTATTATTATTATTATTATTATTATTATTATTATTATTATGGGGGCTCCATGGGAGGCGTTTGTCAATGGGGAGTCCTAGGTATCGAATCTGTTCAACAGGGACTAGTTTAACGATACTCCAATTAAAGGATACTGTAGAGCAAGAAGTCATTGGTTTATGACGGAAGGTAATGGTTATTTGGTGGGATTTGTTAGAATTAATTTTTATCCTCCAATGCTGACATCACACTTTAAGTTCTCGGATGTGGGTTCGAAGGATGTGGGATGCAATAACTGGATCATTACCTTCTAATAGTCCACACGTGTCATCAGCAAAGGTAGAAAGGAAATTGTTAGGATGGGTTGGAATATCAGCTGTATACACTGTATAAAGAATGGGTCCTAGTATGCAGCATTAAGAGACACCAGCAGATTGAGAAAAAAGGAAGGAATAGGAAGTATTTTGAAAGATACATCAGCGAGGTAACACTGGATAATAAGAAAATATGTAGAAGGGAAGAATTTACGGAGTTTGTATAGCAAGCCCGCGTGCGAGACTCGGTCAAAAGCCTGATCTAGGTAGAGAACGGCTTCCGTAAAGTACAATCCGCGCTAAAATGCAGAGAAGAAAACGTCCACCACTCGATGACATTGTTGGATAGTGGAGTGAGATATATGGAATCCGAATTAATGATCGGGAATTGAAAAAAATACATTATTTTTTTAGATGGTTAGGAGGTTCATCATGAATAAAAAGAAATGGGTTGAAATAAGGTTACACGTAAAAATAAATTTTAAAAAACAAAGAGATCTGTAACGAGCCTAAATAGTAAAATATGGACATTAACAAAAATGGTCATTAATGGATATAAACATTAAGATCATTGTTGATTAACGAATTTAGAATTTTATGATGAGGAGTTTGGATTGTATGAATTACAAACAAGATGAGCGAACCGTTTATTTAAATGGACATTTTATTGGATGTTTGTGTTACTGGAAGTTTCTGGAGCAGTCTTTTTTTCGTTTCAATCTTCTTTCAGAGTTTTGAGTTAGGTGTATTACGGGGTATTGTGCGGATCTGTACTATACCAGCAAGTGGAATATGGTACTATTGAAGTCAGGTTATTGATGGGCTCTCTTTGTAAATAAATGAATAATGCATCTGAACTATACATATCTCATTTTGTTAAACACATTGCTTTGTAGGACCTTGTAGCATATTATTCAACCAGATGTTAATTTACAGATACACCCTCAAGGAAGTAATTGATTTTTTTTTTTTTTTTTAATCGAAAAAAATTATTAGTTAGAAATAAGTCTGTTGTGATTATGTATTTAGTTTGAATTTATGGTATTTAATTAATATATTTTACTTTTTAAAAAAAATAATCAAATAATAACCAGGTTATAATCTAAGCTAACAAAACACAGCCACAGCCTTTATGCACATTAATACCTGCGGAAGTCTGAAAAGGAGTTACATAGCTCAGAAAACAATAAATTTAATGAAATGTGAAAATTAAAATATTTATTAGCAATTTTTTATGTGGTATGTAAATAATTATCTGTACACAAAGTAATTTAGACAAAAATGAATAATATTGTTTCCAAAAACGTACAAACAATTAGGGTGCACTGCAATATTGACTTACACCTGTACTGCTTTGGTAGTACCCAGCCCCCCTTGTTCCAGAACGAATCGATCTATATTGGCTGGAGATTAAAGGCCCAAGTGGATGAAATTGGCTGTAAATAGAAGAAGAGATGAGATTTAGAAGACAGAAGGTAATTGTTGGACAATGAGGGTTGAAGGCTGGCCCTCTAATCCAAGCGGTGGTTAGCGGATTACAATCTGAGGAGGATGATGAAAGAGGTTGATGGTCAGGGGCCATTTACTCTTTTGTGGCCACCTTAGCTTACCACCCGCTAAAAATATGTTAATTCAAACCCTATCAGATGCCCTTTCATGTCCTTCGGTCGTCAGTATTGTGGGGCCCTAATAGCCTTTAGTTCTGCTCAAAATATCTGAGCAAAGGGACCTTCCGTCCTTTGTTCGTTCCCCCGATCGATTTGGGTTTCAAAGGGCTGTCAATGGGCCAGGGTATATTATATATGATAATATATAATAATAATAATAGCTTTGTTCATCCTGAAAAGAAATTAAGTCTCTCCCTCGGGAGGTAAGAGCGTGTATAAGTTTTATTTTTCTGGAAAAGGAATCATTGATAAATTGACGAACATAATCAGCAGAGTATAGACTGTGGAAAATATCCTTTATTTCTATGAAAAAGAACAATATATATTCAAAGATTTTTATTATTTTTATTAATTTAGTACTGTTCAGTAGTGTTATGCTATAAGCGAGACATATTTACGGCACCTCTTTAGTTGGTCTTTTGGAATCAAGTAAAAAGACCTTAAATTGGTCCAAGCATAGTTAAAAATGCATATTATTGAATACACAACTTTTCTGCCAATGATACATTCTCCATTTCCAAAATGTTATTGTTTATTTTATTCTAAATTAAAACACCTGGAATCAGTTAAGTGAGCTGTTCGGCACCCATGTGAAGCAGTCACACTTCAGGTCAGTCTGAAAGTTTTTTATTATTTTAAAGTGTTTTGTGAAAATATATTTATTATTTTATGCGATTTGGACTATTTGAGGGCGCGTGTTCCAATTATACATTGGAAGTTGATAAACTCATCAGAAGTTGGGCAACTAAACGCCTTTATAAGTGCTCAGAGCTTTTGGCTCTGTAGCCATGTTAGAAAAAACCAATACGTCTTCAGTTTCCCCTAACGATATGAGACCAACAAACCGAAATGAAAAAGTAATGGAAAATAAGCCAAAAAATAGTAACGGAACACATAACCTTAACCCTATCAAAACTAGTTACGCTAAAGCTACCGCTACCGAAAGATTTTCCAACCGTGAAAATGCAATCATCTTACACACCCATCCAGGCATCAAACAAAAAGAATACGTTCTGAAAATTGCATCCCTAATCGATCCTAAATTTATCCGCTATACATCCAGAATCTCAAACTCCCGATTTTGTATCCATTTTAGCAACAAAGAAGCTGTCGATAGTATTTTAAAGAACCATAAATCTATAGTCATTGATGATAAAGAAATTAACATAAAGCGCCTAGTGAACCCCGCCAAACGAATAATAATTTCGAATGCATGTCCATCCATACCGCACGAAACTATAGAAAAAGAACTTAAAAGCCTAGGCTTAAAATTAGTATCAGCCATGCATTTTCTCAGAGCCGGGTACCAAGACCCAAGATTAGCCCACGTATTAAGTTTTAGACGACAGGTCTATATTCCACCTGAAGACCTAAGCAAGCTCCCATCGTCATTACTAATAAAGCATGACGGTGTTCCTTACCGAATTTTTTTCAGTGAGGACATTGTCACTTGTTTTATTTGTAAGCAACCGGGCCACATTTCTACTGATTGCCCTGAGTGCGAAAATAACGGTGATATCCCTGAGTCTCAAATCAACCAAAAAGAAAATAAACTAATTAATTTTAATAATGAAACAAACAGTGTTAGTAAAAAAGAAAACATCAATAATTTTATATTAGATACGCCAAACGATATTATTCCCAATAGGAATTTCACAGTAGAGCCAACGCCAGCCAGTCGCCATGACAACGCTATCACAGTGAAGAAGCTCTCCGGGAACCAGGTTATAACTGAAGGTATTGTTACAGGGAAACAACCTACCGAAACAACAGTTGGAATCGATAGTAATAACTTGATATTGGTACCTACTGTGGTTTCTGGCGTCAAACGGTGTCATTCCACCACTACTCCTTCACCTGTATACACAACTGAGTTAAACCTAACGTTGGATCCCCAAGAAGATTCCGAAAATACGATTGATTTGAATGAATTTCCACCCATGGTAGCTACCCAAAGTCTTAGTAAAAAAACAAAGAAATTAAAAAAGTCTCAGAGCAAATCTACGAGTAACTTTGAAGGCGCCCGAAAGGTTATCGAAGAAAATAGCGAGAAATATCCAATATCTTTTGATGAGATGACCAAAATTATTGAACTATCGTCTACCAATAAAAACGTTAGGACATTAGTTGGAGAATTTACTAGTAATACAGAAGGTCTTAGGGCCATGCTGACGGATACTAAATCACTAATACATGATCGCCGTACAAAATTAAAAATATCTAAATTGTTAAAAAAACAGTGGGACACAATAGAAAGTGCGATAAACATTGATGAAAGTACTGACAACTAATCAATGGAGAGACTCTTTAACATCAACTAATTTTATAAATTCTTACTTTATGACAATTAATAGTAAGAACTCGGTAATTGTGCAGTGGAACTGCAATGGTTTCTACAAACATTATGAATATTTTAGAATACTTTTTTCCGAAGAAAACCCTATTTGTTTTTGTTTACAAGAGGCACATTTTTTAGAATCGCAGGCAGTAAATTTAAAAAACTTTAATATTTATCGAAAAGATAGAACTGATAGTAAGCATGCCTGGGAAGGAGTAGCAATAATGGTAAAAACCGATGTATTTTCAGAACCAATTAACATCAAATCATCTTTAGAAGTTGTAGCCGCTAAAATATACAGACCAGAACCCATTACAATCTGTAATATTTACATACCACCAAATCGAAATTTCACATGCAGCGACCTACAATTAATAGTTGATCAACTTCCAAGACCTATCATCCTGGTTGGAGATCTGAACGAACACAGCACACTTCACCCAATCCGACTACCAAAATAGGGGGAAGGAAATAGAAACGTTTATGGACCACAATAACTTCTTAGTATTAGTTAACGATGGATCCCCGACTCATTTCTGCGCTCTTTCCGCTATTGATTTGTCATTCGTAGACGTAAAACTCCTTTACAAAGTTCATTGGCGAGTCAAAGATACCTTGAATGGAAGCGATCACTTCCCGATTACAATAAAGTTCGACGGTGATGTAAATACAAATTCAAAAGGTATTTCTAGATAGTCTGAGAGAAGAAACCGCCGTGAAAAAGTCGTCCTAGCCAGACTACGCTGCGGCCATACCGCCATTACCCATACTTACCTCCTGAAGGGACTCTACCCTCCGACCTCCAGGACTTGCAAGAGTCCGCTGACAGTGGATAAGTAACAGGCTGGACTTTGCTCTTAATGACAGTGAGGACAGAGTTTAAAGGTTATTCAAATTTTTAAAATAATGTGGAGTGTATAATCATATATAGTTTATTAACAATGTCAAAGAGAAAAAAACAAAACTAATGTTATATTGACCACACAATGTATGTATTGTAATATGCTAATGACCCTTAGTGGGTAGATGCATTTAAACAATAAATAAAATAAATAAATAAAACACCTACACTTAATAGTCTCTTTAACATTATTTTTTTCTTTTTTGTTAATTCAATTTATTGGAATTTTGATAGATTAAAAACAATAAATACCTTCTCATACATTTTATAATTACCCAAATCAAACAAAAGGGAATATGATTTTTAGACAATGAGTAAGTATCTGTGAACCTTTGTGTCCATATAATTTTACAATTGTGCATTTATACTTGCTCTATTAGTTCTTTCAGATTTTTAATCAGAAACAATTCTTTATTGAGTAATATTACAATCAGTCCAATTTAGGACTTTTTAATAGTGATAAAGTACAACACTCACACTCCATTCACACGATACATACAAAACAATAAATTTATATAATAATAATACAATATACATATATGCAGAACAAAATCAATAAAAATATATACAAAAGTCACTCATACGTATGTATTAGTTCTAACTGTATGAACTAATACAGCAAGTATAAATGCACAAATATACAATATGGAACAAAGGTTCACAGATTGTCTAAAAATCAAATTTCCCTTTTATTTGATTTGGGTAATTATAAAATGTATGAGGAGGTATTTATTTATTTTAATTTATCAAAATTAAATATGTTGTACTGTTCTCTACGCTTCAAGGCTTGGTTACCACAATATGTAACTTTATTGATAAATATTTCTGACATCAATAGTACACTGGAAGTTTGTGCTTTAATCATGATTTGAATGCACAAATAACTTAAATCGGTAGAAATTAATTTACCGATTAAATTTTGACATAGAGGAAACGGATAGTAAAATTTGAAAACTAAATATAAAAGATTTTAACTAATGTCGAATTTTACATTCACTTACCTATATATGAAATATATAGTAAGGATAAGTATTGCGATCGTGAAAATTTTCGAATTCTAGTTTTCAACGGAAATACACGTTTTAGGATCCCCTGAGTTCAAATGACCAAGTCCCGCAAACAAGTCTGTGTGTGTGTGGTAAGTATAGCGAAAAAAACAATTGTCGTACGAAAATGAAATTTTATATTTAAGTCAACTATACGCCCGAGATGTTACTGCAAATTTTTCATAAAAATCGGCTAACAAGAAGAACCAATTCATAACATGCATTTTGGACCTTTTTAAAATTTTCTAAAAAACGGCTCTAACTATTTTGATTATACTCACTACATCGATGTAAAATTTAATGGGCTTTAATACCACGTAGGTTTCATTCTGATTGAAATGGTCTGATAGGTTTTAGATACCGTTATTTTAAATTTTCTTCTTCTAAAGTACCTTTAATTTTGTAGATTTAAAATAAATAGGCACATCATCTTGTTAGTATTGATAAATAACAGCTAAATATGCAAGTTGAGCGAAGTGATAAACACCTAAAGGAGAAAAGTACACAAATATTTTTTGTGTTTTTTGAACACAAGAATAGTAATAAAGATGTATAATATATCGTTGGAAAGCTAAAGATTATAAAAAAAATATTACCATTTTACACAAGGTTGTTAAAGTTAATAATGAGTGATGAAAAGCTGTTAAAACTAACTGATCATTTTAGATAATCACAATTATTATAATTATTTCATTTTTTTTTTTGTTTCATTTCACTTTTTTTTTTTCTTTTCTTAGTTGGGTTTTTTTTAATTTTTACCAACAATAAAAACAATTGATGTACAAAATAAATTTTAGCAAATAAGTAGCGCATTGTAATGGATTTCCAATCAATGTTTTAAAACTGTGCAGATGTATTCTATACCATTAAAGATTGATGTAAAAAAAACAAAAATAATAATAGGTTTTTTAATATAACACGTGTTTCTATAGAAATTCAATTTAATCTATTCTTTATTAGTTTCACTAATTTTTATCTCTTACTGTATTTGAAAATTCTTTAATAGATTTTTAACAACAGCTGTAAGTTAAAGTCGTGTGTTGTCTGCACTAGATTTTTTAAGTATATCATTGCCAGAAGATAACATGAATGAATGTTCCGAAACGTAAAATAAATTTAGCTAATGAAATCTCGACAAGGAATAAATCTAAATAACCATATCCTATATTTTCTTGTAAAACAAATTTTCTAGTAATCTTCCGCCATAAAATTTCGACTTTAAGTGCTTAATTATTTTTTCTGTGGGTATTTTTGTAATTTATTTACATAGTTCGTTGGTTTTCCTATCATTGACCAGAATGAAGCTCATCTTTGTTTTTACAAGTTTTTAAAATAATAAAACAAGGAATAGACATAAAAACAACGTACTATAATAATTTAATCTATTTAGATGATTATTATTTAATCTAGTTGACAAACTGAAAGCTTAATACTTAAAAAATCTAAAGATAAATACTTCATCACATAAGGTAAAGTATATTTGCCAAATTAATTTTTTATTTTATCCATAACTGTAATGTATGGAAACAAAAAAGTTATTCAATTTTTATTCTTTAAAGTTTTCAATAATTTTTATTCTTAAAATCGACACAATTGGGTAGATGCTGCAACTTCATAAAATAAATAAATTCATTGTTATCAATTTAATTTTAATGAATTAAATGGTGGTTACTTAAACAATGCTATAACAATTGCTCAGTATTTGACTTCTGAAAATATACTATGTTACTGTTTTATTCGAAATACTTAAAAAGTAACAATTTCAAATCGATTTGTGCTGATTCTTATTTATACGCAAACGAAATCGAATAAAAAAAATATATCGAATACATTTTGGAAAATACTGGAGACATAAGAAAATATTTTAACCAGAGGAATAATTGTTTTAAATTTTTATTAACAAATAGTGTATCTATACAGATATAATTAACACATCGAACAATGTACAACCATGCAACAACGCAGACAATGGAAAGAATGCTGCTTCATCAAGAATTTCGTTTAAGTTAGAAACATTTACAATAATTTAGGAATAACAGTTAAACAATATATACACTCCTGTTCCATACGAACTTCTTAAAAGAAAAAATGATAATTAATTTTTATTTGAAATATCATACTTTACACACATATACCAACCAGAATTATTACAGTAGATCGGCAAATATGGAATATTTTTATTAAATATTAAATGCCTCATTTTTCTCAATCTTGCCTTTAATTACCACTACACTTTTCAAATATTAATTCAAGTTTAACTTAAAATCTAATTAATTCTAGAATATTCATCTCTTCTTAGTCATATCACATATATGCATTACTTGTATTTTTTTTTTATATTTTGTACATTTATTACATACAGTTCCAATATACTTACATGTGCGGTAACTGGATACATACATACAAATTTCAATATAAGCTATAAAGGTTCAGAAGCACTAAATTGCTCAATTGTTAACTTTCAGCAGTTTATTCACACATTAGACTAATATATACATTGACTATAAAGAGATCTCACAGAAGAAAAATTATTATTAGATATGTACATCAAAATTCTTTGGTTTCTGAGACCATTGTACAATATGATATCTTAAAATTAATGAAATGATATTAAAATCCATGTAGCATTGGCATTAATATTAAACTATTTTTTTTTTACAATATTTAACATTTATAATGTTTCAATTCTGTTAGTTACGTATAATTAATATTTTTTACACCATATAACCAATACAATTTCAGTATTAAAATGAATCTAACAATATAAATAACAATTCTTCTATAATTGTCAACTATATTTCTCTGTCGGTGGGGAAAAATACAATAAGTGAGGTAAAATCGTTGCCATAATTTCTATAATTAACACACAAATTAATTCCAACATTGGGATGAATTAAATGTACTTTTCTATTCTTTCTTTCTATTATATTGATTTCCTAAAAGTGCTGCTCGAAAATCAACCGGTTTTTAGCAAGAATATAACCAGAGATCATTCTTTTAAAGTATTAATGTTTATGCCATAAAAGTGCACTTTGATGGTTTTACATGCAACAAAATATACAAATGAAATTCATGATGGGGTATCCATCCATGGGTTTTTTTCACTTTGAGTATAGTTATATTTGCCGAAAATAGTTACTAGAATAATTAATTTATAATTATTTCATAAAGTGATAGTTTAAATGATTTTTTTGTTGGATCAAAGAAAGTAAGTGGAAGAAATTGTTTATTATTAAGGTGATAAATCAAATTTAAAAGAATATAGAGAAAAAATAGTCAAGTACTGATTGTAGTTTAAAAAATCAAAAACTCCAATTTAAATGAAATATCTCTGCATTTACGGAATGAAACTTTCATTAAACATGTTCTAATCTCAGAAACGTTTTATTTTCTGTAATACTGTTGTTGGTAATTTACTGTACTTTAAATTTTAATAATTTCAATGTTTTTTTAATAAATCACCGATTGAGCAGTAAAAATTGGAAAGAAACATCGACCGAAAGCATATAAACGTCCAAATCTGCCACCAAAAGGTTCATCTTACAGAAAGTGGGTTCTTACGACAATGAAAGCGAAAGTACTACAATACCAAAATTTAAAAAATGTAATATTTTTTAAATATCATTGAAAAAAGTTCAATTAATTACCTATAATAATAATATATAGGCATCAAACTTTTACTCCCTCTTCAGGTAATACAGGCGTATACATATCCACATCAATAATGGTATAGGAGTATATGTCTAACTCTAGATTTACAAAACAATAAGTACGATGACATATTTTTAAATATAATTTTGGTTAAAAAGAAATATCTTATCATTAGGAATACTATGATACATTTGGTATTTATTAGACTTTTAGGTCTTAGATGAGGCTCTTGTTTACACTGGAGGAGGCTGTGGACTGTACCTGCCTTGCCGCAGTTCCGTATGTTGCGTTTCTTTGTGCCGCCGCAAATCAACCTTGCGCTGGAATGCGCGTCCGCAGAGGTCGCAAGCGAATGGTTTGTAGCCAGTGTGCTTACGCGAATGAGTTATCAGGTTGGAGCTCTGGGAAAATGCCTTTCCGCACACTTGGCACTTGTGCGGCTTTTCACCTATAAATAAAATAAAAAATAAATTAAAACTTTTTTACGAATCAATGTTTTGTAAATTATTGAAAACAATAAATAATTCATGATCTAATATTTATTTATTTTTATTAAGGGATGGGAGATAAGACTGTACCTAATGTGAGGAGTCTCTTGTTTTAAAATAAGGAAGAATATTTCGCATTAAGAAGTTAACTGATATTTATTTTTTATTAAAAGCAAAAAGACTAAGAAGAAATCAAATAAATGGTAACAACATAGCTTTATTTTAATTAATTGTAGAAAGTATATTTTCATTGAGAGAGAGAGATTGTAAAAGTATTCATGAAATTAGTCATTAATAAAAATTAATATTTTTATTTCATTTATGCATATATAGTATTATTATAGCAAAACGTATGATACATTCATCCAATTTAAAGTGTCCCCTTTACCATCCTATTTTCTAGTAATAGTTTTTCCATAAATTCTTAGGTTGTCAAATGAAATCAATAAACAATTGCTTAATTTTTATATATTTTATAGTTATCTAAAGAAATTCTAGTTTCTAAAGGGAATATAAGTAGGACGTGGGTTGAAAAGAAGGGAAAAAGTATATTGAGTGATGCGGCCGTTGGTGGGGGTAAGATGGTGGGGTTGTCCTCTGCACTGATTGGGGGAGACCGCGTCCAGTTGCCATGGCGACATGCAGATCTAACCCCCACCCTTACGGAAAATCCCCAACCACCCTTCCTGCCCTTATTCTTTCCTATTAACTCCTATACTAACCCAGTCCAGCCCCTCAGAAAAACTTTCTTATAACTATTTTTGATAAAAAAAAAATACATCACATTAGAAGAAAAGAAATATTCAAGTAATTAATTAAACAAACCTTAATAGTGTTATAATTCGTTATGTCATATTTACTTCAAAAGTTTCTATGTTTTCGATTTTCATGCTACTATTTTTATGTTAGGCTTACTTAAGCTAACCTTAAATATTAATTAAAAACAATAACCTCCTATGTTTCGCCTAATTTATATTTTTATCATAACTTTTTTGTTTAATTATCATATATTTTTATTATTTATACAGATATATTACGATTTGTCTTAATGGAAAATAATGATAGTGCTACAAGATCACATTCATACCATATTTACAGTAGAAACAATAGTTTATTTTTTTATTTTTTTTTTTTTTAATGTATGTTGTCCAGCATACTTTACTTAATTGAAGTCTTTTATGTGGTGCTCATCAGTCTTTCATTATTTAAAGTCAAATTACATTTTAAAAAATAATAATAATTTAAAAAGCGTATATCAACGTAAAAAAATGTTTAAATACAAGGTTAACAAATAAATGAACACGCTCATACCTATAATCACATATATTAAATCTAAATATAGAGAAAAGATTTAAGAAGATAATTAAAAAACCTTTAGCAGATCTGAAATTTAAGTATGGGCAGGATTTGATTAAGTATAATAAACTATAATTTTATTATCACTTTTGATGTTATTTTTTAGCGAAACTTGTAATAGGGAATACAATAAAAAAGGATAATATAAAAAAATATTAAAAAATAAAAACATTACAACAAACTCCAAAGTTTGCTTTCCATATTCTAAAGATTAAAAAAAAAATTAAAGAAAAATCCATTATCAAGCAGATGACTTTTATTGACAAAAGATGGATAGATACTCAAACCGTAGTTTCTATGTACTTTTTCTCAGGCACTAAAAAATAGAAAGACTATCTGTTGGATATTCCACACTTAATTCTATCTCTGTTTAATTATACATATAATAAAGATTATTTTAATTTTATCTCTAATAGATATTGTCAAGAGGGATCTTTGATGCCCTGGAGAACGCGTTTCTTGTTTAGGTCCCAGCGCTGCGTTCATTTGAATTAATATTTTAAACTGATGGAAAGATTTGAACACATTTAACTTTTCTTTTCTTTTTTTTTAAAGTCACTATAGTTTTCATTTGTTACGGAATTTCTCTTTTACTCGGTTTATTGTTGAAGTAATAAATAGAAAGTTTAACACAAACAGGCTTAGTAGGTTGAATGTATATTTGACGGATTATTCATTCATTGTCCTGAAACGAAAAGCGGAAAAGAGTATTTACCCCTCTTTATTCTGCAGTTGTGTAATTATATTTGTATTTGCAAATCATAGACATCATCATCACCCTTCAATACATATGGATTCCCCTTTGTCTCCATCGTTGCTCAATGAGCAATCTAAGAGATGATGTTGAGTCAGTTGCAGAAGTTCCGCTGATGGGAATAGCCCTGCAAGTTGTAAAACAGAGCTGTGCTTAGGACGGGGGAAGTAATGAAAAGCGAAGCCCGTAGAGAAATATAAAGACGGTAGTAAAGGCGGAGCTCAGAGATTGGAGTGACCTCTACCCTCCCGAGTATAAAGATTCTATCTTCGTCTTAACCAATCTCTGCCCTCTCCCCTCCACATTCTCACTTCTCCTCCACAACCTCTTGTCCTCAATATAACTATTATGTACAATATTTTCATAATAATTACATAATCATCTGCAAGAATTTGAATATTAGCTCAGAGAAAAATTGAGTCAACCAGATTTTCTTTAGTTTTTTAATTACTCGGGATTGATATTTCTGGAAACATAATGATTAAAGAAAATTTTAAAATAAATAAAAAACATTTCATAAATTATTCTACATGCACTTCTATTGAGTGTTACATAACAAGTTTGTAGTGGCAGCTTAAGGCGCTCGCTTACAGATAGTCACTGACCGAATATAATATGTATTATTTAATGATAATATGTCTTGTTTATTACTATTGTAAATATTTTAATGTTTAATATTGCTTTGATATAATAAATAAACCGTACGATGTATATTGACCCAGGGCCAAGACAGTAGTCTGATAGAAAAGCTCTCACCGTCAACTATTAACATGGTGGACTAACATCCCCAAGAGTCAGCTCTTCAGATCACCAACCTGCCTCAAACCTGTGATATCTTCCTAGGCCAGAGTATCTCTGTCTTCGTACCATAATTATGGTCTATCTTTATTTATCTATCCTCACTCCTTCTTGGGGTGCTTTGTTTTTACCTATGTGCACCTATTTAGAATAATAACCGCTGCTGTTTAGGTTCTGCCTTATGGGACATTCCTTCCTAACCAGCCCGCTTGTTATTAGGTAGGTGCGGGCTCACTCCTTACCTGGCCGGGTGATCTCATCTGGTACGTGCTTCTACCACGGCTGGCAACGAACTCATTCTTACTCTTTTGCTTACACGAACACGCATTGTCGAGGCCTTCTGTGACCCTATCGCATCCATAATATTAACCACACCTCGACAAGTCCCAAAAAGTGAATACGTTATCGTAGGATTTATCCTCATTGGTATAGTCCATATAGTACAATTAATTTATTTTATTTTAAATAATTATCCATTTATTATTGTTAGTAATATCCAAAATCTGGTCTCGCTACATGCTAAGAGAAGAGGTAAGGTAAAATTCGTGAAAGCGAGTTCTTTTGATAGCATACATTTTTTTTTAATATTCGGATAAAATCAAAACTTACTTCTTAAAAAAATCCTATTTTATTAGCAAGTAAGACTTTAAAAAAAAAATTACAAAACTGAATGATAAAGTTGTTAGCGCGCTTGGACACCTGTCCTCTCTTTTCCATTTAATACAACCGCTTTATTTGATACATGATAAGTTATATAAAATTCTATAATTTTAAATGTACTTGATGATTATATATTATAGTAATACATCAATGCCTTTCGAGGTTGTGAATATATATATATTTTTTTTATTTTAATCTTTTATGATATAAAATAAATGTTAATTACTGCAAATAATATAAAGCTTACCTGTAACTACACTACAAAATATACTTCATGAGGGACGAAAGTTTTATGATTTGTGCGAAAGAGTTTTAACTATAAAGTTTTGTTTATTAATGATACTTTTTTGTTTATCAAGCAGTGCTTTAGATATAATTTTGGGCAGGTGACAGTAAAAAAAAAAGATGATTTCATTAATAAACTTTATTATATTATAACCCTGGGAATTATACACCATCACATTTAGCGAATGAAACAGGGATCGATGGAGGGACATGGGTGTGTATGTTTTTATTTATGTTTTAATCTTTTAACTTTTTATTGTAGTATTATTATTATTTTATTATTTGTATTGTATATGCTGGAGATTTAATATTGAAGCAGAATTTCATATGGTTGTTATAGGATGTTATGTGATAATTATAATGATCATTATTAATATATAATATTTTTTTTGTTATATACATATTATATATATTTGAATTAATATGAGATATAAACAAGAAAAGAATAAAATGAGAAAAATAATTTAGGAAAAAAAAGTTTAAAATGAAAAACAATTTTCAAGAAAAAAAATTAAAAGGAAAACAAAAGTTAAAAGAAAAAAAAATATTAATCTATTTTTATGTGTATTGCATGTTAAGATATTTAAGATGTTAATATGTTTGTATCAAAAATTGTCCATAAAGGAAAAAACAAAGTAAGCTGTGTAATTAGCAACCCAATTAAGTTAGGTAGCACCACTTGTTCAATTAAATGTATTTCTCTCTCACGTCGAAATATTTGCTATTTCGAATTATAGAATTCGAATAATAGATATGTTTTATATTGAATAATAGAAATATTTTATGATTCTGCTGACTTTATTATTACAAATTTATTTTTAAACTATACCTCAAATATATACCTATTATTTACTTGTGTATTTCTGGATGTTGTGGAGTTAGGTAGGAGAGTTGGCCGGAACCCCCCTCGCTGGAGCACTGGACCCTACCCTCCGGGATAAAATGAGCCCGCTGGAAGGGGTTGCTAATTTATTGGAGAGAGTCCAGCTGTGAGAGTAGCCCTTGGGCCAATCCCCAGCGGCTACTGGCCTCAAATTAATATTCCTCTCCTTCCCGAAGGACCAGGTATTTGTTATATCTAACTACCTCCCTCTGGGTTCCTCAACGCCTAGGACCATATGTTCAATACCTTCATGGGTAGAGAGGGGGACTTGAAATTTACAGAAGTGTTTTTTATCGCTTCCTTTGTAAGAAAAACAAAATATTTCGCCCATTACTCTTCCCTAACATAAGGTTATTTATATGAATGTTCGAATTGAGGTCGTAATGTAACAATTAAAAAAAAAAGTCCAAAAAATTAAAAAATAATGTTAGGGGTGGACAACCCTTATAACTTAGTGGTAGTATCCGATTCTCAGACCTACTGAATATGCATATAAAATTTCATAAAAATTGGTCAAGCCGTTTTGGAGGAGTATGGTTACTAACATTGTGACACGAGAATTTTATATATGTTATATGAGAAACAAAAAACAAAAAAAAAAAAAGCTAAGAGAAACGGGTACATCAGCTTGAACCCACTCAAGTCTGAAAAAAATTTATAACCAAAATTAAAAAAATAATTCTGTTTTATAATATTATTATTTGTTCAGAAATGACGCCTAGGTCAGTTTTGATTGACTAAAAGTCGGTCAAAAATAGGCTTGATGTCACAAGTCTTTTTTGTCTAGCCTGTGATGAGTCTTAAAAGTCATAACACGTTAATCTGTCATAACATTTGAATATCATTATATTTTATAGCATCGTTAATTTAGAATCTCAGATGAAAAGATGTATAAACATATCATGCAAAATTCGCTAGGTTACTTCTTAATATAGATGCCGAACTCAAGTTCCCTTTAGCAGGAGTCTAAGAACTCTATCGGTGAAGGGGGGAGAAGCACGTGCCCTACCTGGATCAGCTAGCGCGGACTTGAATACGAAAGCATAGGACGAGTGGAAGCTAATGCTTTTTGGCCATTTAAAGATTAACCAGGCGAGGCATGTTTGTTAGAAGAACAAAGGGCGGACCCAGGTGGGATTTGAGCGGCACAAAGAAGGGAAGAAGGGTCAGCCTGTATTATTAACCCCATGGAGGAGGCTAATAAAAGGATGTGATTAAGCAAATTGCCCTATCCACACCCTCCAACATAACCAGGAGGATTAAAATTTAACCCTCCCCCCTCCCCCGGTTAGGGATTAGGGTGCCCACCATTCACTCAACACGTCTCTTCCCTACTAATCCGTTAGTCCTCGCATATCCTCATCGAGGACCTGTTGACTTGACTTCAACAAAGTTAACCGCTGTCATTCCATCAGGAACATTAACTAACTAAGGATCGTTTAGTGGGCGTGATCTCCTTTAACTCCTTCAGACGTTCGCAAATATATTGGATCCATTACTCCGACAGGTTTGGACTGGACTAATACTCAATTAACCCTGATCTAATAACTCTGGAACAAATTATTACTTAAGCTTTGTGAGCGGCATTCTTTATTTTTTCCTAAAACGAAAATTAGAACTACCTTGAAAAAACGTTATTTCCTTGCGAGTCATCAAATTGCAGCATACTGAAGCATTGGCGGACTATCAGTAAATGTTTACATCACTATAAGATAAATCTAAAAATAAAATAAACCAAATTTGACATTACATTAGCAAGTCAAAACATTTAATGTTAACAATAGTATACAAGGAAACGGGACACAATAGGACATATTCTTATGCATTTATTTATTTTTTTATTTTTTATTTCATTCTAACCTTCGTTCAAAAGGTAGAATGTTTAAACTTGTGTACATTGCCGGGACCAACTTTTGATAAATAATGGGTTGTGAAATAAGCTCGTAGATTTTTTTCAATATTTCACTTTAATCCTCTCTTTGTTTATAAAATCATATTTACTTGGTCAATAATGTTTACATTTTCTAAAAAAGGGTTAGTTTAGGTCCTTTCATGCATTAGTTTTCAACGAGATTCCTTATTTTTAAGTGGCATTTGGCTAGCTCGCAGAAAATAAAATTTTAGTCATTTCACGATTTTTACTTTCACTTACTATATATAGTAAGGGGAAGTATTGCGATCGTGAAAATTTTCTAATTCCAGTTTTCAACGGAAATATACGTTTTAGGGTCCCCTGAGTCCAAATAACCAAGTCCCGCAAAAAGGTCTGTGTGTGTGTGGTAACTCCCGGGCGGAAACGGTAAGTCCTATGATACTGAAATTTCATATTTAAGACAACTATATGCCCGAGACGTGACAAAACTGTATTCATCAAAATGAGCTTACCAGAAGAGGCACTTTATACCATGCATTTTGCACCTTTTTTAGATTTTCTCCAAAACGGTTCCGAAGATTTTGAATAAACTCTCTATATCGATGTAAAATTTAATGGACTATTATATCACGTAGGTTTTATTCTGATTAAAATGGTCTGACAGGGCTTAAATGCCGATATTTTAAATTTTCTTCCCCTAAAATACCTTTAATTTTGTAGGTTCAATAATAATAACTAGATTATCTTATTAACGATGATGAAAAACCGGTAAATATATAAATTGAATAAATTCGATACCCAACTAAAGGAGAAAACAGAAAAAATATTTTTTTAATGCAATTTTTCGTTTTTTAACGTAAGAGCAGTAATATACATGTGTGATATACCGTTGGAAAGCTAAAGATTTTAGAAAAAATATTATCTCATACACTAGATTTTAGAAGTTAATAGAGAGGGATGAGAAGAAGATAAAACTAACTGATTATTTTAGATAATAAAATAAAAGATTTTTTAATAAAACACATGTTTCTATATAAATTAAATTTATTTAATTCTTTAATAGTTTCACGTATTTTTAACTCTAACTCTATTTGAAAATTCTTTCATTGATTTTACAAATTGATGTAAGTGAAAGTCGTGTGTTGCCCGCACCAGATTTTTTATTTATAGAAAATCCCCTGCAGAGACGATTAACAAAATTCGCATTCTGTGATTAGCGATGATACCTTAGTAAAAAGCGCCGTTCAAAAGTGGTTTGCTATGTTCAAAAACGGACATTTTGACTCGTAAGGCGCAAAGCGTTCGCAAATTCAAGCATTTTT
This sequence comes from Piezodorus guildinii, assembly GCA_023052935.1. NCBI lineage: Eukaryota > Metazoa > Arthropoda > Insecta > Hemiptera > Pentatomidae > Piezodorus > Piezodorus guildinii. The sequence continues at coordinate 80,506,800 of CM041293.1, read as the reverse complement.
GATCAAAATATTTAATATTTGATTTAATAGCCAAATCAGACAATTGATTAAAAATATTTACAAGAATCTGAAGTTTTTATGGAAATCACCTGTAAAACGCTAGGAACTTATTTAACAACGCAACATATATTTTATAAAAGATAGCGAGAAAATAAATTATTCTCATGCTATGTCTTCTTAATAAATTAGATCGCTAAAACAATAGTATAATTTGTTACAATTCATAAATATGAATATTTATCTCGTATATTTATCTATTAATTTAATTTATTACATTTATTTGTTTTTAATAAGTAATTAATTTAATTTTTAAACAAATATTTGTCTTGGAAATATATTAATACTCTATATGTAAATATATATAAGTAAACATGTACACTATTTTCCCGGCCTCGTTAGTTATTTACCTTTCTCCTAATGTTCTTCTTTACTTCTTTTCTAACTTTTTTTTTTTTTTTTTTTTTTTATGAAACGTATTTTTTGCTCTTCAACCTTTTTAATGTTTCTCACGAAACGATATTTAATATGCAAGAAATTTTAGGTCCGGGTAAAGATCAAATTTTAATAGTAAAAAGAAAAAAAATCTGATACCTACATTAACATTATATCCTTACTAGCTGACTTGTTTTGCGATATAAATTATTTATAGGAAATTCATAGCGTAGAAAAAAAAATTAATAAAAAATAACTAATTGAAAGTGTGTAAGGATCGGAACCGGCTTCGGTCCCATTTCTACTCCGTGCTGTTTGCTGGCTGAGGTGTGACACCGGTAGACCTCTGGCGGGGATAACTTACCAACTGATAATTGATCAGTTATCGAGCTGGATGAAAAATTATTAAATTACTATTAAAAAATAGGGGTTGGTGATAGAAGGGTGAAAAATTAGAGTTGTATGTATTTTTAAGGCAACATCATAAAAATAAATTAATTAAAAAAATTGTCCAAAAATTAAACAATAATGTTTGGGGTGGACAACCCTTATCACTTAGGGTTATGAAAAATAGATAGTAGCCGATTCTCAGACCTATTGAATATGCCTATAAAATTTCATAAAAATCGGTCAAGCCGTTACGGGAGGAGTATGGTAACTAACATTATGACACGAGAATTTTATATATCAGATATATAGCTTTATTAAAATATATAAAATAATACTTAGTAGAAAAATGTTATACTTTACTTAGTTAAAACACTTATAGATTACTGATTTCTTGTTAAGAGACTCATAGATTTTAGATTCGAAAATTCTCTTAATAATAAAAATTCTCACAGGCCCTAGTCACTTCTCAAAGGGCATTCCGTTCTCATATTAATCAAAGATAAATCTCTCAGGATCCCCAAGCAGTTAATGATTGGTGACGATATTATATTATGATTGGGATTATGATAGAGACATATAGCGGCAATGTGACACCGCCCCTATGGGCCCAGGCATGATATACTGTCCGGAAGCCTTCGGTAATTATACACTCCTCCACAACTGTTATGTCCCCACTTATGTCTTGCCTCATTTACTCCTCTTTCTCTATTAAAAAAACATCCTTCCTCTCCCACCGTGAAAGGATCTAATGGTTATTTTCTATTCGATGGAGGTACCCCCCAATGATCATGATAGCCTTTGTGAAGCGATCATCCGAACGTAAATTGTGATGATGTGGTGTGAAATAAGCCATCGTTGGGGAGTTAGGCAGATTTATGTCCTCATAACATTTTATTTTTATGAAATAATTATTACTTTCACATACTTATACATAGAATTTATAGTAAGGGGAAGTATTGGATCGTGAATTCGAGTTTTCACTGGAAATACACTTTTAGGAAGTCCTGAGTCCAACTGACTAATGGTCTCTGTGTATGTAACGTATATGGTAAGCGTAGTTCAATAACGATAATTTTATAGAACTTAAATTTCATATTTTAGAAGCGTAAATGCTACAACATTTTTAACGAAATCAGCGAACAAGAAAAGCCACTTTATACCATGCATTTTGCACATTTATGCGATTTTCTAAAAAAAAAAAAAAATATATTTATATTATTAAAAATATAAGAAGATAGAAAGAAAGGGCTTAAATGCTGCTATTTAAAATTTCCTTCTTCCTTTGTAGAAAAAAAAAATTGACTATTTCATCTTGTTAGCATTGCTAAAAAAACGGGTAAACATACAAGTAGAACGAATTCGATAACCAACTAAAGGAGAAAAGAGGAAAAATGTTTTTTTTAGGTTTTTAAACATAAGAAAGTATTATAAGATGTATAATATACAGTTAGAAAGTTAAAGATTTTGGAAAAATTGTTTGGTAATATACTAATTTGCAACACATAATGCATAAAATAATGATGTAGTTTAGTTGACCGTAGAGAATATTAGATGAGGAAGATTGTCAAGACCAATGCAACTTGACATTACCACTCAGACATTTCGTTTAAAAAATCTTTCATCAGTTTTTATTTAAGAAAATCTAAATCATTTATTCACATTTGTGCGTTTTTAAGAAAACGTATTTTATCGATAAATTCTGTTCAGTTAACATAAACATGAGATTTATCTATTGAGCTGCTTCTACCCTGCCTGGACAAGCTGTAGACATTTCGGCTATCTTTCTAGCATGTCTTCAGTGCTATAATGGCTAGAAGAAACAAAATCGACGGGAATAATGTAACTAAAACCGACGTTCATAAAAGGCAAAATCAAAAAAAGAAAGAAAGAATAATATAAAATAAATCAACATCTGTCTTACACGAATTCGAAAAAGTTTTAACTCCATCATATCTGTCTTTAAAAAATGTTTTGAGTAAAATTATAATCTGAAAAAATCTTTATCCTTATCTTTGTAAAAAAAAAAGACCAACCTGAAGACATATTATCTAAAAAAGAGTCCATGTAGCCAAGATTGCTAATGCGTAGCAACCTTAGCGATTTCAAAGCCACATCAAGTTTCTTCGAAACCAGTCTAGGCATATTGAGGTTTATATTTTGGCAGTCCTGGCCCACTTGAATGAATTATACCTACATACTCTGGTTAGGTTAGCTTTGGTGCCTAGAGGATAACCCGTCATGTTCAATTCTACTGGATAGGAAAGGATAAACAAAATATATTAGAAAATTTGTATTTATCAACTTTAAGTGTATAAAATGTATGTATCTAGAAGTCATTGTTTGAAATAGCTAGAAACTACTGATTAACTGAAAATGAAAAAACAATTAGTTTAAAAAAGTAAATATTGTAAGAACCCTTTTTTTGGTCCGCATTGTTCAGACCATACAAAGTGTGAGTAAATATTGTTTGTAAAAACATTTGCTGAAGCCCCCCACTACTTGTGACGCTGGATGAGGAGACTATTGAAGAAGACAGTGAGCACATCTGTGCTGGGAGTGCACTCAGTTTTTTACCCCGCTAAGAGTTCTTTATAGGCCGATTGGGGCAGCTTCGTCTTGCCCCGCCACGCGACCAGACAGCTCCGCTCTCGTAATCTAGTTAGGGCTCAATCAGCCTTGATTTGCTTTTTGAAATATCAATCAGGCCACCATAGTCGTAAAAGCGTAATATCAATAAAATTAAAATTGCATCGATCCCAACTTACGGTTATTAACTGATATTGTAAATAGAAATCTACAAATTTTAAAACTATATACTTTTATATTTAAAGGTAATATTTTAATGAATTAAAAGCATGAATGATTATTTTTCGATTTAATATAAGTTTCAATTACCCATAAATGAAATATGTAGTAAAGAAAAGTATTGCGATCGTGAAATTTTCTAATTAGAGTTTTCAACGGAAATACAAATTTTAGGGCCAAATAACCAACTCCCGCAAAAAAATCTATGTTTGTGTAAATGTTTTAGGTCTATCTAGGAGACAATAAGTTGTATATAACAGATATTTTTCATTTTAGGAGCTTATATGCCTGAAGAAGTTCTCTTAACAAAATCGGCGCACCAGAAGACCATGCAAGACTTTATACCATACATTTTCCATCTTTTTCGATTAAACCCACTTAAACGAAGTAAAATTTAATGTGCTTTAATATGATGTAGGTTTCATTTTTATTGAAATAGTGCAAAAGGTTTTATAAACCCGAAATTCTCTTCCTCTAAAGTAGGTTTAATTTTGTAGTTCTGGAAAAGTTAACTATAACATTTTGTTATAATTGATACAAAACAGGTAAATATGGAAATTAGACGAATTTGATGTTCAATTAAAGGAGAAAATAGCAAGAATATAAGGTGCATGATATACCGTAAGGAAGCTAAATATATTAGAAAATAATATTATCCTACACACAAATTTGTAATTGGTGATGGAGAGTGATGAAAAGCTGTTATAGCTAAGTAATTGTTCTTGATAATAATATTTTTTAATGAAACACATGTATCTATCGAAACTATGTAACGTTTTAACCTTCCATCTCTAACAACAGAGGTAAGAGAAAGTTGTGTGTTGCGCGCAACTGTTTTTTTTATTACCCGATGTTTTATCAATAATAGCTATCTATCCACCCATACTTCATATTTCTTTAATACTCAGGGTGCTTATACGAAACTGAAAATTCATATTGAACACAACTATACGCCCCAGATGTTACAGCAACTTTTTCATTAAAATCAGCTAACCTATGACTCTTCCACTTAAAACCATGTATTTTCCACCTTTTTACCATTTTCTCAAAAACGGCTCAAATGATTTTAATTAAACTTGTTATATGGATGTAAAATTTAATGGCGTTTAATATTATGTAGGTTTAATTCTGATTGAAATAGTCTGACAGGGCTTAAATGCCGATTTTATGTTTTCTTCCTCTAAAGTAACTTAAATTTTGTAGATTTAAAAAAAATAGGCTCATAATCTTGTTAGCATTGACAAATAACGGCTAAATATGCAAGTTGAGCGAATTTGATAAGCAACTGAAGTAGAAAAGAGCAAACATATTTTTGTAGGCAATAATATACCGTTAATTAGCTAAAGATTTTAGAAAAAATATTATCTAATAAATGGAATCATAAATGTAAATGGAGAGTGATAAAAAGCCGATAAAACTTACTGATTGTCGTAAATAAAAATATAATAGATTATTTAATAAAACGCATGTTTCTTTTGAAATTTAATTTAATAAATTCTTTAACTATCCATTTTTATCTTAAATCGATTTTAGTGGAAGTATGTGAAAGTCGTGTGCTGTGCTCACTAGATTTTGTGTGCAGTATTTGTAAGGTTAGAAAAAGATAAATATTTATATCTAGACTTGAAGAACATATTAAACATAATTAATAAAATAAATAAAGAGAGCGAAGCGCCCTGGTCTGAGAGAAATATGAAATGACACCGGTAGCGCAGTGGAGGGGATGACGAGTGGAGGGAGCATGACGACTCCGCAGCCTGCGCAAGAGGCCCAATCCCGCTCCATCCGCTATCAGGATACCCGCGACCCGTAGGAGCTACCTCCTGTATCTCCACTCCACGCACCATCTCCTTTGCACTTCTGCTACCAACCGTCCGAACTGTATTCCGCGGAAGGCTAACGTATCCTATCTCAAGGAAAACTTATCAAAAAGATAATTCTATCGGTAGTACTTTTATAGAAAAGCTAGGTTCCCGCCGATTATTGAGCAAATTTAAATTTCTTATCACAATAACTACACGATGACTGAAAATATAGCAGTACAGGAAGTTAATAATTCAAGTTGAAATAAATTGACACATTTTATTGATCCAGTATTAGTAGGCCTTTAGATAATTTGGAGCGGCGTGATCTAATAGAGCACTAGCTGCTGTTCACCGGGTCTCAGGTTCGAATACCGGCTGTGGCTGAATATTATTTATTCTGCTGATTCCTCGTTGCTTTACCCGACGTCTATAGAATGGTGAAGTAACCAAAGCCTGACTTGTGATCTCGGCCTAATCACCTCAACAGTACAAATCTCTATATCTGTTGTGCCCAATAAGGGGTGGTAGACGTACAGATTTTTTTTTGTTCATCTTATACTCTGCCAGAAAAAGATTTTTTTTAATTTCTTTAAATTGAGTATAATTGCGCTAGGCGTATTTTGGTTTTAAAAAGTATTAAGATGGATAGATTTCATTGTCTTAGGGACTGAGGCCATTTCTTACAGACAAAATAATAAATGTTTTTACAAATATATGTGCCTATTACTACAGATATACAAAGCTTATATCTTAACATTTTAATAATATTTATAAGAATAGTGTTTTTATAAAAAACGTATAGTGTATACGTGTATAAAGTGTATAAACACAAACAACTGTTTTTTTTTTTTTCTTCAAAACTTTTGAATAATATGAAGGGAAACTCTGAAGGAAAAGATAGGGATAGGAAATAATGATAATACTGAAGTAAAAGAGATCTTAGGAAAGGGAAAATCAACTACTTTACTTAGAGTTGAAAGCTTTAAGGCGCACTCAACGTGTCTCCGTATAAAAATAGTCCAAGGCATGCCCTGCGAAAGGTAGGATGCGAACCTGATCTCCACCGGAAGAGGGTGGAAAGAAGAACATAGGTAAAGTACTAATACTAGATGGCGGAGTGTGCTGAGGCATAGTAACCTTAGCGATCTCAAAGCCACACAGCGCGGGTCCGAATCCCGCCTGGACTGGTTGAGTTTTATAGTGATGGTCGGAATAAATCTCGACCGACCTACTATGGTTACAATAGGCTGCTTACCTGTAAGATAACCCTCCGGCATGTCATTACTATACAACTCTGAAATAGTCAAGAAATACACTTCTGGACACTATGAATCCTCTCCAAAAACTATTAGAATATACTTTGTCTCTCGGCATAGGGTTAGTAGGTCATTGATATTTTTTTTTTTTTAAATGACCAAAGAGATTTCCGGAGAAACAGATGGATCGATTAGATACTTGGAGAGTAGTTTCTATATAAAATTCATCAATAAAAGATGTTGAATGATTTTAGACCCGCAACAGCTCGACTCAAATTATGTGCTAGGATAAATAGAAACACATCTTCTTTCCGAGATAAAACCATCTCCTAAAGAACAGATGTTTAATTAGGAGAGACTTAGAAGTGAAACAAATACATTTAAAAAAACATTAATCTAAATAAATATAATATTGAACCAGTAGTTTTCTATTTATGTTTGATTTAACATATAACACAATACGGGCACATATTACCAATTTATTTTAATGATTAAAGAAGAAAATATATTTCTGTTTAGATGAAATCGGTAGCATCTTACGAATCCCTTTAGTTTAATAGACTTTAGACGTCTACAACGTGCCACCAATAATACAATACACTGTGCTATTGTGTGCATTAGGATGATGAGATCCGAAATTCAAATCTTTGTGCTAGTATTAGTTGAATAGTAGAAGATGAAATATGGAATATCAGAAGCGACATATATGACTGAAATGGATTATAACGGTGCTGTTGAGAGGCACACAGTTGGCTGACACGTGCCCTGATCCCAGATCAGCTGATGGTACAAGTGGATTACAATCACAATGAACCAATCTACAGATTAAGGGAGGAGTGTCATGTTACAGCTAATTTCCACCCTCCCTCTTGGATGTAATCCTAACCTCCGGGACCTCCACTTAAGCCTAAGGAGTAAGCGGCACTGTCCATTCAGTTCAGGCTTCTCCTTCATGTCATTACTTATTTTTACAGCAGGTTCCTGTATCTGTCATAAGAGTTTCCAATCAATCTCTAGTATCTCCAAATGATATTGAACCAGAAAATCATTAACCGATCAGAGAAAAATATTATCTCTCATTATTCCCAATAGAGTGATTACCTAAGAGTACAAAACTTTTCATATTTTCGCAAATAACGCGCCGAAGGTTTCAGTTGATGTAATATTTCCTGATTTTTTTAAACTATATTCTTGTCTTCTTAGGTAATGTGTTGTAAGGACCAAAATTATATAAAATACTCTCACCATCATTCTAGTTTTTGATTGGTTCTTAAATATGCAAAATTACCGGAGTTAATATTTTATAAAGAAAACGTTACTTTAACAGTTAAGAGAATTTTATAGCTCCGGAACCAGCTTAGTTTCAAAGACCAAATTTATATCACTTAAACACATCGTATGGATAGGTAATCTGTATTAGTTTCATAATTTTTTTGTCAGTATCTTTAGTTTCCGGGTAAAAATCGCAAAAAAATGAATTTTTGCCAATTTTGAAAATTCATATACAAAAAAAGACTATGTTCTCAAGTTCGAACTTTTTACAGCAAGTAGGACTATGGCTAAGCTTTATAAGAAAAAAGTATCAAACATTAGTCTCTTTTCCTTTACATACCTTTATCTCGCTAAAATTCTCGTTTTTTAGTCATTTTTAAAAAATGTTTAAACAATTTTCTTCACTATTTATGGAATGAGTCATAAGGACAAAAAATACAAAGCATGTCTTTATCTTATTGTTAATTTTTGTTTTGATTTGATATCTAGAAAATTATAGGAGTTAGAAAGATTTTCCCATGACATGTTTTTGCCCGTGAAGCTGACTTAAAACACTAGAAGTATTGGCTAGAAAAAAAAATTATTTATGGTTTTATCCTCACGAAAGTATAGAGAATAACTGGTCAAAAAATCACCAAAATCAAAAATGTCGTGTGGCACGGTCTGGACGATTGGATTGATCCATATCTATAATTGCAATGTCAGTAAGAGGTAAAAAAGAAGCTGGATGAGAGACCTCTGTTAAATTAAAGTCTTTTAATGCAACTTCTGACAGTTGCATATAGAAAGATATGAAGATTAAAAAAATTATTTTTGCTTGATTTTGAACATGTTTTTGTGTATTAACTGACATATCCGTACAAAATGACCTCTATATTGTGTAGTAACTGTATAAATCTACCATTAGATAACTATTTTTCATCTAGGGCTTATTTTTATTTGATTATGGTCAACATAAAAAATCAAACGTATATCAAACTGCAGTACGGAAAAAGAAGCCTCAAACTTCTTTGATTAAATCGCTGAAGATAATGCGAGTCTTTACTGACTTAATGTTAGTGACGCGGCAAAGAGACAAGCGCTGTGTCAGGTCTTAACGGAAGATGGTAAAGATTAATTCAGAATTTCAAAGAACTAATGTAAATATTATATGTGTTATTAATGCAGTGTACAGTGACTATAATTGTGTTTTGGATTATTTATTATATTGTTGTCAAATCTTTGACGTTATATATTTTTTCATTTTTTTTTTTTTAATGATAATGTTTGCTTTTATTCTTTAAATTATAAAACATAAAGTAGACGATGTTCTATTTCATGTACATATTTATTATTGTTGTATTATTGTTTCTTTATTTTGATTATATGCTTTGAATAGGCTCTAACAGACTTATGCGTTCAGGATCTATTTGACGATCGAGAAGTAATTATATTTAATTGACGACGTTTCGTAATTTAAGCTATACTTAACAATTTTAAAAATATAATAATAATGAAAGTTTACGTATAATATATAAACTATTCAGGCCTTAATTCTTATATAATTTACCTATCCGATGAAAGTAATAGGTTGCAATATTAAAGATACTTTCTAGCATCTTATTTCTGAACAAAAAGTTTCAGTTGATGTCTCCTACATTGCATCAAGCTCGAGATAAAATAGCTGTTGGTTGCTCATTAACTTAAAAGTACTCCTTCAATTTGAATAACAAAAATAAAGAGGAAAACTTTGCCTTTTATACGCATCTTAAAATCTAATTTACCCTTAATCGTCCCTCAAAGTTGTTTCGCTCTTGCCCATTTAAAGCAATTTAATTTAAGATTTAGCACTAACTGGGAATGGAAAAGGCCTAAAATACAGGGAATTTCAACATTATTTTGTTATTGAAAGGATAATAATCAGTTTTGAAATTCGTTTTACCTGCTAATTCTAAAATTCTAGCTACTCAACTTTAATTTCTTTTTAATACTGATTCAAGTCATCCGCAACTAATATTGATTGCGTTTTACATTGATCGTTAACAATCTATATAGGCTTATCTTTGTAGGTTATTTAACATTATAAATTATTTTATCGTACCTGCTAATAATGTTTATTACCCGCATTCTACGCTGAAAATCGTTATCTCCATTATTGATTTTTATGAACGACATCCACCTCTTCAGTTATGAGATTATTAACTTTATTGATGGTTAATCCAAACATTACAATACGATTACTGATTGTTTTATATGTTTGAGCAGTTTTCTTGGTAATAAATGATGAAGCATAGTACAAGGAATGTGATAGCATCAATGTAGTTTTATTTTTATGATAATTTCTTATCGATACTTGATCAAATATGGTAAAGAACAATTACACAAACATGTTATGTTGTATAGGTAATAGTCCGGAAATCTTAGTATAAGTATTTTTATTTTTTTTTTTTAACATATTTATTGATATTTACAACTGTATTAAATAAAAATACATCTAGTAAATGTGATGGTAATATACAAAACTTTCATGAAAAACATGTAGAGACACTACCCAGTGGCAGCACTCTAAAAATATTTTAAACTAGAAGGTCCCGGGGCCATTTCCTTTTCAGGCACCTCGGAGGATTATCCGGAATTGAAGAGGAAGAAAGGATTGAAACTAGTGGGTTAGAGTGAGAATGGAGTTTGTCATAAAAGGATTGATACCTGGTCCGGGCCAAATCAGTAACATAGGGAACATTAAGGTCTTTATGGATAAGTTTATTCGTGACAAAGTAAGGAGCATTGAGGATTTTACGAAGGATTTTGGATTGTAAGGATTGGATGCGGGAAGAATTTGATGGATTTAGTAGAGCCCCAAAGCTCTACTCCATAAGTCCAGATTGGTCTTATAATAGTCATGTAGATGAGCCTTTTGTAGTTAAGAGGAAGGTTTGACGTTTGTCTAGTAAGTGTTGAAGTAGCCTAAAGCGGCGAGCAGTTTCTTGTCGTTTTAGTCGTGTATGTGGATTCCAAGTTAGGCGTTTGTCAAGAAGAAGTCCTAGGTATCGGATCTGTTCAACAGGAACTAGTTGAGTGTTATTAAAGGATACTTTAGGGCAGGAAGTCAAAGGTTTACGTCGAAGGGTAAAGGTTATTTGATGGGATTTGTTGGAATTTATTTTATTCTCCAGTTCTGACACCATACTTCTAGGTCTTTGATGTGGGCTTGAAGGGTATTTGAAGCAACAAATGGATCTTTATGAACTGATAACACGCAGGTGTCATCAGCATAGGTAGAAAGGAAAGTGTTAGGATGGGTTGGGATATCAGCTGTATATACTGTGTATAGAATGGGTCCTAGAATACTACCTTGAGGAACACCAGCAGTCTGTGTAAAAAGGGATGAATAGGAACTATTGTGATTAATTTTGAAGGATCTATCAGAGAGGTAGGATTGAAGAATCAGGAAATATGTGGGAGGAAGGAATTTACGGAGTTTGTACAACAGTCCTGGGTGCCAGACTCTATCAAAGGCCTGTTCTACATCGAGAAAGGCTCCCGTGCAGTACAACCCGCGCTCCAAAGCAGAAGAGACAACGTCCACCACACGATGACATTGCTGGATAGTGGAGTGGGATGTTCGGAATCCAAACTGATGATCAGGGATGATATGATTAGAATCAAGGATGGGATATATTCGTTTCAGAAGGAGTTTTTCAAAGATTTTACCCATAATAGGTAGTAGAGAAATTGGACGGTTAAGAGGATGGATGTTCGAGCGGCTTTTGGGGTTTGGGAATCATCTTAACAATGGATAGTTTCCAGGAGTCAGGAAAATATGTGGTCCGGAGGATAGCATTATATAAGTATTTTTTAAAATAAATTATCACTTGTTTAATAAACCAGTGCATAATAAATGCTAATTTAAATAATAAATATGGATTATTATGTAGACCCCAGTTTAATTTTGTAAAATTTTTTTTGTTTTTCAAACAATAATTAATTAGACCTTTGATATACCTTTATATAATTGGAGCAATCACTTTCGGCTTTTAATTTTTTAATCAATTTTTTTCTATATATTTTTTTAAAAATCTTGTTCTGTTTTTAGAAGTATAAATAATTTAAAAATTTACTGATGAGAGAAAAAATAATATTTTATCAATCATATCTCATTTCATTTTAATTTCACCGATTCTACTAATTGTACGTAATATGGTAGTATTAAACAAATACTTATTGTTAATCTCAAAACAGGATCCTCTTTTATAATTTATACTTAATTAATTTTAAAAAATCGATTAATATTAAATAATTAGAAAAAATATTCGTTACAACTAAATAATCCGTATTGTTTAAATTTTTCGATTAGTATGCACCATTAATGATGTATTATAATTGTTCTATACATTTATTATTATGTCCTATGAGGATTAATAGGAATATTGGTAAAATACGATACTACATTCACACAATAATAAAATAATTAAAGGAACGTATCTATACAACTAATACATTTTTTTTTATTTCTGTATGTCAACTAATATCAATAAAAAAAACAAAAAAAAACTGTATTTCTGCTATTCATGGAGGGTATTGGGTTCAATATATATGTGTGTGTGTGAGTGTGTGTGTGTGGTGTGTGTGTGTGTGTGTGTGTGTGTGTGTGAATGTATGTATGTGTTTCTTTTACTATTTCTACAGTCACTAAATTTCACTGAGTTTTGGTAGCCTCTACAGGTCGAACTCGGAAATAGGAGATAAAAAAAATATATATAAAAATAACCTTAACAATTTAATATGGCACATCAATACTTTTACCAAATTCATATTACTTAAACTGTTTTGTTTTTTTGAGGCAATACGAATTCGGTCTATCATTTGTAAACTATGCATACGTTATTTACAATGTAATTCAATTTAGGATTATATTACCGTCATCAGAGAGTATAGAATAGGTCTGACAAACACAATAGAACCGAAACCTATGTTTGCAAGTGTTATTCCAATATACCATCGATGCTCATTTCCCTAAATTTAGCATTTACTATTTAGCTTATCTCTATCTAAACAGGAGGTGTTGTATCCTATCTCAAGAGGAAACTCATTACACAGTTTCAGGCAACATATCCCAATGTTTTACACTAATTTAGAGTATTTAGTTTAAAGTTAGTATTTTCAAAAAACTTAAATATTGCTCTTCATGTGTATACTCGTTTGTTGATAGCTTATCAATATACTGCTTTTTCAAGGCTATTATTTTAGGACTTGAATTGATAGGAAATAACGAAGGACTAGTATTAATAATTAATTGATCAATGTGGTTTAACTTATTAAAAAATTGTAAGGATATTAGTTTACTGAATTTATTCATCAATGTGACACTAATCACTGCTTTTTAATGGTGTTTATCGACCTATAATTTATAATACTTGTTTAAACAATTATCATAAATGTGGGCGTGGTCAATCGGGTAGAGCAGTAATCTACTGCTCTGGTTTAAATACCGTTTGAGGAAAGATTTATTTATTCTGCTATTTCAGTCGTAGGACGAGTATGGAGTACGGAGACCAGCCTCTATAAAGTGGGTACTCCGATTAGGGAAAAAAGCTGGCGGCTGCGCTTGATCGAGGCCAAATCGCCTCCAACATGTGCATTGGCCATAAAATATTACCAACCCCAATAAGTACTGAGCCCTTCATGGGTTGTATATATATATATATATATATATATATATATATATATATATTTTTTTTTTTTTTTTTTTTTTTTTTTTTTTTTTTTTTTCATAAATGACCAATTTTGTTGTATATTCGAATCCTATGATTTATTTATAATTATTGTAAGCCAATAATCTTGATGATCAGCTAGCAGCAGGTGAACTCCTTTCCCACACACGGGCTTGCCTTAGTGGGATGGTGACTTCTACTTGCACTGTAAAAATGTCTGTAATTTGATTTAAATAAAGAAGTTCAAAAACAAAAATCTTGTCATTTAGCTTTAATTTATTAAATTATTTTAACATATAATAGTGGTAATGTCACTGATTTTCATCTCTTCAGAACATCCTTAAAACAAACGGAACTATTTGGCATTAAGATAAAAGGAAAGAGTAAATCAAAACTCCTTATATTTTATAAGTTTTATCACTGAAATTCTTTTCAAAGATCTTTGTTTGTTTATTTATTCCCTTTATGCTGCCGTGGCTAATCGGACGATGCTACAATGGGAGTTCTAAATTTGCCTATCAGGTTTAATTGGGGTAGGATCTTTAAGGAGTACCTGAATGTACAGGCACGAGACCACCTTTAACGTCCCTTCGAAGGACGCATAACTAAGGATTTACTCCATAACAAATCCTAGAGCCAACTGCGAGTTTGAACCGGACCCTGGCATAGGAGGCTATTATGCAAACGCCATGGTACAGAACGCTCTTTTCAAAGATGTAGTTCATTTTAGTTGTGTTTTTTAAAAAATATTGTGTCATTCAAATAAGTATTATTGAGTAAATATTGATTGGAAATTATCGAGGAATATAAAAAAAAAAAAAAAATACGATTTAATAAAGTCGTGTGCATACAGAGAACAATCAGATAAATGTCGAAGAAAAAAAATTACGTAATTTTTTTTATTACATATGATCAGAAGCAACACGCATACATACCAAGTGGAGATATAAACCTCCGAAAAAAAAGTTTACAGACCAACCTAAAAAGTCAAACAGATAAGAAAGTTTGAGAAGTGTCGGTTAAAGATGTGAAGGATTTGACCGACACTGTTGACAGACTGCCAGATTAAACCGTGACAGCTGACTTTATAACAGGGCTCTTGTAATGGCTTTATAATTTTACTGCTGAGATGTGATGAGACCTTATCAGCCATGATATCCTCTCTGATATTGCGGCCCTGATTTGATCTGCCCGCCTTTTTAGTTAATAATGCCGCTCTTATAACTAATACCTGGATTTAGATTAGGAGCGGAAAGCTAAGGGCGTCAGAAAAGGTCCGTGTTTCTTACGGTTATCTTTCCACCGGCCTTACTGAACTCATAAACGTTTAAACGACTTAAAGTTTACATAGTGTTTTATAATAAACTTGTTTATTGTTAATACAACAGTACCTGAATTACAGAACCTTCGGAATGGGTAAATTCCTTTTTAAAAACATGCAAAACCGTCAGAGATTTTCGCCACCGCTATTTTTTGCTTCTTGAAATAAAGTGGCACAAAAAAGCTGCATAACGAATATTAAAGTACATGTATTTAGCATAAATGTTCAAAGTTATTATATTTTCTTAAACTAAAATCCAGAACTAGACCATAATTAATTTTTGTTTTGGAGTTAAGAAAATAATAACAGTATTTTTTTATATCAATTACTATTATAGAAGAGTAATTTAAATTATGAATATATTATTCGGAACATTCTCTTCTAATTTGTTTATATATTTATTTATCATAACTTATCAAACATGATTATTACATTACGTTTCGAGGTACCTTATGCCTCATCTTCAGATTTTCAAATATAATATTTATTTCCATGTTGTATCTCAATATAGGTCAATTAATATTATATTATTATTCATATTAAGCTCATAGATATGAATAATTCTGTTAAAATTTATCTTTTCATTATCACATATTCATTGTCTCAACCTTTTGTTGCACAAGTGCACAGCAACAAAAGGTATGCGTGATGCGATATATATATTTATATATATATATATATATATATATATATATATATATATTATTATATATATATATATATATATTATATATATATATATGTATATATATATATATGTATATATAAATGAATCGTATCTTTCCTTGGTGATCGCATCACGCATGAAGGAAGGAAGAGTATAGAGTAAAATAGAAAAGAAACTTTTAAGAATAACAATTATAAACAAAATAATAAATTATAACTGGACAAAAACAATATATGACTACAATTAAATAATACAAGAATGAAAAGAAAAAAAAATATACAGGGTACCATCTCTATTTACAAACTCTAGAAATAAATAAATAAGAATAAACATTAAATGTAACTTTTACATCTCATTTTAAAGTAAGTGCTTGAAGTAAAATTCAACTTACATAAGTTGGCATAATAAAACTTAGCTTACATCTGACTGAAGAGAAAGTATTGAAAGAGGAGGGATTTAAACGGTAATATCGAAGGAGCATGACGGATGTTTGAAGGGAGAGTATTCCATAAGGCCCTGGAACGGGCTAAAAAGGAGCAGTCATATTTGTTGGTCCAATGGAAAGGAGTGTGGAGGTTGGGCATACGGGATCTTGTTTCCTGGTGATGTGTTGAATATTTTAATACCAGAAGGCTGTAGACATAAAATGGATGGTGGGAGTATATCATTTGATAAAGGAATGATCCAAGGAAATATTGTCTTTAACTCGTCGAGAGGTGGGATGGTTATACCGACCATGGCGACCGTCTCGAGGTGCCGAACACAAATCTTAAAAAGCAATTCATAGTCTGCCCTCGAGTACCTTCGAGAGGCCGCCATATGCCACACAACCATAGTCAAAGTGGCGAAAAATGAGTGATGAAACTAGGAGTTTACGGGTAGTTATAGATATCATCATTATATGGTTGAACCCGAAGGATCTGGGGTAGCTGACTTCATATTTACCACCATTATAATTTTTTGTCCGATTAGCCATAATAGCATAAAAATGACGTTTAAACGAATAAACAAACAACAACCATCATACTTTCGACTTGAGAAGGCTAGGGCCCACATCGGGCTGCAGCGTGATGAAAGTATGTATATTTTCGAGGTGAATGAAATTTGTCTTCGAATCATACGTTTTTTATAAGCAATGACACATTACGTCATACATGGAAGGAGTGACACCGAAATAACACTTTTTTTTTCAATAGTCTGACTAAATTAAATGAACTATGAACATTCATATTTAAAAAAACAATGTATGATATTTATATAATTTATTTTGTTATAATTTTTGTCATCTTTCCAAAAACACTTATTAATGAGTCCTTCCCTAAATAATTAAATCAAATATTTAATCCTTAAAGATAAATTTCTTTTGCGTTCTTCTTATCAGTTAGAAAGTAGGTATTTTTAACATTATCGACCAAAAGGATATCATTAGAGAGTCAGACTGAACTAAAGCTAGAAAGAGAATACACGCCAGTCAGCCTGCAAATACAAACAGCCGAAAGGAACATCAAACAAAAACCTTGGAGGTTAACATTGAGTAAACAATGTACGACAATCGCCGTGTCAATATTTTCTATGTCAATCATAACATTGATAACTAGCTTGGCAAACCTCTTTGCCGCAATCCTAGGAACTTGTCCCATGTCACTAGTTAATCTTGTCTCCTCCTTCCATTCTATAATTTAAGTAAATTCTACGCTCAGTCCTTATCTTAAGGCACGGTTGTAATCTTTAACTGTTATCTCAGTTTCAAAAATAGAGATAATTTAATATATTGACGTTTTTGTCGTGGCGGGTCATCGCAAGTTAATATTAGGGAAATGTTTTAACAGAAACACTGGTTTGAAAAAGCTGTAAAACATACTTGATAAGAATAAGATTTAATCCCAACGTCAACAGTTGATTAAGGGAGCAAGTGAAGAAATCCGTTTAAAAAAATAACTAAATTAAAATTATATAATCATCATTGCTCATAAACATTATATTAGTACTATAACATTTTACAATAGTCTGTTTCTTTTACTATTTAAAAGAACGGGTTGGGACGTAACAAGTACAAACACGAAATAGACTACGGTTCTAGGAAGTGTCACCCTGTTGTAAAACATCCATTACTCTATTTAAAATTAGTTAATAATAATAACTCATGATGGAATTATTGAATATTCTTTAATGTAATCTGAAAAATGCTTATAAATTGTTTTTCTTTTCAAAATCTGCAGATTCATAAACTTTGAAGCAGCTATAAAATAATTTAATTGTCAATCTCTCTCCGATATTTACAAATTAAGGAAAAACATATAATATATATTACTTATATGATAAATATGTTATCTTAAAGTTCTCTCTGGATTTCCCTACCTACAAATATTCGCCATGCTTTTTCTCAATCATCAATCAAGTCCCAATTACTGCAATACCTTCCCTCTTCCCAGACACTTAACAGTGCTGATATTTCATATTTGATATCTAAATTTGAATAAAAGAAAAATATTATTCATTGTTCTTATCTAACTTAGTTAATCAATTAACTTTACTTTTACTTACCTATATATGATATATACAGTAAGGGAATTATTGCAATCGGGAAAATTTTAATAATGCAACGGAAATATGCATTTTAGGATCCTCTGAGTCCCTTTTTACGATTTTCTCAAAAACGGTTTTAACGATTTTGAATTAACTCGCTATATTGATGTAAAATTGAATGGGCTTTTGGGATATTCTGACAGGGCTTAAACGGCGATATTTAAATAACTATATCATCTTGTTAGCTTTGATACAAAACGGATACATTTATAAGTTGCATGAAATCTGTATCCAACTGAAGGAGAAAAGAGTAAAAAAAAAAAAGTTTCTTCAATTTTTGTGTTCTTGGACATAAGAACATTAATATAGTATAATATACCGTTGTAAGGCTAAACATTTTATAAAAATGTTATCTAATACACGAAATTGTAAAAGTTAACGGAAAGTGATGAAAAGCAAATAAAACTGATTTTTGTAGATATAAACACATGATTCTATCGAAACATAATTTAATTGATTCTTTAACCTTAGTACTTTTACTTACCTATATGAATATTTCATCTCTAACTGTATTGGGAAATTCTTGAATTGATTTTAACAACGGATGGTAAGTGAAAGTCCTGAGTGGCGAGCACCCAATTTTTTAGTTCTTATTTTCTTCAACACATTTATCTATAAGAAGTTATTTATTTATTTTACTCTTCTGTTTTCTTGTATTCTTTTCCTTTTTTTCTCTCTCTCTTTTTCTTTTTGTGCCATTTTAAATATGAATTAATTATAATCCTTGGGTCTATCGGAAAAACACGTTGTATATCTTATTTGTACATATCTGTTGTTTTTAAGGGATCTTTTCCCACAATATGAATGCTTACGTGTGAGTAAATTTTGTCGTTTCATTTTTACCTTACAAACCATTCAAAATACTCAGAGACGTACCTTAGATATATATTTTGTCTCTTATTTCGTGCTTGTTCTTTGTAGAATTTCTTCATGTTCTATGTTTATTATCGAAATTTTGTTATAGTTCATTTGGGCGGTTAACGTTAAACACTGAGCACTGTTGACTGTGACAAGGGCTGGCTGGCCTAATGACAATAGGGACGCGCAACGGGAGTTATTTTGATTCGGTCACATGGCGGATGAGGCAGATGGAGGGGCAGAGGAGCTAAATTGACAGAGGAGGCACTTGGTGGTTATTGCCAGCCAGCCCAGATGCCCTAACAGAAACAAAGCACATTTGGTCCCCCAGCTCCTAATTCTTATTTCGATTGGCCCTTAGGTAAACTATCCCTACCAAAACAGTGGCCTAAGGTAAGGGCTCTCCTTAGGGATATTGCACTTCTCCCTCCAGGGGCCCTTGAACGATCACAAAGTCCCTTTCAAACTTATTATCTGGGCGTTGTTTTTGGATGTCAACTCCGTTGATATGTAATAAATTAGATACAAATTTAAATAAAATGAAGGATAAAATAGAAAAAATGGATAAATATAAAACAAAATCAATTATGAAGGAATATATATATATATGTGTGTGTGTGTGTGTGTGTGAGAGATTGTATTTTACTTTCAATAAAATACCGAGATACATTTTGAACGTTATATTGATCTGAAAATTTTAAGCTTTATTTTCGAACATTAATTCAGAAAAATAACAACTTAAATAGACATTAAATATTATAATTGGTTACCTATTCGTTCCATTGGAATTTAAACAATAAATTTATTCATAGGAAAAGTATCGAAATGTAATCATTTTGCTAACTTACATTTTATGATTTTTTTTTGTCTTTAAATGATAATAAAGGAGAACTGAAAGCTAAAAAGTTGAACCCTCAAAATAAGAAAGTATGTGGCGCACAACGTCATGTAGACAATTAAATTTAAATATTTCTAATAATATTCAGATGTTTCAAGAAGCTACTACTCTTATATCGTTAGGTTTAAGATTTACCGGATCTCAGAAAAACTTCTTCACATAATAAGCGTTTTTAATTGGTGAAAAAGAAACCTACCTTTATTGGGAAATTTGTGCTCAAAGTGTGACTCTAAATGTCTAGTCATGTTGTGAAAACTGATACTACACCTCAAGAGGGGAAAAAATATTCATATGACCCATCTCCCGTTATCCAAGGTCAGAGAGAAGAATGAATATTCGAGATTTTTGCTGTCTTCATTGAACAGCAAAATTTGATAATCCACTCTAGTTGCTGATACTTATTTTCACTCGTAGACTAAAAATCCTAAATATTCAAGTTGAGCTTAAAAATAATAGATGCTTGTGCGAAATGATATTGAACAAATTATTTCATTGAATAAAAGATACTGTTTATCAATCAACCGAAATTATTAATTACTCTATAAGCGTATCACAAAGGGGAAAAAATTAAAGTTAACTTTTTTCTCTCCCTCCCCTTTTTTTTGTTTTTTTTTTACTTACACCTTCAGTGGAAAAACAATCATGCTCCCTGCTCAACGAAATAAGTTTATATCCACCTGTCTGAAAAAGGTAAAACCTGAAAGGATTGACATGAGAGCGAAGAACTCTTTTGAAATTTTTATCCAATAAAATGAGGTAATCCAGTTAAATTTTTAACGGGGCGAGAGCTGAGAGGAAGGACTGCCTGGGAACAATTTGTTTGATTGTTTTTTCTCACGAGGCGGCGGGCGGGAGGTTATGATTACAGTAGCCCCTGGGGGCAGGCCCCATGTTAATTGGGGATAGGATTTTTGCCGCCCCCAGGAAGCTAGGGCGGAGCCCCACGGGACCTGCCCCCTGGGGCCCGGGTCTCATTGATTAGGGAGCCCCACTTACTGCCCATCCTCAACCAGCCCTTATTGAATTTATTTTATTTTTCAAGATAGGGGCTACGGTCCAGAAATCCACTGTCAATGCTGACATAGAGACTCATGTATATCGTCATTATTTTATCATCTTATAATCATTTGAAATGTACATTCAGTTTATTCTTTTCAACTTACTAAAAGAGAAAAGATACAATTATATATAAATTATAGGATTAGGGAACCATAAGATTCCATGCTATCACTGATCTTTGTCTACACAAGTCCATCCAATAACCGCACAAGCACAAGCCCCCAAGATCAGACTTGACACTATGCTCCCACTTACGCCTCGGTCTACCACTTGGAGGCCTACCAGTCGGTTCTGCGGATATTAACTTTTTAGGAAATCGTTCTCTTACCCATGAGCCGCCGCGATTATATCACCTCAATGATATTTACAGGATGCGATGTATATAAAAATATTTTATTTAATTCTATGTGATAAATGGAGAACGAAGTTGTTGAATAGATAGTTAGGCATATAGTCAAAATCTGTGATAAGCTAATAATTATTTATTAATTACTATTATTTAAATATTTTGTTTTACATCATCCACCAACAGACCTTAGCTGAACTACAGGTGGTAAATTATAAATAATCGCATAACAGATTTCTAATTGAAATATTGATAATAATTGAAATGTATACTAATATGTTTATGAAGGAAGAGATGGTTCGGGTGGTGGTAAAAAAAAAAATAAATAAGGAAATAGTAAAAATCTATTTAATATTTAATATATAATAATTTAATATTTAATTCTATATCATGTTACCTTAACTATTTCTTTTTTAGTCTTTATTAGATCTTTTCGGTTATTATCAACACCTGCACTGTATCTTGTTTTTTAGCCCAGACGAAAACAGAAACGAGGGTCGTTTAGAGCATATTAAATATTTTTCCTCACTATTTCCTTATCTATCTCTTGACCTCCACCCAAACCATCTCTTTCTTCATATTCATTTCTCGGCAAACTATTGATAGTTCAATAGACTAATATGTAATATGTAAACTGTAACGTACCTACTTAATTTATATAAACAAGCCAAAAAAAATAAAGAAACATTGGCTATGCTATAACTCCCATTTTACGATGCATATTTGTTTAAATTCTGCTTTGAAGTTAATAAGAATCATCTATGTATTTTTATTTTATTCTTTGTTCTTCCCTCAACAAAAAAAATTATTTGAACATTTACTGAGCTAAGAAATGTAATTGTATTCGGTCCCTCTGATCTCCATAATTAGTAAGCCTTTAATATTATTTCGCAAGATTTATTTATTCTTTCTGTTATGAAATATAAGAATTCATTTGTTATTGCATTATTTATATAATTTAATCGTACACTATGTACTGTGATATTATTGATTATTCAAAATACTAATACGTAATATACCGTAACGTACAAACTTAACTTAACTTACATGAACAAACATAAAAAATATAATAAAAGGTATATTAAAAAAAAGAAATGAAACATTGTCAATCCTATAACTCCCAACTTTTACAATGCATATTTGTAAACATCTGCTTTGGAGATAATAAGAATTATCTATTATTATTTTTAAGGAATTATGCTTCAGTATAAAGTAGTCATTTCTTAAAGAAATAAATCTGTAATCTATCTCTGGACAGTTAATTTATTACTCCATATAAGTATTATATAGTTTAAAATAATTTAATTTGTTTAAACACTTTATGTATTGAGAAATGATATTGTGGCGGAGTGGCCTGGATTTGATGGTAGCTATCGGTTGGCAATGGACCAGTCACAATCACAATCGACAAACAAACGAGTACTCGAGCAATTAATCAGAGAGAGGACCTGATTGGTAAATGACCTGGTCTGTAGCAACCCTTCTCTGTAATTAAACAGCTGAGTCTTCTCCCGGCTCCTTTTTCTCTTATCTTTTATTACCCTCCACTTTCATTAAGCGGCTACGTGACGCCGATCTCCAGGAAGCACTGGCCTTTTCCCTAAGGAAGGAAAAGAAGAAGAAGAAAAAAAAAAAAAAAAAAAGGGAAGGGTTAGCGCTTAGAGGAGGGGTTTCACCCCCTTCCATGCGAAGGAATTTAAAAAGCTGTTGGAAGATGGAAACCTTTGCTTAATTCTTGACAGTTCCCTTTAGAAAACATTAAAATAAAAGAAGAAAAAAACACAGTTTGTCAGAGAAAGTGGGCGACTCTAATTTATTTTATTTAATTAAAGTTTCGGCAGTTAATAGCTTGGAAGGATGAGTCAATAGTGGGGATTCGGTGACTCAAATCAACTGCAGTAACGATTCCAGTGTCCCAGGTCATTCTCGTCATATGTGAGGGTTACCTTCTTCGTCCCGCCTATTAATCGGATTCACGAGTAATCAGTCACACTTATAAGTTTTTATCATTAAACAGCGAGATCTCCTTTAAATGTATTTCAAACAAAAAGATCATAATCACAACTCTATTGATATTTTTATTTTCATGCAAACAACAATAGATTGTAATTACAAATTATAGATACATAAATATATACCATCTATTTATCACTTTATGAAACTTTACATTTAAAATCATTTAAAAAATAATTCATTACATAGCTACTATTCATTACTATTGAGTAAAAAAAGAAAGATTTAGAACTGTTTTATTTAATCAAAATAAAAGTCTCCACTCCCATCAATACATTTCTGTTAACGTGTTGATAATTTTTCCGTTTCATCCGAATAATACTTCCCATGCTTAGGAGTGATAAACTCCGAAAACGCGGTTTCTAATCCCCTTTGTCCATTAATATTTTTTTTACTTAAGTAGTAGTCCAGGTGTTTAAAAAATCATGATCTGTATGCAAGAGGTCCAGAGAGTAGGGTGGATGTGAACGAGTCTCATATCCAAGCTCCAACAGTTTTTGTGACGTCAAACGTGATTGGGATATTTGGCCGGACGATGTCATGCATCAAAATGGGACCCTTCTCATTGACCAAAGATGGCTTCTTTATTGCCAATTTCGGATGCATTGTATTAATTTGGTCACAATACGATTTAGCATTAATGGTTCCTCGAGGCTTTATGAAGCCGTAGAGGAAACCAAATGAAGCACAACAAACAAACAGTAACCATCACCTTTTTAAACAAGAATATTGGCTTCTTCTCTTTTGTCGAGCGACTGACCAGAAAGTCAACAGTAAAGTATCTACTATTCATCATAAGTAACAATTTTGGACCGAAAACAGTCTTTCTTGTTTCTGCTAAGACGTCTAGCACAAACTTCATAAGGCAGTTATTTTTGTTGATGTTTTATTGTCAGTAGTTTAGGGTCCAACATTGAATATTTTTTACCTTTCCGGTCACTTTGAAGAGGTCATCAACGGTCTCTTTGCTAAGGACTAAGTTTCTCTGCAAGCTCTCGAACATTTCTGGAGATTTCTTCCATCAATGTTCCCAGAACATTGTGATCAAGAGAGTTAGTCCTTCCGCGACCTTCTTCGTCTTTTAATCTGAATTCTATCTCTCTCTGTTGAACACTGCACTTATTATTGCTGGCTTCAACCTCCGAATTGATTGATGTTTCTGGCCGTCTGGCAAACATTGCTTATTTTTGACTTTTCATACATATGAAACATTATTTTTAAGATTTAACTTTTTTGTATGTCCGCTAAATATTGAATCAAAGTACCCTGATGATGCTATATAATTCCTATATCATAATAATCGATATATAATAATGAAATATATAGACGAAAGCTATATTGAAGTAGGTTTTCAATAAAACTTGGAATGAGTAAGCGTGCATTTAAGAAGTTTTATGTACAATATTTTAAGTTCAATTAAATTTAATTTGAATGAAGTATCTCATTACAATTGCCTTTGTCCGTAATTGAGATTGAATGTAGTACTTATTATGAAGATTGACAATACTTAAATTTAGCAAACCTGAATTCAAATTTGAGTACACAGCTTAGTGGAAATATTTAGATAAAAATTATGAGCATTTGATTAGGAGTAGGGAGGGTATTGAGGAGGGGAGGGTAAGAAAAACAGAGGCTACAAGTAGGGACTACTCGATTAGTTGGCAAGGTAAATAGAGGTCTGGTCGATCCCAACCTCAAATCCCACCCTCTGGCCCGCACAATCCTTCTTAGCTCCCTCCTACATCTCAATACTATCCAAAGATATTATATCTTTATAAGTAGCTAATATGTAGCTCATTGTCATATATCAATAGAAATTTATTATATAAAATTACTGGTAGTAATTTAATTTGCTATTTTTAAAAAATAAATATTGGGAAAGATAACTAAAAAATTAAATGTTTCATGTAATTTTCAATTACGTTGAAATAATCGATTTTTACGAATTAGTGTTTAATAAAATACTATTTAATGAAAATGTTCAAAACTAATTTTCCTGATTATATTTTGTTACGATTTCTCAAGAAATAAGTTAAAATTTAACTTTTTTTTCTTCTTATATATATATATATATATAATATATATATATATATATATATATATATAAATCATCCATAGTACATGACGTAGATGTTAGTAGTAATCAATAATAAATTGATTAAAGTTCAATACCTGATACATTTTTCAAGTTCAAAAGTGACAGAGATTTATTGTCGCATTTATGTGTATTCTCTTCTATATAGTACATGAACAGGCATGAATTTTATTGTATTTATTAATTGTATTAATTGCTTACTTACATCTGACCACAAAGTGTCACCAGCATAAATACTACATGCATTATTTTGAAAATATTTCAGTACGGGTAGTACAGTACCCTAGGAAGGGAGTGGTCTAGCGGATTGAGCACCAGACTACTGTTCTCCGGGTCTTGGGTTCGAACCACGGCTGAGACAGAATTATTTATTCGGTTATTTTAGCTGTGGAGCGAACCTGGGGTATGGAGAACTTCCAGGGGCACATCCAGCCTCTATAAAGTTGACACTCCAGAGAGTGAACCTGACAGCTGCGCGTGATCACCTTCCTCCACGACTGTTGGCCCCGAAACAGAGCTAGAGATTCGTACGTACTAATTCTAGGACCCTTCATGGATTGTAGTGGTACATGTTTTTTTTTTTTTGTTTGGTTTTATTTTTCATCTTTAATTTAGCTCAATTTTTCGGATATGCTGTTCCACTCAGTAGTCCACAGTTAATGTATTATTTTCTTCATATACGTATGTAGCAATCAGTCTATAAGTAATCGTCCTAGGAGCATTCCCGAAGCTCGATCAGCTTCTTTATTTACTCTGATGCCGGAATGAGAAGATGTACAAGAACTTAAGAAGTTGTATGTTATTAAATTATTGTATTTTACGATTGGCTCGTGTCTTTTTTTAAAACAGAGTGGATAAATTAAGGATGAAATGATACTGCTTGTATATAGTATACAACTTATCGTGACTTTTGAAATGTTTGTTACGCAGTGTTATACATGTTTAGACCAGCTATATAACCATAAAAAATAACAGATTAATATAATGAACTAACCATAGGAGGACTGTAAAGTACATATCAAGCATCTGTACTTAACATGTAAGAGGCGTTGTTTTGGACATTTGATTATTCCAGCTATGGAATAAAAGACCTATGAGAAGCGGGCTAGTTATTTAATATAGAGGTGAATAGATGAAGATAAAGAAGCCGTGAGAGGGATGGGTTGGGATTTGCTCTTAAATCCCGAGCCGGAGCAGGACGTGACCGTGTGGGTCACGAATCAACTTACCCCCTCCGAGCACCTGCCTGTAACAGGGTTAGTATCGACACCAATCACCTAACCTCCCTCCGCTCCGCCAGAGGCTTCCTTTCAGATTTCACACCCTTACACTAACTAGCGCCTCCTCTTCTCTTTCCCTCTTCCCTTTATCTACTTCACTATTGACCAAAGGAAACAGTCCCCTAAACACTTAGGGGCAAGTGTTAAATGGATTTTTAAAATCGACTATCCATAATTGATTGCTAGATCGACATTTTAAGATTCATCTATTTCATGATATAAGATAAGCTATTTTAGTTCGTCTCGGAGACAACAGTGAAATGATCCCTATTGAAATAGCAAATGCCGAGCATTATACAATATTCTTCTTCTTCTTCATAGCTCTACAACCCGTGAAGAGTCCTGGCTTCCTCCAGCAGCAAGCGCCACGATTCCCTATCTTGTGTTGCGGCCATCCCGTTTCCTAAATTCAAGTGGTTTCGTGCGTCATTGGTCACACAATCTGCCCAGCGCAGCCTTGGCCTCCCAACCTTGCAACGACTGTAAAGGAGTTCGGTCAGTATAATACGACCTCCCGAGCTTAATGAAGCGGGGGGTATCAGGTTCATAATATAAATCGTATAGCTCTCTATTGCTTCTCCGCCTCCATGTATTATTTTTCTGAACACCTCCATATATTCGGCGCAACACTTTCGGCTCTGTAGAAGCTGGTCCTTAGCTATAGATGTTGTGCAAGTTTCTGAGCCGAAACATAGTACAGGTTGTTTCATAGATTGTTACTTTTATTCGCCTTGTCACACGACAGCTGAAGAAATGTTTTCGAATTATTTGAGGCTAATATTCTTCTTTTTATCTCAGCTGCGGTTTCGATTTACCAAAGACCCCAAGTATACAAATTTCCAACCTACTCAATCTCGTATTGTCCAAAAGAAACCTTGGTGCCAAATAATACTGGAGCTTCATCCGAAATCATATACTTTGTCTTATCTGATTTCTTTCGCCGCAGCCTCTAAAGCGAGGAAGGTTTCAACCACCGCTTGCCTAAACCGCCCCACAATATCTATATCGTCTGCACTTGCCAGCATTTGCACAGATCTGTTCCATACACTGCTTGTGGTTTGTATCTTGGAGTTCCTTACTTCTTTTTCAGGAGCATATTAAAGAGCAGGCACGCCGGGGCATCCTCTTGCCTCACTCCTCTTGTCGATATGAACTCCGATGATCTCCGACTTTGCACTCGGAACACGCATTCGATGGAAACATGGTTTTCCAATTTAATAATCTCAATTAGTATATACGTGCCTCTGCAAAATTTCAACTCAGAGGTCTCGTCAATTATTGATAAATATTTACAGCTGTTATATTAAATGTCTTTTTTTTCTGTCATTTAAAGGACACAGGATGCTATAGAAATCGATCATAACACATTTAATTTCGGAGAGCCAGTTTTTGACTTAACAACTTCTAAGCTGTGACAATAAATATAACCGAAACCAGTTTAACAGTAGCTGTTCAAATAACACACTTAGATTAAAATAGATTTAAATATTGTTATTTAATAGAATAAAATCATATTTGACATCTAAAAAATTACATTATTTACTAATAAATTACTTCGAAAAAAAAAAATAAAATCATTAATATAATTGATTCCTGAACCAGTGGTAACTGAATATATTGTAGTACGTAATTGTTAGGACACATAACTGAGATGGAAACATTGTTGCATTTATTGCTATTGGAATATCTGAAACGATTTAAGTCTCAGCTAGATAATATTCATCCAAAGGCTTTGCTTAATCTCGTATTGTGCCAATAAATGCATCCCTAAGACATAAAGCAAATAATTCAAAAGCTTATAAATTGATCGTTTTATTGTGATAACAGCTGGGTAGATAAAGAAGAATATTTAAAATCCTTGGCTAATAAAATTGTCATTTTAATATCAGATTGATACCTTAATACTCTGTTTTCAAACATTTATGGGATGCATTCGTAATCTATCAATTATAATACTCGTTTTAAATAGTTTTCAAAGAATAAAAATAATAAATTCTTATTAGTTCATGTAACTTAATCTACAGGGTGAGTCATACTGAACTTTTCGATTTCAAAGAGCTGCATAAAAAAAACAAAGCAAGATGCAATAAATATTATTTTATTATTTGAAAGACTCCAGTTTTGCTTTATTATGATTTGAAAATATCTTTTAAATATCTACCTCCATTGGTCAAACACTGACGGAGCCTTTCCAGCATTAATTTCTTCAGTGATGACAGCCTTCAGTTCATCGACAGTTCGGGGACGATACTTTTACACATTTCAGTACATGCTTCTACACCCGTCCGTAATTTGTCTTTGCTAGGTGACATTGGGTGGCCCTGCAGATCGCTTGATTTAATACTATGCGATTTTTATCTTTGGGGTTACCTCAAGGAAGAGGTGAACAAGCATCGTCCCGGAACTATCGATGACCTGAAGGATGCCATCACTGAACAAATTAATGCTATTACTCTGATTCATGGACAACTTCCAGGAAAGGCTCCGTCAGTGTTTAGACAATGGAGGTAGACATTTTCAAGATATCATTTTAAAATCATAATCAAATAAAACTGCATTCTATAGCATTTAAAATATTAAAATCATTTTCATTGTATCTTGCTTTCTTTTTATTATGCACCTCTTTGAAATCGTAAATTATAGTATGACTCACCCTGTATTAATTAAATTTACATTAGCTGATTTTTTTTTCTATTTCCTATTTTTGTCGTTCTATTTTATTAATGTCATAGCTATAAAACAAGGTAATGTTTAAAAGCAAAAATTATTTATTCTATTAATGCATATAACGTCGATGAGAGATAAATAAATATATTATAAAAATATAAATATCCGCGTCATTTATACATTGTGTTTATATATCCTTCAATAAAATACAGTTGAATAAAAAAATTGTTTATTTCAGGTATTTCAACTCAAGATCGATATTTAACATTTAATGCTCCATGTTACGGATCCTACGTCACTAAGTACATGGAAAATACGATAAATCAAGAAAGAAATACATATAATTTACCTAGAAACACCTACTTAGGGCTTTTACTTACCAATCTAATGAAATTAAGTAATACGTAAAAGGTTAATTAAGTAAAAGTTCTTACATGGACAAAATGTATTAGCTTATGTAATTCCGTTTCGAAAGTTTTTATAGTACTGTTATAGCACCAAACAGTACCTAGTTTCCATTTACCCACCATGCGCCCTGATGATGACCCACAAAGGGGGGTCGAAACGTTGGCAAACAATAAATAGTTGAAACTATTTAGTTGTTTCATTTAATGACCGCCACCCGGACTAATTCCTTCCAGTTTTTATAGTACTTTTTAATAATTAAAGTAAATATTTATACCATTAAACTATCTATTAACACCAAATGTTTAGTTTCATTTGTACTATACAAATATTTTAATTGTACATAAATGTTATTTTTAGGGGACCCAGTCCCAGAATAATTTTTTCTTTCTGTACTATTAAAACTCCTTTATATTATTACAAATATAAAATAAATACGGTGGTATAAAATAGCTATAATGTTGTTTAAGGTCTAAATGACTAGAATACTGTTTTTTTCGTTCAGTAAAGTTGTGGGAAAAAAAAACAGTATCTAGTCATTAAGACTATTATGTTTTTATTTAGTGAAGTTGTGTTAGGACAGATTTTAATATTACTCAATAAATTTTTTTCTAGTAAAACAAAAAAACACTAACATACACCAAGGTTTTTCTTGGATCGGGAACCCTTATAAAAGATAATTAAGTTTCTCAGGACGATTCCAGAACAGCTGATGGATATACATTTTCTGATATTGCTCAATTCGGTCACAAGCTCGGTTAGATTTTCATTGGTTTTACAGAAATACTAATAACTTCAACATTTCAGGTCTCTTGGCCAGCGCCTCGATAGTCTTCTGGGCGGATTATATGGGTTTGAGGCAGTTGATAGGTTTTGAGTCAGCGGGTTTGAATTTAGGGTCAGTCTGTCATGAAATTTATTGTAGCGATCAGTGGCAGTTGCAATGACAAATGGAATGTCTAGGTCAGTATGTAGTGTCTCGTTAGATATGTAAAAAGAGGCATTTATAATTTTCCTAAGTAATTTTTATTGAAAGATTGAATAATTTTGATGTTTGAATTTTTCGCTGTTCCCCATAAATCAATGCCATAAGTCCAAATGGGTTTTATTAGTATTTTATAAATAGTTACTTTGTTCGTCAATGATAATTTTGAAGGCTTGTCTAGTAATCTTGAAAGAAGTCCATATCGTTGATTTAGTTCTTTTCTTTTCCGTTTGAGGTGGTATGCCAATGTTAGTCGTTTGTCAAGGTAAAGTCCTAAATAACGTACTGTGTCTGAAACTTGTATTGGAATATTATCATAAAAGACCTGGGGGCAGGAGTTATGTTTTAAAGAAAATGTGACGAACAGGCTCTTTGTTTGATTCATTTTAATTTTCCACGTTTTTGCCCAGCCAGCTATGTCGTCCAGATGTTCTTGGAATGCCTTAGAAGCCTTTGAGGCATCTTTATTGGATGTCAGGATAGCTGAATCGTCGGCAAAGGTGCAATATATATTAAAAAGTGTTGGACCTAAAACGCTGCCTTGAGGTACACCTGCTTTTATTTGTTTAATATTAGAGAGCTCAGAACCTAATCTTACACGGAAAAACCTATCTTTTAAGTACGGATGTAAAATTAAATAATTCGTTGGACTATGAAATGTTTTTAACTTAGCGAGCAAACCATCGTGCCATATTCTGTCAAAGGCCTGACTCATATCCAAAAACACTCCCGGACAGTAATGTTTTGATTCTAACAGAAATACAAAAATCATATTAAAATGTTAAGAAATATTCTGAAACCTAGGACGTATATCTATGAAAGCGTATTACTAAAATAAGTTTCTAATCCATTTTCTTTCAATATATAAAAGTTTAAATCCACGTGGTCAAGCACCGATAATTCATTGCTCATAAAAAATGCTCCTACATAAAATATAGGTCAAAGTAAACAAAACCTTGAGATAAATTTAATGTGCCCAACTTATCTGATTGCATGACTTTGTCATTTACTCAACAGATGAATTTGAGTAAATGAACGTCGGTTTTCCTCTTTTTCTGAGCGACCAAATTACTTTAAAACATTGAGTAATTTTTATAACTTGATACCGGCATAATAATAACAAATTAAAAAGGATTCTGTTGTTCTCAAGTTTGGAAAGGATAATTTTCATGGATGTTTAAAAAATGTGGATGTCTTTAAAGTTAAACAAAAAAAAAATTGATTGTTGATCTATTAACTTAATAGATTTAATAACTTAGTAAGTAAGGTCTTAAAGTTTATAAAATGAAAAGTTCTCTTTAAGTATAAACTTAAAAATACACCCAAGAACAGGGTACGGACTCTTTAGTTTACGTAGTAGTCACCTTTAACGTTGATTTATTAATCGAATTAATGCTTCTATTGTTAAGTAAGCGGTGCTACAGATACGATATAATAATATCGTTTAGTTTATAACTATTCCAACTTCATCGGAGTAGGTATACTGTTATATCACCATTGTTGGTATTTATTATGTATTAGAGCGAGCAGCGTGGTCTTGTGTATATTGTCTAATTTTCTCGGAATCCCATATGTGCCAGAAATATTAGTTATTCTGTTATTTCAACCGTGGGATTGAACTTGAGGTATGGAGACCTGTTAAGGTACACCTAGCCTCTAGGAAGGTGGGTAACCAAAAATTAAGAAAAACTGGCGGCTGAGGGTGATCTCGGTCTAATAAATTTATTGTTGGCCGTTGAATGGAAACAGTACAAACATCTATATGTAATGAACCCGAGTATTAGAAGTAAGTTTTGTTTTACCACATATTATCTATTTTTATGCTTTAAAATATTATAGATTTTTGTTTATTATTTTCAATAATGAACCTTTGTAATCGACCAAAAAAATAAATAAAAAAAATAACCCCTTCCCCCTCAAAATTTGTGAGCTTACGTTTCAAGATGCGTAAAATCCGAATAACGAATTAAAAAAATCCGTTTGTCAGTCGTCCACAGCATTTCTCCAAAACTACTGGACCATTTTTTTTTTAAATTCGCCACAAAAATTTCTAGTCCATGCAACGATGACCCTAACACCTAGATTGATATCAGCTGTTTAGTTTTAAAATGGTGGCCGATTAAAAGTGATTTAATTCAATAACTCAGTTATTTTTGAAGATAGAGAAAAAAATTATCAGTGTTTTTTTTCAACATTTCATTAAGCTAACTTTTTGAAGCTTTTTGTTTCAAATAAACTTCCCTTTTTTTAAAAAAATGAACTTTAACCTTTTTAACAAAGAAGTTAACATTAAAAAGAAAATTACCATTATTTAAAATTATAATTCACATAATTGGTGATAGTAGAGAGAAATTCTTTATGTTAATAATAATAAATAACGAAACAAACTGTATTGGGTTGTTCCTTCATACAATCTACTGATCAATCAAGTGACATATTGTGGTATTTTAGTTGAAATTTTT
This sequence comes from Piezodorus guildinii, assembly GCA_023052935.1. NCBI lineage: Eukaryota > Metazoa > Arthropoda > Insecta > Hemiptera > Pentatomidae > Piezodorus > Piezodorus guildinii. The sequence goes on along the minus strand of CM041293.1, from coordinate 80,473,508 downwards.
ATTAACTTTCTTTACATTTTTTTTTCTCAATAATTTCATGTTACAGTATATTCATGTTATATAGTCATTTACAGCAAATAAAATCAAATGTGTGACTTCACACAAAAATAACCAATTGTATTTAAGCAAAACAAAAATTAAGTAAAAAGATAAGTCTAGATAAGATATAGAAAAATATAAAAACTAATATTTTCTAGTAATAATTCACCCACTTCCGTTTTCAATAATTCATTTACAGTTGTTAAAGAAAAAATCATTTGTCATTAATCTGGGAAACCCCACAATCGCGGTTTTGTTTCTTTTAAACATCCTTATCGCTTTAATAAGACTTGTTATTACAGTCTTTGAGGTAAGTATAATTTGAAAGCCTGTCCAACGGCACTTCTTAACGTTCTGAATTTTAAATGAAGAAACAAAAAAAAAAAGTGGTAGAAGAAGGGAGAAAGAAGAATAAAAGAGCTCTTTTAGACCGGCAATTACTAAAATTAACGCGGGAAAGATTGTCAGTTGGCGGGCAGTAAGGGAGGAAAGTGTTGGGAAATTGATATTTATTTTTACTGCGTTCCGCTCCGCCCTAACCGAGGAGTGGCCTCGCTGAGGGGAGAAATCATTTTTACTGCTCTGTATTGCGTGTTTAGTATTGGCCCCCCCCTCACCATCTCTGCATATTATCCGGTCATCTGTCTGATCCTCAGGTAGTCATCGGATATCCCCAACTGTATCTCTGTAGCAGGGGAAAGGAATAGGAAATATCAGGAACTCTCAAGAGTTCGTGAAAAAGATAGAACGTATCTTCATTAAATTTTGACGGATAAAATCGTCAAATGATTCTGAATAGCCTAAAAAACACAATTGAAGCAATGTGATTTTTTAAATGGCTTGCAAAATATTTTTATTGTGCAAAATAGTGTTCGATACTAAAATTATGGTTTTCTCTTAGCATCATAAAGATATAAGTAATTTGAATTATATTTATTTATAAGATATACATCTTGCACAAATTTAATATTGTAATTTTCTTTAAATATTGACAATTTCACTTCACACGAACGGTTCTGGAATTGTTATCGTACTTCGAATAACAATAAACGAAACTAAAAAAATCTGTTGCGTGCTTTCATTTACCTTCACTTTCATTCACACGACTTTCACTTACCTTCGTTAAGTTATAGAATGAGACTTAACTAATAAATAATATACAGTAATTATTAATAACTTCCTTTTCTATACCTAAGACTGTCACCCATAAACCAGCTACCTAGAAAGGACTGACCAAGTACCGACAAAGAACACATACCTGTACTTAGGACACAGTACCCAACATCTGGAAGCACTTGCTTTTGGTGCCCATACCGCCTCCTCATCCCTCCTACAAGCTCTTGCTATATATACCCTTTGATCCTCAAGACTCATCGCTCTAGTTGTAAGATTGCTTGTGTCACACTCATAGAAGGAGACCTAGGAATGTACACTTGTAGTCACCCAAACTACTCAGCACAGTTTATTGTATTCAGAATATCTATTTTGTTCTCACAATAAAAGCGGTAGTTTAATATCTTCACTGTATGTGATTCATTAACTGTTATTTATATCATTTGAGAATTTGTAAACAAATTAAGTGACGAAAATAATGTTGAAGAATTAATTACATGGATTTTTAAAGAAAACGTGTTTATTAAATAATCTATTCATTATTATCTACACAATCATGTGTTTTTTAATTGGCTTTCATCATCTCCGTTAACTTTTACAATAGTATGTTTTTATTTTTCTAAATGTCTAGCATTCCAACGTATATTTATACTTGTATATACGTTCTTATTGTTCACAAACTATATACTTGCATTAAAAAAATATTTTTGCAGTAATCTCCTATATTGGATATCGAATTCGGTCAAATTATATATTAACCTGTTTTTAGCAATGGTAATAAGATGATATGATTAATTTCATAAAACCTACAAAATTAAAGGTAGTTTAGAGGAAGAAATTTTAAAATATCAGCATTTAAGCCCTGTCAGACCATTTAATCAGCATGAAACCTACATGATATTAAAGCCCGTCCAATTTTACTTGGATATAGCGAGTTTAATCAAAATCGTTAGATGCGTTTTTGAGAAAATCGTAAATCTGTGCAAAATGCATGGTATAAAGTGGCTCTTCTGGTTAGCTTATGTTAATGAAGCAGTTGTCTTAAATATAAAATTTCAGTTTCATAGTACTTTTCATATTTACACTGGACTAACCCACACACAATAATTTAATTATAACATTTAAATTGGTGTATGGGCCATAACTATTTAAGAAATCTAGAGTTTCACACACTAAAAACAAGTAACTTAGCTTTTATAGGCCTTTGGTTTAGAGTGTTTTCTATTGTACAATATGTGCGGATTAAAATGGTCTTAAAAATTTGTTTGTGTCTTCTATTAATTCTATGTATTAACAAAAAATCATTAAAATCATCAATTGTAGCAGAGATATAGCGTTTTAAAATGAGCAGTGGTGACTAGCCATTTCCCTTTGATTAATTTATCGCTTTTCACTTAGTTAATTGCCTGTAAACAACTATATAAACATTATAACTATAAATATAGTATTTTAAAATAATAAACTATAATTTGCAAATCCATATACACTGAACGTGCGTGTCAATAATAAATATTAATCGTAATCGAAAGAAGGTATTTGGAAAACTGGTATAATTTAGCAGAAACTTAGAAGCTAAGCACCTTCATAAAATCTTTCAACATACTGAAACCAGACTACTCATTTTTTTCCCAGAATATATACTAATAGACTGAAATAACATTCAATTATTTTGTAGGGAAAATTAATATTATTTAGCCTTAGCGACAACAGATGTGAATGGCTCGCTAGCATCTGGCACGGCTCCAATCGATTCATATCTATTTAGGAGGAGTTAATCGGCGGGGGCCGATAAGTTTACTGTCCCGCTCTCCTCAACCCGATAGAAAAAATATTATCTCAAGTCTCCCCGTCCTCCGTCCAATCTAAATTTCTCTTCCACCGCCTCTTGTGGAATAATGAAAACAGATTGCACCGTAAAAAGAAAAAAAAATGGGCTAAAAAAAGATAGAAAAAGGGAAAAGAGAGGAAGGGGATAATTAGTTTTCCCCGCCCTCATGTTTTCTTTTGGCTTAATCAAGGGCCGTGTTTTCTTTCTCTGCTTTCTCGGTTGGAAGTGAACAAGCGAGAGGTGGGTGGAGGCGGAAATAAATCAATTTTTCCTTTACATTCAATATTTCTCATGTTGAAGTCTAGTTCTATTATTTTACTGAAGATTATTATTGGAATAAAACTTCTTTATGCGTGACTATGGAGTAACTGAATGATTTGGATGACACCATGTTATGGCGATGATGCGATTATATAGCATCCAGTTTTTGAATATTTACGATGTAGGTACACAGAATAATCATAATATAAATATCAATTATCATGAGTTACCAATGATCCTTGCTGGAGATTTAAATATTATTGACAAAGCAAAAATGATTTTATCGAAATAGAGAGGATCAAATTGAAATGTTGGAAAACACTACAAACTTAGCTTACAACCCAATACCTCTGGGGGCTCGAAGCCGAGACTCAGAGAACAGATAACTCAACTACTAATACAAATATTGAGTTCTGTTTTACATTCAATTGTTGCTTAATTATGAAGATGATTACTAAAGGTGCTATAATATTTAATAAAATGAGTCTTTATTTTTTTTTTTTTTTATAATCCCGTATATTTTTTAAAAGACGAAGACAGTAAAATGATAAACATTTTTAAGCGGCCATTTATGTAGTTGTCAGAGGTTAAGGAGAGGACAATTACCAACAATGGCGGCGCTAATCCTTTTTAAAGAAGGACATTAAGGTAGCTGGTAGACCGACGTTGATTAATACCCGCCCCTAAATCCCATTATTAATTGTGCCTGTGAATTATGTACTAATTACTCGAGGTGGGAAATCTCTCTAAGACAGGCCGGTCTAACGAGATCTCGCCAGGAATGCCAGCCCCCTCCCCCCTGCAATTTAGCCCGCCGCCACTAATCACCAGCCGTGTCCCCTTTCTTCCAGGACCCATTGTGTCGCTCCCGGGGGCTCTTCTTGCAAACTGTTCATGCTTCCCAAAAGTAATAGTTCAACAATGCTAGGTTCAAAATTGTATAAGGATCCTAGACATCATTCTTTATAACACTATTCAAACTGATGTCCAGTGAACCGGCACACCTATAAAGAACAATTACGATCAGTAATATCGGTACGATTTAGGGACTAAAATAAATGGTTAGACAAGATTGGGATTACAACAATGATGAAGAACATCACTAAACAGAAAGAGCTGGAAATAGGACGAAATATGTAATTAGCAGCTGAGCAATGAATATTATGGTGATATGGATTTATCAGAGAAACTAAAGTATTTATCTGTGATAATTAGAAAAAAATGTAATTCCTAATTGAAATGCATTTTGTTTTCAGTTGTAAAATACATGATATTTTGTAAAGAAAAAAAAAATTAGAATATACAAAACTACAATTTTTAAGATAATGAAGTTGTTGTTAATTTGTTTTTGATCATTAACAGCATACGGTGAAGAAGTTAGTGGAGTTGTGGTAACCAAGAAAACACACCAATAAGAAAATATGTATATTATTTGTGTGTCGATGTTTCGGGATAAGAAAAAGAAGATAACAACTAATACAATTAAAAGAAAAATTCATAATAAGTTAAATACAATAATAACACATGACTAACAAAATATGGAAACAAAATAATAATATTTGAAGACTATAACGAGAAACTAACTGAAGTAAAATGGATCTTTCTTCCTCTTCTCCTGTCTTATCTTTTTTCAGTTATACATCCAGCCCTCTCTCATATGATTATTTGTTTAATATTATATTACTTCAAAATAGTTCTTATTTTACAACATTAATTGTTTGTAAAATTTGTGTTATTTTAACAATAATTAGTTTCATAGTTTCTCATTACAGTCATCAACAATTTTATACTAAGATGATCATTTTATATTATTGTTTGTTTACATGTTTTACTACTAATATCTTATTATTTTATATAACTTATTATTTTTGTTTTTAATTGTATTGGTTATCTTTTTTTTTTTTAGCCCTCATGAAGGCCCACAATGTAGGCCGAAACGTCAGCACACAAATAAAATGAGTTTTTTTTATTGGTGTGTTCTCTTGGTGACCGCACCCCCTACCAACATCTCAATCTAACAATCTTTCTAAATGTTCTATTAGGATTTTGTATGTTTTTAGCATACAGATTATTGGAAAATGTAATAAAATATTGAAATCGAACCTTTTTAAAAGCTACAAAGGCAATTTTTATATTGGTTTCCTTTGTTTTATTGAATATAAAAATAAACTTTGGAGTCTCTCTCGGAAAAAAAAATCAAAGTAAATTGTTCTGAAATTGAATAATAACCGGGAGATTGAATAACTAAAGTGGAATGGATAGCGCTTATATAATCTCTTTCGGGAGAGCTGTGTTATTTCAATGCTTATCATTGTTAAATAAATCGTTATTTAAACTAGTTTAGTTTTATTACTGGTTTGATTATCATGTTAAAATATTAAGCAATGTTTCAGTTTTTTTTTTATTATTATTTCTTTCATTGTTGTTTTTTCTATTTATTAGGATTATTTATAACTATACATGAGGAAATTTCAAAAATCATTACAATTTTAAACATTAATGGATGTTATGCTGAATGTAAAAATAATCATTAATGGGTGCTTATTTACCCTTGAAATTATCTTATCTTACTCATTAAAATTCTTAAGAATCCATATTAATCACAGGAATAATCAAAAGAACATCAAAAGAACTATTAGTATGTTTAATAATAAGAAAAATTATTAAACATACTATATGAAAGTATGTTTAATAATTTTTATTGGGAACTGAGAATAGTTGACCGTGTATATATATGGGAGAAGTTAGTTGAGGGTGCAAATAAACACACAATTAAGTATTAAATTAAGTTTACACTATTAAATATAAACTATTATACTATTAAGTATAGACTTAATTAAGTATTAAATTAAGTTTATACTATTAAATATAAACTATTATACTATTAAGTATAGACTTAATTAAGTATTAAATTAAGTTTATACTTAATTGTGTGTTTATTTGACTGCAAACTCAACTAACTTCTCCCACATTTATTGATTTTAATTCGGGTAATTTTATTAAGCAATATTTTTTTCTTAATCTTGTATCTTATTAAAATATTTTAACATTATTTTTATCATAATTAATAGAAACCTAATTTTATTAAATCGTGAAAAGGAACATGAACAGGTTATTACTTATATGGGTAAAAAAAAAAAAAAAAGATTCACGCACACATATAAAAAAACAAAAAAAAAAGCTTTTAAGTTTGGTGTCAATAAATAGGTAAAAAGGAATAGTAATATTAACAATTCAAGGATTATTGTCTAAATATAAATTAATAAAAAAAACAATCATCGTACACAGACAGGTCCGTAGTGAGAGAGTAATAGGGAAAGTGATCTCACATTTCCCAAAATAACAACTAGGAAAAAAAAAAAGATGGCTGATTTTAGATCTATTTATATACACAACTACTGGGGTAATGTGTAGGGGTTAATACCGATAATCGTGAGTTACTAAAAACCCTTAATTTTACAACCCATCAAGGTTCTTGGGTTCAGTACATGCTGAGACCAACCGCTTGAATAACGCTCAGCTGCCAGGTTTTCTCCCCATTTTTGTAGTACCCACTACCATAGAGGCTAGGTGTGCCACAGGTTATTGAGGTCTCAATACCCTAGGTTTGATCCACGGCTGAACAAACATAATAAATAAATTTGACAGAGCCGGGGTTCGGTAGAACAGTAGACTAGTGCTGTCAACTAGACCACGACGCTCCTTAAAATTACTATAATAATTTAAGCTAGATGCCAATTAGTAGCCTTTAGGATTACCAATTGGATAGGTCCTAGTGAGATTAATTAGTTGTAGTTGATAAGTTCGATAAATCACCTCACTTCTTTTAGTTCTCCAAGAGGACGCCCTCCTATTATATCATAAATACAACAGATGTTAAATACAACAGCTGTTCTAATTGTAAGAATAATAAAGAGTGATTAATTATTATTCCTAAGTGTGTAATTATTAAATAGTATTAAGAAGATTTAATACCTCCTTCCTCAAAAAATATTGGGATCCGAAAAGACTAAAGGGAAAGGTATTTATAGAGAACATATCTCAATAACAAATAAAATTAAATATAGAACTGAAATACCTTTCACCACACGTATTTACTTATAAATTAATAAATCTGGTGACAAATTAATGTTGAAGAAAGCCAATACCCGAAGCATGTATATGAGCAACAGCCACGGAATCCGCATCCCAAAGCTTTCTATATTATAATTAAACTTTTATAGAGTAGCCCTTTCGAGGGACAGTTTAAAGCCTTTGGCAATTAGTTAATTGAGAAAGGGAGGAGTAAATTAATAATGGTCTCCGGGAAGCGGGATTTCACATGACGTTCGCGTGTCCACGATTTCCTATTTTTTAACGATAATATTCATTAAACCTAATTCTCACTAGTCTCGTAAGTGATTAAAACTGGAAAGGGTCAGTTAACGCTAAGGGTGCCGTATAATTCATCACGTGATACTCGTGGAAACTTTTCAAAGTGTCTAGTATGAAGAATAGAAAATCCTTTCCTCCCCCCCCCCCAAATCAGAATGCGGGATTTCCCAGATTTTCAGTAAATTAAAAGTTTATTATATTCCAAAATGTTTTTGGAGTAATTATAATAACCTAATATTTTTTGGCCCTGGTTATCATTAAAATCCTTCCGATTTAAAACAATATTAAGGCAAATACGGTATTTAAATGGTCGATCATACAAACTGAAACGTGATTTTCTATTACTTTCAGTAATATGAAATATATAGTAAGGAAAAGTATTGCGATCGTGAACATTTTCGAATTCCAGTTTTCAACGGAAATACACGTTTTAGGGTCCACAGAGTCCAATAACACTCCGCAAAAGGTTGTCTGTGTTTTTTTTTTTTTTTTTTTTTGTTTTTTTTACGAGGGTAGGTAGAAATCTTCAAAAGACGCGGATAGGCCCGTACCTATCCGTGTGTGGGATTTCTACCCACTAAAACCAACCTCCCTACACCTGTTTCTCACCCTCCACGGGACCACCGTTAGGCATTACTTCGTGGAGGAGAGTGGCTGTGTGCCGCCCCGTTGTTAGGCGCCTTACCCTATATTTCTAGGCACGCCTCTCCTTCTCTTCCATTCTCAATTTCTTGATGACGTCCGCAGCCAGACGTTGGCCCGCCATCCAGTTCTCCTGAGAAAGTAGCATGAGGTTGACGATGTTGTCAGGTGTAGCTTCTGATCTGCATATTTCTTGAAATCTTCCCTCTCTACTTGAAAGCGAGGACAGCAGAAGAATACGTGTTCTACTGTCTCATCTATTGTTGGGCATCTTGGACATTCTGCTGTATTGTCCAACTTAAACCGTAATTGGTAGGCTCTGAAGCAGCCATGTCCAGTGAGCATTTGGGTTAGGTAGTAGTCCACTTCCCCGTGGCTTCTATCCATCCAGGGTTGGATGCAAGGTACCAGCCTATGGGTCCACCTTCCGCTCGCTGCCAAATCCCAACGTCGCTGCCACTTTTGGACTGTCTGCTTCCTCTCTTCGGTTCTAGGAATGTGGACAACACTTTTATACGTACGTTGCCTTTCCTCCGACAGCAGTTCAATGGGTGGCATCCTGGCCACCACACATGCAGCTTCGTAGGATACTGTGCGAAATGCACTTATCACCCTCAGAGCGCTTCGGCGATAAACTGACACAATGGGTCTCCTGTAAGAAAGTGTGTCCAGGGCATTATTCCATATTGGGGCTGCGTATAAAAGAGTGGATGAGACGACGCTCGCCATTAATAGTCTCCGACTACTTCTAGGTCCGCCTACGTTGGGCTTCAATCGGGCTAGAGCTGTGGTCACTCCTGCTGCTTTGATGCATACTTTCTGGATATGCTCCTTGAATTTAAGCCTTTCATCAAGTATAACCCCCAAGATATCTCAGTGAGGGCTGGGACTGTATCTCTTGCCTGCCCACTCTCAGGATTATTTCTTCTCTCCTTTTACGGCTACTTATAAGAAGGGCCTCTGTTTTCCTTTCTGCCAGTTGGAGCCCCACCGATGTCAGCCAATCACGGATCAGAGAGATACTCTGATTTGCCTTCAAGGCTACTTCGTCTTTATATTTCGCCTCGATTACGACTGCGACATCATCAGCAAAACCTATGATCTTGGCACCTTCTGGCAGGTTAAGCCTAAGAACTCCATCATACAGGATATTCCACAATAGAGGCCCCAGTACTGATCCCTGGGGTACTTACGTGTGTTCTATCTGTGTTGTGGTGTGTGTGTGTGTGTGTTGTGTGGTGGTGTGTGTGTGTGTGTTGTGGTAAATGTAGAGCAAAAACTAATAGCCGCACGAAACTGAAATTTCATGATTAAGACGAAATACATTCATATACCGTTGGAGAGCTAAATATTTTAGAAACAATATTATCTAATATACCGAATTGTAAAGGTTAATGAAGAGTGATGAACAGCCGATAAAACTAACTGATTGTTGTAGTTAAAAATATAATAGATTATTTAATAAAAAACATATTTCTATTGAAATTTAGTTTTACTCTCTGGCGAAAACGAAAAGCCCTATGAAACTGAAAATCGATCTTTAATACAACTTTAAGCCCGAGGTGTTACAAAAACTGTTTCAACAATATCAGCGGACCGGAAGTACTACTTTATATCATGCATTCTGCACCTTTTTATGATTTTTTACGATTTTGATTAAACTGGCAATATTGATGTAAAATTTAATGGGCTTTTATCATGTAGGTTTCATTCTCATTGAAATAGTTTGACAGGGCTTAAATGCCGATATGTTAAATTTTCTCTCTCTAAAGTACATTTAATTTTGTATATTTCAAATATTAGGCACGTCATCTTATTAGCATAGATAAATAACGGCTAAATATGAAAGTTGAAGAGAAAAGTGCAAACATATCTTTGTATGCAATTTTTGTGTTTTTGAACTCAAGAATAGTAATATAGATATATAATATACCGTTGGATAGCTAAATATTTTAGAAAAAATATTATCTGATATACGGAATTTTAAATGGTATGAAAAGTGATGAAAGACCGATAAAACTAGCTGTTCTGGGCTCCCGTAAATGGAAATTCATGATGACCGTGCTGCCACCTGGCGACCGGTCATAGAAGCAGAGCACCCGTAGTGGCCGAAAAAGAAACTTATACGAAAGCTAGAAACTATATCACTTTAAATATGAGTTGTTGAACTTAAGATTAGTAATATAGTTGTATAACATACCGTTGGAAAGCTAATGATATTAGAAATTTTTTTATGTTAAAAAAAAAGCAGTAAAACAACCCAGAAAGACGAAAAGGGCATAAACCTAAGTGATTATTGTAGATAATAATTTATATTGTTAGATTATTTAATCTGAAACACATGCTTCCATCCAAACTAAATTTAATTCATAGTGTAATGTTTAATAAATTTAATAAATAGTGTAATGTTATCACTATTTGAAAAAAAAAAGAAGTGATGTTTATTTAACTATATTAATATTATTGTTATTGCCTTTAAGTAGCCATGCTCTATTTGTAGGAGGATTTTCTCCAATAACAAATAAATAAATCTATCTATCTCTCTATCCATCTATATATTTTTAGTCATTTTGTTAAGTCAGTATACTGAGTTTTGTTTATTTTTTATTTTAACCGAAAGAATTAAATATAATTTTATTATTTTCACTAGCTAGGGTATTAGTATTATTATAAACAAAAAGACATATCTCCATATAATTTGCTTAGATTCTTATAAAAAGTTAGAAGTTATCTGTTAAACATTGTAAGCTAGGATATGTTACTGATTTTTTAATAGTAGAAGAGATGATGTTATTGCAAGCATGCGTCACATTGACGTCTCAGTGGCCATGAATTCCATGGATCAATTAAACGAATCTTCTTCATCTGGCTTTGAGAGAGAGAATACAGGAAATGCGGAAAAAAATATTTCTTTTAAAATTAAAGATCACGAAAAACCTAACTATCATACAAATATGACATTTATATTTAACCTATAAATGCAAACGTCAATTATAGTAAAATTAGTAACGTATATAAGTTGATCCGAAACAAAAATGATTAGTACCCGTGGATGTAAAAATCCAACCAGAACAATCTAATCTTATCAAAATCTTGGACATATAATCCATCCAAATATTTATTCTAAGGATCATTAGGTTCCTATATACTTAATCCTTATCTTATAGAATACAAAACACTTAATTAGTATATTTCCTTCATGAGTAATTATAACTTTATAGAAACAAAGGTGATGAATCACTTCATTTCGTTAAAGTGGAAACTATCTACCAAACAAGAAAAATAAATATATCATTGTCATTTGCATTGCTTTTTTTCATGATATTGAGGATGTATAGTCGACTGTAGAAACTATTATAGGTGGAATAATCAGGAGTCAGTCTTTTTTTAAATATTTTTAATTTTGCCAACGTTTCAGCTCAAACTTGTGAGCCAAAATCAGGGCATTACTGAGCCATGTCCCAGCATAAACTGGGACAAGTTTGAGCCGAGAAAGTTGGCAAAATTAAAAATATCTAAAAAAAGACTGACTCCTTATTATTCCACCTATAATTTTTTCGTGATACTTTAACTATTTTTTTTTGCTACATATTTTAGTTAATTATTCTCATTAAATGCGAATATTCTTTTATATCCTCAATTACCTAAATTAGAATAAAAATAATGTTAATGTTTTTGAAGCTGTATTTCAACACAGTGAAATTCTTAGTGATTTTTTAAAAACTGACATTTTTATCATTTTTTCATCAAGGAAATATGAGGAAGTTTGTAGCTGTTGAGTATGAATAAAAAAATGCCCTAGTAGCTTGGAATAAACAATGTGGAAACAGAGTTATGACAGTTTTAAAAAATTCAAAACAATTTTTTCTATTTTCGATATCTCTCTATGTCATAATTATTTTCCTAACATTACAGAACAAGTAATGTTTTTGTATTTTTTACAAAAATACCGTTCAAAATTTACACATCGTTGCTTCTAATTTTATTATATACTTTATTTCTGTTTTTTTTTTTCTAATTCATTACTATCTAGAAAAAATTATAACAAAATGTTATTAAATTAAAAAGACTGATTCCTGACGATATTTTCTCTGATCCATTATTTAGTTATCAATACGCCTTAAGAATCGTCTCTTTCATTAAACATTGTCAGCAGAATTTTTCGTTATTTTATAAATTAGATAAAATATTGAAAACAATAAATTGTTGCTAAAAGATGGTTATAAGGCCGACGAACCTTTTTACCTTTAATTATTTTGTGGCGACGATATTTCATTTTGCAAGTAGTATTTTGAAAGTTGACCCCAAAAGGTATCAATTTCATTATAGTAAATGGTATCTTCAGTTTTATCTGGATTACATGTGTAATAACAATCAACCAAATGTGTTGTTGAAGATAAAATTGATTAACACTTATACACATTTTTGGTAATTTTGTTTTAAATGTTGTGACACTCATGCCTTTCGCCGGACGGTGTTTAGTTTACATAAATCACCCATGGGAAATTATTCCCCGTATTCCATGGATCATATCTGGATAATATCAGAGGAATTGTGAGTTTTCATTTGCCGTGCTATTAAGAAGATAGAGAGGATTGATTGGTAACAGTGTCCACAATTATTTTATAACACCTAACGTCGACACGCGAGGTGGATGCCGGTTTATCTGATAAAACAAATAAACCTTAGAAGCAGCCTGGCACGATTAGGCCAAAATGTGTCATAATCTAAATTCATGGTGAATTTAATAACAGTCGTAAAAATCTCAAAATTATCATCTAGAGGCCCATTTTATTGTGGTCTAAATGGTAAACCGTAGCGATAGTGTAACCATGTTTTGAAAATTTTCCATCCTTTCATCTTGTGTTACACAACATTTCAAATAAAATCTGGCTTTAAAACAGTTCATTTTTGGTGGCAATAACCTTTAAATAAGTCTTTTTGAAATAAATTTTGTTTTTAATATATTTTTCAACTGAGTGATTGTTAGCACTAATTTCTCGACACATTATGCAAGAATATTAAATAATCATGAAATATTTAACAAGATTTTCTCTTAGAAGCTACTTTTTTTTTTTTTTTTTTTTTTTTATACCTTTAATTAGTTTTTATAGGAATAGGACTTAATGCCTAGAAAACGTTTAGATTTATACATATGTTAAAAGGGCTTAATAAATGTTAAATATTAATTCTTCAAAATCTTTCGAGTTTCGAACTAATAAGTTAGACATTTATACACAACTCCTATTTTTTTTTTTTAATGTTGGGATATATTACTCATTCTATCTCCTAAATTAATTTTGGAATTCTCTGCTATTTTAAATTAAATAATGCATTGTTACTAGTTACAATGTTAGACATTTATTATTCCAATTAAACAACCTCTAAGTTTTAGGGGAAGCCATTTTGATAAGACCTCACTAATATAAAAAAAAATATTAAAACATTGATATGAAAACAAAAATTATTATCCCTATTATAGGATTATTCTCAAGTACGATTAATAAAAAAAAATAATGTTTTCAATTGATTATACCAAAAATTCATTACCCGAAGCGAAATACTTCATCTTTGTCAATTCTGAATTTTTTTTTTTTTAGTTTATTATTACATATTGCATAAAAAACTATTATCCGAGAGGTTATAATTTTTTTTTTTTAATATATATTTGTTCCATAATATAACTAAAGAATAAGTCGGAGGGTATTAAATTAAATGGATTGTTTTAAATATTTGAATACATCAGTTTTCTGACGATGTTAATAGCCCACGTGTATGATGGTTGAGTTATCATTTCGGACCGAAAATCGAGGAATAATACTCCAAGAATTAAAATAGATAAACTTGGAAAATCTTCAAATAATTAATATTCAGTTTAGAAAACGTTTAATTAGCCTCTTTGCGATAATGTATAAGCACCTTAAATAAATTACTAGCCTTAATTAATACTTAAGTAAAGACAATACTCTTAATTCTATGTCCTATGAAAAGGATTGCAACTCTAATTCTAACGGTATTTATCCAAAGCGTTTTAGATATTTAATAAAACAAGTATAACAGCGAATGTTAATAAAAGCTAACAAATCAAATACAAATTATAGTACATTCTTCTTCATTATACAGTTTAGCCTAAAATTTTATTTTATTTATTTATCTTTTAAATTATTATTATTCTTCATTATATTATTTTATTTTATTTGTTTACTTTTTTTTCCTTTCTTTATTTTTTTTCATTATTATTTATTTATGTTATTATATTAATATTTTATTTATCTTTTATTTATTATTACTATTATTGTCATTAGTTATTTATTTCTTCTTATTATTTATTTCATTTATTTATTATTTATCTATGTTATTATATTACATTTTTTGTAAATATCTTAATTATTATTTTTCTTTCTTCAATTTTTTCTGCTATCTTCATTTCGGTAACTTTTTTTTTTTTTGCAAAGATGTGAGGGCGATAATAACCAATAGCAGTTTTTTGCCCTTAAAATTAAAACAACAACAAAGTATTGTAACAATAAAAATTATTATTACTGATAATATTCTAATTTCATTAATCCTAGAAATAAAACATAATAGCGATTGTAACAGAAAGTAACGATATGATCGGTTTTATTTAGTATTCAATAGAATGTTGGTCATGTAACTATATTAAAAATTCAAAACCCATATATTCCGACAGTTGTTCCATAACTATAATTAAACTAAACTCTTCCATATAGCAAATATGTTAATAATTATAAACATGGGCATGGAACACTATATAGACCAATTAAGAAGGAAATCGATAAAACTTTAGACAATTTTCAGAAATCGACGTTGTTATAAATTATGATGATATAATGAATAATAAATTATTTTTGTAGAAAGAGAACTTTCATATATAACAATTATAATTAAATTCAACTCTTCCAATAAAGAAAATAAGTTAATAAATAACTTCATATGATGACAACAATTCACATTATATAATTTTGTATTTATGACCTTACAATATTTTTATCCATGTAAAATCTTAACATTACCGTTATACTTTAAGTATCACTTAGAGCTTACGAGGAAAAGCCAAGCCAACATATGATTGTTTGATCCTCAAACTATTGATCGTGAACGTGATAAAAAAAACACCCCCGTAAAGGATTATGTTACACCACTTACGGTAATGAAACTTGCGGCTTCGTGTTACTAACTCAAATCCTCTTTCGATTGCTTTCAAATTAGCAAATTATATTTACGATCGCTGGATAACACAAATATGATCCTGACAAACGTCGGATCGGTTAATGCAGCCCAACGATTTGATGTCAGATTTCTTGTTTTTGAATAACTTATTATAATCTCGTTTTGAGAAATATTTCAAAAATAAGTGCATGATCGTGACTCATATCTGCCTTAATATGAAACTGAGATAAATTCTGGTTCGAAGCAGTCCTTTGTATTTTTATATATCCATGATGAATCGCAGATTGTGATACCTGAAGTTGCGATTGCAGTTATTGCTGAATTATCTTTGTAAGATTAACGAGAGCATTGAGGATACCATAATTACGTTTAAGATAACAAATTGTAAATATAAGGAAAATGTCTTCATGGCACGAGTTTAAAAATAATTATTTAACCATTTATATTTCCCGTAATGAATCTTCATTGTAAATGATCAATCTATTATTGATGAGATATTGAGGTATTTGCCGTAAAGACGTATTTTTTTTTTTTTTTTTTTTTTTATCCCAAATAAAAAAATTATCATCATAAACCATTACCATTTTCAATCGCTTATACTTACATAGAATCAATCATCCCAATAATGAAAGAATATCTAGCATATATAACAACATTTAGGGTTTATTATATATATAATATATATTTGTTATATATTCAATTCATATATATTTTATTTATTTCTAATTCAATTTAAATTATAAAAAGAAGAAAAATATCTATATCTCTGCTTAGCTCGCACATACAAATATGTAAACTTCCCAAAGGGTTATTATATCCAGAATGCCTATATTAATGTTAAAAAAAAAAATAAAATAATGATCTAATAGATTCATTACAGTATTTTTATAAGATGAAAATGGCATTGATAAAACCACATTTTTATCTAGTTAAAGTATTGCAATCATGAGAATCTTCTAATCCGAGTTGGTTACTGATCTCCGGGTTTCGGTTTCTTTTCGTATTTATTGGGTTAAATCTAAGTCGGTTTAAATCTGTCGGGGTTATTCTGTAGATGGGTCGGGAGAACCTAACTGTGCCAGTCTCTTCAAAGTACGTATCCGAAATCAATAGAAAATCTGTGGCTAAGCATGTTCTTGGTATAATTCCTTTTTTTGCACAATTGTTGGTCTGGAAAATGATAGGTTCCATACTCTGCAATGAAACTAAGACCTTTCATGAGTTTTAGCTGTATGTATATATATATATATATATATATATATATATATATATATATATATATATATATATATACATATATATATATAATATATATATATATATACATATATATTATATATATATTATATATAATATATATATATATATATATATATATATATTTTTTTTTTTTTTTTTTTTTTTTTTTTTTTGTGAGTTTATTTTACGACCAAAACTGGTAAATGAATATCCGGGCACCAGAATAACCCTGAATTAAATTATATCTTGTTCTATTCGCTGGATCTTGATTGTTCCCAGGAGTGACAACCATATGTCCTCATTATTTACCCATATTGATTTTTTTTTTTTTTTTTTTTTGACGACGAAGCCGATCTCACATTTTTAGAAAGAGACCCGCAGATGCTATCGAGATCCCAGGCTATTATACGCAATTAGTAGTTTAATATGATATAAATTGGCGCTGATAGAGGACTTGGCAGGGATGGAGCTGAGGCAGAGGGACGGAAGTACAAATATAGCGGTGAAATAATCATTTAAGCGATGCGGTTATGAGGGGCCCTGAGTAATTCATTTAGCCGGAGGGGGTAAGCGCTTGGGTAAATATGCTGATGAGGGCGCACGCTAGGCCCCACCTCATACGGCTTTATTACTCTTATTTACCTCACCTCTAGAATAATTTTAAAATATTATTTTATATCCAATTTGCATAATGTATTTTTTTTTTTTTTTATAACACCGGTTCATGTTTACGTATGAGACTTATTGTTCTCAAAGGAATTTAGGGCCTGAGTGGGAAGTTTTCTCCTGCAAAATTTATAATTATTACCTTCATATGATTATTATATTTATTAATAATAAATTTCATATATTCCGAAGTGATGATTGGCAATATAAACCTTATCTAGACAGGATTAAATTAATATATTTTACTGATGCTGAAATATCAACGAGAGAACAATGCTTTATATCTAGGCTACTTTAAGCTATCTTATTATGATACAGTTTAAGTTCATCTTTTTCCATTTTTACTAACTACTCCTTTAGGTTATAGATTCTTTAATAAAAAAAATGGCAATATTTTGCGAATAATATTATCAATATGAACTATTTTAAAATCACCAATAAAAGCAAAAATTTTAAGCTTGAAGTAAACATTTTGTTTTAATGTTGCTTATGGATTTTCTCTTTTCTATATTTTCATTTGATCGTAGTTATACACCCACATATGTAAATATATAATATTATCAAGTATTACATCGCTATTTATATAACAATATTATATAAAAACCAATATTAGCTCTAACACGTCTAATGTAAACTGTTCTATGGACATGCTTTAAATAGAATGTACAATAAATTGAAATTTCCCGTTTCCTAAAAAAAAAAATAAAAATAAAAAACAAACCTGTACCACTACAACCGATGAAGGGTCTTGGTCTCAGTACATATAGAGAGAGGTTCGTACTGGTTCTAGGAGAACGGCAGTGGGATGGGATGATTAGGCCTTAATCACGTTCAACCGCCAGGTTTTCCCCAATTATTTTGGGCACCCACTTTGTAGAGGTGGGTCTGCGCTAGAAGAGTCTCCATACCCTAGGGTCGCCCCCCGACTGAATTAACAGAATAAATAATGTTCTGCCACAGCCGGGATTCGAACCGAGGACCCGAAGAACAATAGACTAGTTCTCTATCCACTAGACCGCGCCGCTCCCTCAAAGGCAAGTAATAAGATGTAAATATTAGGTAGCGACCCGAATTATCTAAGTTTTGAATGTATTTTAGGTACTGTAACCTTCGTATAGATTCTATCCATCAGTGAAATTTCGAGCAGTAAAAATGTGAACAAGGTAGCAAAAACTGGCAATGCATATTCACCCAGGATTATCTTGTTAGTAAACTGGGAACACTCTGGTGTCAAAAGAACTTTAATGCAGTTCAAACAATTAGACACATGGTTGCTGCTGTGTGACTGAGTACACTTAAAATTTGCATGTGTAAAAAATATATTAAAGATTGAAAATGCTTAGATATAGTTTTATTAATGAAACTATTGGATTAAGGAAACATAATAACAGGATTTTCATAATCATATGTTCGGATCCATAAGTAAGTAGGCAGTTATTTCAAGCGTCTAATCATAAATAACAGGGAATCCGAACTATTGTGGGCCCCAATAGATTTGAAATTATTTACTCAGTTCTCCAAGAATCGAGATAGATGTCAGACTTATGTCTGCCTCCTGATCGGCTCACAAGACTCCTCAGCTATCCTTAGAATATTTTGACACAATACAATATTCCACCTGTTATATGAAGGGGTTTAGACACGAGATATGAGTTTAGAGGTTATGACTCACCGGTATGTATGTAGGTGTGCTTCTTCATGTCGGACTTCTGGTGGAACCTCTTGCCGCAGTACTGGCAGGGGTACGGCCGGGTGTCCGAGTGGATGAGGAGGTGCGTCGAGAGCGTCGAGGATCGCTTGAACGTCTTCCCGCACTGCTTGCATTCGAAGACCTTCTCCACCGAGTGGACGGACCTACGGCAGCACAACCACCTGTGATCGTTTAGTATGTTCTCATTTTGAGCAGTCTTTGCCTCATAGATATAGCTGTGAAAATATTTGGGTGTAAACATTCTTGTCTTCCGGGCAACAGAGAGGGTTGGGGAAAAAAAACTATTAACCAAGATCATTAATGTATATCGCCTATCAATGTTGATGCAGAATGAATATAAAATAATATATAACAAAATATAACATAATCATTATTACGGAAACATTAAACTCTTTAAATGTTTACATCCTACATCTTTTAATCTTTCTATTGCTACTTCATAGAGAAGGCTTTTAAGTGTAATTTTTAAAATCCAATAGCAATCTATATATACTAAAAAATTTCAATAATTTAGAATTAATTGTTATCTACTCCAAATACATACAACATCCTGTCACTTATTAATTATTTTAAAAATTATATGACGTTTAGGACAATCATATTATGTCATATAGTATTCTGACGAAAAATTCAAACATTTAACGTCGATAATTAAGAAATAATCTGAAAAATTTGTTTTAACCGAATCTCAATAAATATAAATTCAAACAAAGTATATATTTTATGTATGTGTATAAATTAAAATAATAAAACTTATCCTGTGAACACTACTATACTGTATATACCAGTGTTGTATATTGTTTTTTTGTTATTGAAATAAAGTGGAGGTAAGAAAAAAAAAAAAAAAAAAAAAAAACAATAAAATAACAATAGAACAAAAATTTAGCAAACAATAAATAATATGGAATAAAAATTGCATTGGCGAAAGGAATGGTAAAACTAGCGGATAATTTAGAATGTCCATTTCATAGGGTGTCCGTATCGGTGGCGAGGTGGAAGAGTCAGATGGATAATTTAATAGCTGTAGCCAAAGAAATTTTAAAAATGAGTTAATGCATCTCCGTTATGGGTACCTAACATTATCTAATCTATAAGAAGCTAGACTATGTTTAGATTACATAAATGATGGAAACAATATAGAGTTAACAAAATGATATTTAAAACAAAAGCCGAAATGATATCCTTCAAATTTAAACCATGGATGAGGGAAATAGTTTACACAGGACGAAAATATAACTCATCTTTTAGGTAAAGTGTACGGCATTTAAATGTTATAGGTATTTTGACCGAAAATAAAATAATAGAAATTTTAAACTTGAATTGGAACACATTATTTAGATTTATGAAAAGTGCTGTTAACTATAGAGATTTTTTTAATAAACGAATTTAATACAATAATTAAGTAAACAGAGAATAAGTTGTCATTGATAAGCTATATTTATATTTTGTGTATTCTATATGGGAAATAAGTAAATTATCCCACTATCATTTGATAATAATGTATAATTTGTATTTTTTTTGTTTTTGTTTTGTTGGTTGTTAACTTTTTGTTTTGTTTTTTAATAATATATATATATAAATAAACCAACTTCCTGGCAGACGAAATGTCCATTCCAGCCAGTATTCGGTGTTCTGTAGATATTGTAAAGAAACATGTAAAATTTATGAATGAAACACGTTTATCTATCTATCTATAATAATAGGAAAAATAATTCATATTCCAAAATATCTTTATTAGATCCAATAATGTGTATCGTGTTCTATTTAGCCTTGCGAACTTAGAATTTCGTAAAATTGCAACAATTAATGAAGGAATTGTGTCCGGACTTAACATTATAAAATTATAAATAATAAATATCAATATTGAAACTGTTTTTAAGGTGAGAGAAGACTATTCACCTGTGCTGAGATAGGGACACCTCCGCCCCAAAGGTCTTGTTGCAGAGCTCGCAGGCGAAGGGGCGCTTGCCGTTGTGGGACCTGCGGGAGTGGACCTCGAGGCCGTGCGGGGTCGGGAACATCTTCTCGCACTTGATGCAGGAGTACACGTCCGGGCTGAGGAAGTGGTGCTCGTGGTGGCTGGAGCCGGCCAGCAGCTGCTGCCGCAGTCGGTACAGGTCTTCCGGCCCCGTCCCGGGCAGCAGTCCTGAGGAGCCTGGTCGGGTGACAGGGGATAATGTAGTACACAATTTAGAATTTTATCCAGCATTATGACGATATAGGAAAAAAATCTTCATGTTTTTGGAATAACCCATCTTGTATAACTCTGAAACGGTTACAAATTCGTATTTGGCGACGTACAAGAGAAACCGGGTTCTGATAACGTATAAAAGCTTCCTCTAGTTCCGGCGGCGCACATTAGTAGAATTACGATTTAGTGGCCAGAATTCAATATCTCTTGATCGAATTAAGATAAATTTTAAAATATGTTTTCATTTATAAGTATAAAAAGACATTTAGTAGTGAGAGAAAAAAAATACTTCCATTACGTCCCTAGGTAGTTATGTTGTAAAGATACTGATTTAGAACATATTTTTTATTTGACTAATTTTTTATTCTATATGCAATAGTAGCATTTAAATAGAAATGACCTACTTTCCGCTTCTGCAGAAATTTATGTGACTCCCAAACTTTTTCAACATTTAAATCCCGTCTATTCAGCCATTTTCTATCAATTAAACTCAGAAATCGTCCCAAGTAGATGCTCATTTGAAGAAAAATTAACAGATAAACAGGTACGTTTATTTATTTGTTCAATTTTCATTGCCTTGGCTACATTCAACAGTCAATATTATTTTTTTTAAATTATTTTAATCTTTTTAAAGATGTAAGAATAAATTATATATTACTTTACTAATACTCAGGAGAATTATAATTTCCTTTCTTTTCTTTTTTTAATTTATCTTATTTTTTTAAACTGTGTATATATATATATATATATATATATATATATATATATATATATATATATATATATATATATATATATATGTGTAAACTTTTTAATATCATATTATATTTTTTTATTATTAATATTTCGGTTTTCGCGTCAGGCCTTGTAGACCCTTCGCCGCGCGATATGGTTTCTTAGGGTGCGTTTCTACTACAGGCGATTTGGGGGCTGAAGCGGTAGCGGGGTCTATAGCATTTCCAAGTCAATTGTAACCTTTTCCAAGTCAAATGTAACTTTTTCCAAGTCAAATGTAACCTTTTCCAAGTCAAATGTAACCCTTTCCATTTCAAATGTCACCTTTTCCATTTCAAATGTTACCTTTTCCAAGTCAAATGTCACCTTTTCCATTTCAAATGTTACCTTTTCCAAGTCAAATGTCACCTTTTTCTTCACTTCTAGCCTTAAATATTCCGATTTATTTATTTATTCATTGAAAAATAATTAGTTTAATTATAATCATGACTTTTTTAATAATTTTGGCATATTATATCGCTATTTTTTTCTGTTTTTTAGATATTTCATAACAAGTTCTGTTTTTTACGAACTAATATTTAAAAAAATTAATTATTGTCTATTTAGTTTTAAGATAGTTGTTGATTTTGAATTTTTAGAGGGAAGGGATACTTTTTGGGAATAATTAATGTGTTTTCGGGTATTATAATTACGTTTTTCGAGATGTATTTTTTATCGCTCGCGTGCATATTAACTCGCATTTACTTTTAATGTTTTTTATTGATATAGGGATTAATTAATGTGTTTTTCGGGTATTATAATTACGTTTTTCGAGATTTATTTTTTATCGCTCGTGTGCATATTAACTCGCATTTGCTTTTAATGTTTTTTATTGATATAGGGATTAATTAATGTGTTTTCGGGTATTATAATTACGTTTTTCGAGATTTATTTTTTATCGCTCGTGTGCATATTAACTCGCATTTGCTTTTAATGTTTTTTATTGATATAGGGATTAATTATTGTGCTTTCGGGTGGTTATGATTAAGTTTTTTTGAGCTCTATTTTTTATCGCTCATGCGTATTTCAATTCGCATTTACTTTTAATCTTTTTTATTGATATAGGGATTAATTAATGTGCTTTCAGGTGGTTATGATTACGTTTTTCGAGGGGTATTTTTTATCGCCCTCGTTTATTTTAACTAAAATTTACTTTTTATGTTTTTTATTGATATAGGGATTAATTATTGTGCTTTCGGGTGGTTATGATTAAGTTTTTTGAGCTCTATCTTTTATCACTCATGCATATTAACTCGCATTTACTTTTAATGTTTTTTATTGATATAGGGATTAATTAATGTGCTTTCGGATGATTATGATTACGGTTTTCGATCTGTACTTTTATCGCTCTCACTTATTTTAACAAAAATTTACTTTTTATGGTTTTTATTGATATATGGGTTGATAATTGTGTTTTTGGGTATTATAATTACGTTTTTCGATCTGTACTTTTATCGCTCTCACTTATTTTAACTAAAATTTACTTTTTATGGTTTTTATTGATATATGGGTTGATAATTGTGTTTTTGGGTATTATAATTACGTTTTTCGAGATGTATTTTTTATCGCTCATGGGTTTTTCAACTCGCATTTACTTTTTATGTTTTTTATTGATATAGGGATGAATTATTGTGTTTTCGGGTGGTTATGATTACGTTTTTCGAGATGTATTTTTTATCGCTAATGGGTTTTTCAACTCGCATTTACTTTTTATGTTTTTTATTGATATAGGGATTAATTAATGTGCTTTCAGGTGGTTATGATTACGTTTTTCGAGGGGTATTTTTTATCGCCCTCGTTTATTTTAACTAAAATTTACTTTTTATGTTTTTTATTGATATAGGGATTAATTATTGTGCTTTCGGGTGGTTATGATTAAGTTTTTTGAGCTCTATCTTTTATCACTCATGCATATTAACTCGCATTTACTTTTAATGTTTTTTATTGATATAGGGATTAATTAATGTGCTTTCGGATGATTATGATTACGGTTTTCGATCTGTACTTTTATCGCTCTCACTTATTTTAACTAAAATTTACTTTTTATGGTTTTTATTGATATATGGGTTGATAATTGTGTTTTTGGGTATTATAATTACGTTTTTCGAGATGTATTTTTTATCGCTCATGGGTTTTTCAACTCGCATTTACTTTTTATGTTTTTTATTGATATAGGGATGAATTATTGTGTTTTCGGGTGGTTATGATTACGTTTTTCGAGATGTATTTTTTATCGCTCATGGGTTTTTCAACTCGCATTTACTTTTTATGTTTTTTATTGATATAGGGATTAATTAATGTGTTTTCGGGTATTATAATTACGTTTTTCGAGATGTATATTTTATCGCTCGCTTGCATATTAACTCGCATTTATTTTTAATGATTTTTATTGATACAGAGATTAATTAATGTGCTTTCGGGTGCTTATGATTACGTTTTTCGAGCTGTAATTTTTATCGCTCATGGGTATTTCTCTTCGTATTTACTTTTTATGTTTTTTATTGATATAGGGATTAATTATTGTGCTTTCGGGTGGTTATGAATTCGTTTTTCGAGGGGTATTTTTTATCGCTCTCGTTTATTTTAACTAAAATTTACTTTTTATGTTTTTTATTGATATAGGGATTAATTATTGTGCTTTCGGGTGGTTATGATTAAGTTTTTTGAGCTCTATCTTTTATCACTCATGCATATTAACTCGCATTTACTTTTAATGTTTTTTATTGATATAGGGATTAATTAATGTGCTTTCGGATGATTATGATTACGGTTTTCGATCTGTACTTTTATCGCTCTCACTTATTTTAACAAAAATTTACTTTTTATGGTTTTTATTGATATATGGGTTGATAATTGTGTTTTTGGGTATTATAATTACGTTTTTCGATCTGTACTTTTATCGCTCTCACTTATTTTAACTAAAATTTACTTTTTATGGTTTTTATTGATATATGGGTTGATAATTGTGTTTTTGGGTATTATAATTACGTTTTTCGAGATGTATTTTTTATCGCTCATGGGTTTTTCAACTCGCATTTACTTTTTATGTTTTTTATTGATATAGGGATGAATTATTGTGTTTTCGGGTGGTTATGATTACGGTTTTCGATCTGTACTTTTATCGCTCTCACTTATTTTAACAAAAATTTACTTTTTATGGTTTTTATTGATATATGGGTTGATAATTGTGTTTTTGGGTATTATAATTACGTTTTTCGATCTGTACTTTTATCGCTCTCACTTATTTTAACTAAAATTTACTTTTTATGGTTTTTATTGATATATGGGTTGATAATTGTGTTTTTGGGTATTATAATTACGTTTTTCGAGATGTATTTTTTATCGCTCATGGGTTTTTCAACTCGCATTTACTTTTTATGTTTTTTATTGATATAGGGATGAATTATTGTGTTTTCGGGTGGTTATGATTACGTTTTTCGAGATGTATTTTTTATCGCTCATGGGTTTTTCAACTCGCATTTACTTTTTATGTTTTTTATTGATATAGGGATTAATTAATGTGTTTTCGGGTATTATAATTACGTTTTTCGAGATGTATATTTTATCGCTCGCTTGCATATTAACTTGCATTTATTTTTAATGATTTTTATTGATACAGAGATTAATTAATGTGCTTTCTGGTGGTTATGATTACGTTTTTCGAGCTGTAATTTTTATCGCTCATGGGTATTTCGCTAAATGATGTATATTCCAACAACGTTATATTGAGAACTAAAAACAAAATAATCAATCCCAATATCCATCAAAAACTTAATCATAACCACCCGAAAGCACAATAATTAATCCCTATATCAATAAAAAACATAAAAAGTAAATACGAGTTGAAAAACCAATGAGCGATAAAAAATACAGCTCAAAAAACGTATTCATAACCACCCAAAAGCACAATAATTAATCCCTATATCAATAAAAAACATTAAAAGTAAATGCGAATTGAAATACCCATGAGCGATAAAAAATACAGCTCGAAAAACGTAATTACAAGACCCGCAAATACAATTAATAACCTATATGTCTATAAAAAACATTAAAAGTAAATGCGAGTTAATATGCATGAGTGATAAAAGATAGAGCTCAAAAAACTTAATCATAACCACCCGAAAGCACAATAATTAATCCCTATATCAATAAAAAACATAAAAAGAAAATTTTAGTTAAAATAAACGAGGGCGATAAAAAATACCCCTCGAAAAACGTAATCATAACCACCTGAAAGCACATTAATTAATCCCTATATCAATAAAAAAGATTAAAAGTAAATGCGAGTTAATATGCACACGAGCGATAAAAAATAAATCTCGAAAAACGTAATTATAATACCCGAAAACACATTAATTAATCCCTATATCAATAAAAAACATTAAAAGCAAATGCGAGTTAATATGCACACGAGCGATAAAAAATAAATCTCGAAAAACGTAATTATAATACCCGAAAACACATTAATTAATCCCTATATCAATAAAAAACATTAAAAGTAAATGCGAGTTAATATGCACGCGAGCGATAAAAAATACATCTCGAAAAACGTAATTATAATACCCGAAAACACATTAATTATTCCCAAAAAGTATCCCTTCCCTCTAAAAATTCAAAATCAACAACTATCTTAAAACTAAATAGACAATAATTAATTTTTTTAAATATTAGTTCGTAAAAAACAGAACTTGTTATGAAATATCTAAAAAACAGAAAAAAATAGCGATAGAATATGCCAAAATTATTAAAAAAGTCATGATTATAATTAAACTAATTATTTTTCAATGAATAAATAAATAAATCGGAATATTTAAGGCTAGAAGTGAAGAAAAAGGTGACATTTGACTTGGAAAAGGTAACATTTGAAATGGAAAAGGTGACATTTGACTTGGAAAAGGTAACATTTGAAATGGAAAAGGTGACATTTGAAATGGAAAGGGTTACATTTGACTTGGAAAAGGTTACATTTGACTTGGAAAAAGTTACATTTGACTTGGAAAAGGTTACAATTGACTTGGAAATGCTATATATAATTATAGAAACCCGCTACCGCTTCAGCCCACAAAACCCATGCATTATAAACGCGCCCTTAAGTTTCCACAACATGACATTTTATATGGTAGGGTCCCACATACCCAGTCCTACATGGGGAAGGCTGTGAGTGAATTCCCATTTAATTGTATGCTTGTAAAAGTGCTCCTGCAGCTGGGATTCGAACGTACGACCTATAGCGTGGTGGACTAGCGCGCTAGCCACTCACCCACGGGCTCCCCATTTTTTTATTATATCTTATTATTATTAATATTGTTTCTAAAACTTATAAAACGTAAACAGTATAGAGGTTATTATTAATTTATTTAACGTCATTTTATGCTAATATGGCTAATCGGACGATGCTACAGTGGGGGTCCTAAATTTTGCCTATCTAGGTTTTATTAGGATAGGGATCTTTAGTAAGTACAGGTATGTCAGGACATCCCACAGGCTCGGGACCACCTTTATTCGTCACCTCCGGAGGACGGCATAAATCCATCCGGATCTTTTACTTCCATTAAAAAATCCTAGGACCACCTGCGGGTTTGAACCCGTGGCCTTTGGCATAGAAGGCTGTTATGCTAGCCATCAAGCTACAAGTGATCCCACCGCATAGAGCAATTTGAGTTGTACGATACTGTACGGTGGTAATACTGAATCCCATAACCTTCCTAAATACAAATAACATATGATATAACAATATTCTGTTATCTCGTACAACTTATTTTATTACATATTTACTTTTCTAAAATCTTGTGCCATTATTATATATTAAATTTTTTGCATATTGGATTACATACCACTGGGGACGGCGGTGTTGGCCATGACGGCGGCGGCGCCGAGGCTGAGGTAGAGAGAGCCGGCGAGGAGGTTCCTGTTGGCGTCCTCCTTGGGGGCCGGGTGGTAGAGGGGGAAGAGGCCGAGGGGGTGGTAGATGGGAGGCGGCCTCCTAGGCAGGTCCGGCCTCAGGAGGGCAGACACCGAGAAGGAGGAGCTCTTGAAGCGCGGCGGCGGCGAGTCCACCTCCAGCTCCGGCGAGGACTCCCTCGAGGTCATTGTCGTCACGTCGTTCTTCCTCGAGCCGTCCGGGTCCTTGTCGTCCTCCTTCATCAGCCGGCTCACCCCGAACTTTATCTCGTCCACTGCAAAACGTTTTCACAATTAGAAACAACAAGGAAAACTTTAAAAGGTCAACATTTGTCAAATGAGACAAGATATTTTTCTGCAAGTGAATGAAAATAAACTCCTACAGTCTATTATGGAATACTCTAGAATTTTTTTTCATTTGACAACAATTTTTATCGAGTAATATTACAATCTGTCCTAATTTGGACACAATATTAGTGATGAAATACAGCATTCATACTACATTCGTACAACATTTACACAGCAATAACACTATAAAATATACAATATATACAATTTGGAATCAATAAAATACATACAAAGTTTGGAAATCTAGAAATAACTCATATCTATATACACGTCATACATACAGAACATTGAGTGGAGAATCTACCCAGTGCTAGAACTCCAATATACATTTTTACAAGAGGTCTCGAGGCCAGGGCCGTTTCAACCTTCTAGGGGAAATGTAAGGGTGTGTGGAGCTGGATAAGGATGGGGCTAGTGGATTGGGTGGTGAATAAGGTCCTGATGGAATTTGAAGAATTCGGATGGAATAAGATCTAGAATAAATGAAATATTAAGGTCGTGGTGTAAGGTATGGTTAGTGACATACGGAGCATTAACTATTATTCGGAGTACTTTGGATGGAAAGGATTAATCCTTTAAGCTTTAGAGCTCTAGAATAATGAAATGATTTTTATTCCATTTCGTCTACCAGAGGAACAATTCAATTTTTATGGACATTAAATATTATTTATTCAATAAATGTTATCTATCTATCTAAACATTCTGAAGTTGCGAAAAATACTGGTATTTTTTCTCGAGCATTCTATTAAAGTCTGTCATAGCCTTTTAGATCGACTAGTTTTACACCTTTATCCTAATGATAATAAGTGAAAGTAAACAAAAATATATATATACTATTGCATACAGTGTTATTTTGTTGTTATCCGAGTCAAAGATAAATATTACTTCCAATTGAAGATATAATTATAAGTATAATAGATAGTATGTAGTTACATAATGTTTAAGTAATATCTAATGAGTTTACGTCCCTAATGCTTTATCTCAAATCTTTAGATCTTTAGGCGTGACCACTTACTACTCACAGTATGGCTGGTAAGAGGGTCACGCCGCCCCAAGGAACATTCAAGTGTGACCAACCTGTGGGTCACCCCGGTATGAAAGTGTTAAAATATCAACAAAAAAACATGAATGAAGATATATGAGACAACTGATTCTTAATTATACTGTAAATCATAGAACATGTGAATGAAAACCAAATAGAACATATTAACTGTCTTATTTAACTTCTATACTTCATATCAATATTTTATTCATTTAATTTTTATATTTATTTTTCGTTTTCACCCCATGTTTATTATGATCATTCAAATTAAACTCACATCTTTATTTTCCTATGCCCTAGTTACTACCTAAAAACTTTTTTGTTTATTTAAATTTTTTTTGTTAAATGATGACATTTATAATAGTGATCAAGAACAACATTATTACAATATTTACAAAATTATAAAATAATATACAATAAATAATTAATAAGATATTTACAAAGTTACCTAAAAAGTATACGGAAAAATCGAAAAACTATGTATTGTGATGTGTTTGTCAAGTATTAGTGTCATTTAATTTAAATACATAAAAACTATTCTTTGAAATACATTGGCTGTCCTAATGTCTATTAGTGGGTTATTTATATCATTACATAATATATTTTAAAAATTGAATGGATATTTAAATGAGATCATGGAATATTAAAAGAAAGTTTTTGAGTCTAATACCATCACAGAAAAATTTACTTTTATTATCCTGTCAAAAATGGCATTGTTAGCAATTAGATTTTTTATTGACCTCGAGTTTAATTACTAGAGTCTATATAAAAGTAGATGTTGAAGTTCATAAACGTTAGTCCACATTTCGTTACAGTTAGATTAAGATTTTGTTTTTTAACCTCTGATTTAGATTTAATACAAAAAGAAGACTTTGTGGCTTTACATGTCTATTTTTTTGGAAGAGTACTTCTTTCATCCGTTTTTATAACCAATCCATTTAGATAAATCCTCAAATCATTTCATGTATAAGTAAACATCTGAAACATAAATAAACAGGCCTTACATTGCAATGCTGGTTTATCGAATATTGAAGAGACGTATGATTCAGTAATCAGAGATTGAGTATAATTTGCTCTCCAAATAACGCCGAATGTTGCGGGTCAATTAGAACTTAGCCAATGACTGAATTGGACTGCTATTTTTGTTTCGATAGCGGGACTGTTTTAGTGATTTATTAGTGTTCTTTGCCGGCACTCGAAGGTAATGTTATTTGGATTCTGTTTGCCGAAGTGGTGGTAAATAACGCCCTGTGATTGGACACCTGATGTGTGACAGGGCAAAAATCTGTTTTGTTATTTAATCCCGTGCCCTGGCCTCAGTGTTTGATTTTCCTTTCTGTCTGCTGTGGCTCACCATCAATCTCCTGTATCAATTAATTCACTGGTTCACTGCACGTGTGTCCAAACAAAAGAATATATTTTTAAAAATTACACCGGTTACACTCTCATACATAAACATTATCTTATTACCTTTAATCTAATAAATATTTATTTTTAATTTGTTTTTTACATAATAATAATTAGATTTTTTAGCGTTTACAATTTCGTTTGTTGTTTGATATCTTTATGTTAGGAATATATTGTTCAATTTTTCCTCTCATGAAATTATAAAACAAAATAATATAGCCAGTTCTTAGCTCCAGAAACACACACATGTATGTGTATATATATGTATATATATGTATATATATATATATATATATATATATATCTGTGTGTGTGTGTGTGTGTGTGTGTGTGTGTGTTGTGTGTGTGTATATGCATGACATATACTACACATTAGAAACACTTTATTATACGCATTTTGCATCTTTATACGATTTTCTTAAAAACGGCTCTAGATATTTTGAATTTTATTCCTCTAAAGGTTTTTTTTGTAGATTTTAAAAAACTAACCAATTTATTTTGTTATCATTAAGTAATAAAAATCCATTAAATAAATAAGTTGAACTATTTTGATAACCAGGTTATAGGTTTTTTTTTTCTTTCGAAAGAGCAGTTATATAGATGTAAAATATAACGTTGGAAGGCTAATGATTGTAGAAAAACATTATCTCATAGACAAAATTATTAAAGTTAATGGAGAGTGATAAAAAGCGAATAAATCAAACTGGTTGTTGTAGATAATAATTTATGCAAGATTATTAACTTCGATTTTATGGGGGTTAGTCATAGACATATGAAGTTGTGCCAGTTTACTAACACAAAACGTCAATTCGAACTGTTTTTTTTTATTCAACATTTATTTATATAATGTAACGGATTAGAGACCAGCAACAAAATAATTAAAATGCCCAATCTTTACCACCGAAATTCAAGTCAGGACGTACCTGTACTACTCACTTGGTCAAGAATAAAATCATCCATAATGAACTTAATGTTCTCTATGAAGAATGAGAAGGTTCTAGCTGTCGAAAATATTAGGAAATAATGAAGAAACTAGAAACATAACCAGATACAATATCGGAGTTTGACAAATATATAATCATGAACAATTAACGAGTTATAGAGAGTGATAAGAAAAGTAAAACGCAAAATATGAATAATAAAAGTTGATAAAAAAAAATTATAATAATAAGTTAATAAATCAACATGAATTGATAGTAAAATTAGAAACAAATATAGTTAACACAAATATATGATGTTAATGTAAAGATAACTATCATAAATTAAAACTACTTTACCTTGATATACTTGCGTTAACTACATTAATTTCAGATCTCACAAACTGTAATAATGATTAATTTAGATTTATTAACATATTATTTAATTTTTTTTTCAGCCATCAGCTTTTCTTTCTCTCTTTTTCATGTAAACATGATAAGATTTAAGCTTACTTATTAATTACGGTAAAATGGGGTGAATAGGAACAGTGGGGTGAATGGGAACTAAACTTTAATATCATTTCAAAGTTGCCTGAAATCCACATACTTTACCGTATAGGAATTAATGTTGTTGCTATTGGTTGGCCACTTTGTTTGCTTATTTAATGTCACTTTATTCTACTAGGGCTAATCGGACGATGCTACAGTGGAAGTCCTAAATTTTGCCTATCCAGGTCTTATTAGGATAGGGATCTCTAACGAGTACCTGACATCGAACAGGCTTGGGACCACCGTTTAACGTCCTCTCTGAAGGATGGCATAACTAAGGATTTTTTGCTCCCATTAAAAAATCCTAGGTCCTGCAGGTTTGAATCCATGGCCTTCGGCATAGGTGTTGTTATACTAGCCATCCAGCTACAAATGATCCCAATTTTTTTTGGAGGGCGGGGTAGCTGAGTAGGTTAGCGCGCGTTGCTTTCAACACACGTTTCCTAGCAACAGAAAACCTAAAACTTGGAACAAAATAATCATAAGTGCGAATCTCGAGATGTGGGGGGGGGGGCTTTTATCTCAGCATTTATCCCCCTGGCCAGAGAAACCCCCGTATAGCCCAAAGGGAAGGTAGGGGTGAAAAAAAAAGAATGGTTGGCCACTTTGTAAATAATTCAATTATATGGTATTGTTTTGTTGATAGTACTTTGGACTTATCAGTTAAACATTATAACTTTTATAGAATATAAGATACCTAATTTCTAGAATATAAGTGAATAAAGTGACCTATTTTTATAATTAAAAGATTTCATTTTGAAAAAGTAATTTAATTAGCATTCTAAACTGTTCTCATTCACCCCACATGTTGTAAATAGGAACACAATAACATTTTCAATGTCGTTCCTAACAGTATTATTTTATTTTTTTCAAACACTACTATTCAAAAACACATATCCAGTAAATATATAATAGACGGGATGTGGACCTTAGATTTATGTATTGTTCAATTAATTCAGATAAACAATAAATTTGTTGTATTGCTCAAGATACCTCAGAGTGTTATTATTAACCTCATTTTACGGTATTAATTAAGATTACTTATTCTGATGTTTTTTGTACTTTGTATTTATTTGTAATTTTAAACTTGTATAAAAATATTTCTTTGCAGTAATTAAAACACCTTTGTCAACTGTGGCTCATAAATATAAATGATATGGCATCATGACCTAAACTGCTGATGTGATAATAAAAAAATGGGTAGTTTGGAAAATATTGTGTATTAATTTGCAATGTATAAAAGTAAATTTTTGTCAATATCATTGAACTCTCACCTCAGACTAGTTTCCCCTTTGAACAAAAGAGATATCCTTCAAATTGACCAAAGAGGACATGAATAGCATCTGTAGCAAGTGATGGGGAGGATAGTTGTGAATTACCACTAATGAATGATTAACCGGACACGGAGAGCACCAAGAAGAATAGCCGATGGAGTGAAAAGAAAACATTACAAGGAGGGGGCAGATGTGGCGGTGCGATATTTATACTGGGCTAGGGTCGGCTAATAGTGGGGCCCCGCATTGCTGCCTAGTGAGCCTTGCAAATCCAGCTCAATGGTGATCCGATACGCTCAGCTGTACCGCAATAAACTTGTTCACGCCTCCCAATCAGGGGACAATCTATTTTGTTTTTTCTATGATCTGTCCCGTGAAATTGTAGCACATGCCCCGTACACACCTCCCTGTTTTCACACTTGTTCAAAAGGCAACACCCCCCGATTGAAACATCCTTTCCAGATGTCGAGGGCTATTCAAGTACGCCAATTAAATACACAAACGTTTTGTTTTCTGTTTGTCCCTGCTAGATCAACAAAAAGGGTGCAAGTTATTAAGGAACAAATCAATTCCGAACCTTTATGTAAGTTGTCAGTGTCAAAGATGTATAATTATACAAATTGATTTATCTTTAAATGTTACTCACAAAGTATCAGATGAGGCATTGTATAGAATAGCCCAAACATTATTGATTCTATAATAAGATGTTTTAAAAACATACAAAACTATCTTTTCTTTATTGAATGTAAAGAGATAAATAGGAGTTGAAATAAGCACCGATATGAAGACATAATCGTATATGATTAGTAGTAAGAAGGTGACTATTGGTTTATCAGGTTGACTATACGTTTGAAAAATTTAAGTATTTGGGCTCTAAATAACTGGAAAAACTAAAGGCAGGAAATATAATCGCGGTTAAAGACGATATTATTGTGTTGCAAAATTACTTAACTCCCTGAATTTAATAATTCAGCCGCCATAATGGTCTTTTTTAATTCAAACAAGATTGCCTGTGGATTTAATTTTAATAATTACGTTTATAAAATGAGAATCAGAGAATAACGGTCATAAACTATTAATATTTTTGTGTGATTTTATTTATGTACATTACACTGAATCGAATGAACTATGTATTCATCTGATTAATTTTTTTCAAAAATAAAAAATATGCGGAGACCGTATCCTAATATTACTAAAACAAATATTTTAACCAGCGAATATCTTTTATTAACGATGTACAATAATAAATTCTGACCTTAACATTCCTACCCATAGAACAATAATTTTTGATCATACCTTTCTTGCCAGCTTTACTAATCTCTGAAATTTCCTACCTACTCATATCCGCCATGCTTCTTCTCTATCATCATTCAAGTCCCAACTGTTCCAATACCTCTTGTATTCCCAAACAGACGCTCAACAGCAATGACATTTTAAATTAAATGTCAGATTTTGAATCATAAAAAAAATTAAACTTAGTTAATTAATTAATTTTAAGTTTTGTTTTGTACAGCATAGGTATGTATCTGAAAAAGTTTATTTATTTTATTCTTTTATTTTATCATATAGATATATTTCCTTTTTTTTTTCTTTTCTTAGTTCTTACACCATTGTAAATAAGAATTAATCATGATCGTTTGGCCTTTTGGCCAGATACATTGTAATCCTTAATTGTACATATCTGTTTTTCTTCAAGCACTCTGTTCCAGAATAAAAAATATTTGCTATTCTATTATATTCTAATAAGGTAAACCAAATGTTACAGCCTACATTTTGTTAGCTGTTTTTTTTTTTTTGTATGTGTTTAATTTTAACTCTTGGTTTTTGTTTATTGCGCAAAATAGAAAAATCACGGTTCTTGATTAATGAACTATTTCATACTAGGATCTAACAGTTAAGTACGTTACCAAAGAGGGAGTCCTAAACTTAGCCTTACCCTGTTTAAACAGAATAAGGAGTATCTGACATTGCAGTGGCTTGGGACCACTTTTTTACGTCTGCTCCGTTAGGAATATTTTATTCCCAAGTGAGCTTAAATTATCTAATCGAGAGGTAGGCCGCGGCGTGGAGGATTGTGTTAAGTCTGATCTCGGGGGCTGGTCCTTCTTGGACGGTGTAGTGATCATTGGGCGAGTCTGTGTAGGCAATGTTTGTTGTTATTGGGATCGAACTCTTGGGATAACTAAGCCTGTTATTATTATTTTATAAGCATAGGGAATAAAAACATATTCATATTCATTCATTCAGTAAATACATAAATCGAAAATTTTTATTTTAAATAACGATTGAATTGTATTTGTACGTGTCCCTTAAATGAATATTTTAGTGATCCCAGCGAATATTAGTTTAGGTAAATTAGATTTAATACAGAATGATTAATATTATATCATGAATATCATTTTACAGACAATCAATTGAAAAATTACTAGAATGTAAGCACAATGTAATTTTAAGGAATACAAGTCCGCAAGTTGTAAAAATCGAAACATAATGCCGACCCGATGAAATTACAATAATTCCGATTATTATTTCTAAAGGGGTCACCTATGGCGTAGTTGCTAGCATAACAGCTTTTTATGCCAAAGGTCGCGGCTTCATACCTGAGTAAAAAATCCTTAGTAATGCCGTCCTTCGGAGGGGACGTTAAAAGGTGGTCCCGAGCCTGTGCGATGTCAGTTACTCGTTAAAGATCCCTATCCTAATAAAACCTGGATAGGCAAAATTTAGGACTCCCACTGTAGCATCGTCCGATTAGCCATAGTAGCATAAAGTGACGTTAAACGAATAAAACAAACAAACAATTATTTCTAAATATTTTAAGAAAAGAAAAGAAGTTTTGTAAAACTTGAAGTATTTATAATTACTTTTAGGATGATATTTTGAGTCAGTTTGATATTTTTTAAAATCTGGTGCGCGCTGTTAAATTAAATCTCAAAAGTGTAAAATAAGGTTCGGAATAAAAAAGCTTAATGTATTATATTCTGATTAATTGGAAACATAGGTTTTAGATTAAATAATATATTATTATAATTTTTTTTATTTACAACAATCACCTGACTACACCCTAATCGTCACTGTACATTATCTTCTACAACTTTGTATAGAAAATAATAAATTGTCTAAAATCTTTAGCTTTCCTACTGTATATTATTCATCTATATTATTATTCTTATGTTAAAAAAAAATTAGGTCTTTTCTTCTTTAGTTCTCCGGGTCCTAGGTTCGAAGCCTGGGTATGACAGGATATTATTTATTCTGTTAATTTGGCGGGGGGACTACCCTAGAGTATGAAGACCCTACTGGGGCAGTCCCAGCCTCTTTAAAGTGGTTACCCAAATTTTGGAAAAAAACCTGGCGGCTGATCGTGATCAAGGCATTGCAGGGCCGTTGGCCTAGAAACAGAACGAATCTTTATATGCACTGAGCTTAAGATCCTTTATGGGTTATAGAGGTACAATTTTTTTTTTTTTTTAACAAAAGGAAATTGTTTATTTTATTCTAATCTACATAATTAGTTGTTTTTTTGTTTTATTTTAAATGTTACATTATTTCAATCTGAAAACAAACTATGTCAAATAAATGTCCATTTAAATTTAATTTTACATCAATATGGCGAGTTAAATCGAAATCATCAGAGTCATTTATGAGATAATTGTAAAAAGATACGTACGACTTTTCGTTTTCGTGCTAGGTATACAACACAAAAACACAGACCTTTTCCCCGGTATTGGTCATTGGATCCTAAAACGTATATTTCCGGTGAAAATTGGAATTCAAAAATTTTCATAATCACAATACTTTTCCTTATATACATACATTTCATATACAGGTAAGTGAAGTAAAAAGACTGTTAGTGAATTGAATCCAAATAATTTTAATTTCAATTCTGAAACCAACTTACAACACAAATACTAAATTCAAACCCTCTTGAATTAACTTAGTGAGATTGCAAAAATATGTCAAACCTGATAAATTGCCAGCGTAACAAGGTGTTGAAATTTTACTTTAATGAAAAAAAATATAGTGCACGCAACACACGATTCTTACTTACATCCGTTGTTAAAATAAATTTAAGAACTTTTAAATATAGTTTGAGTTGAAGAAAGGTTAAAGCATTACTTTGAGTTTCGATGGAAACATGTGATTCGGATTTAAAAATCCATTATATTATTATCTACTACAAACACTTATTGTTATACCATTTCATCTCTCCTGATTACCTTATCCAACTTTGTGTACAACATATAATATTTTCTAATCGCTTGAGCTTTCGAACGGTATACTATACACATGCACACAATTATTTTGTTTGGAAAAAAAGTTACCGAAACGATTGTTTATGTCCTTTTTTCTTTTTGTTGGTTATCGAATTCGTTTAATATGTACATTTACCCGTTTTTACTTTCACTTACTATATATAGTAAGGGAAAGTATTGCGATCGTGAACATTTTCGACGGAAATACACGTTTTAGGGTCTTCTGAGTCCAAATGACCAAGTCCCGAAAAAAAGTCTGTGTGTGTGGTAAGTCTAGCGCAAAAATCATAAGTCGTACGAAACTGAAATTTCATATCTACGACAACTATACGCCCGAGATGTTACAGCAACTTTTTCACTAACATCGGCTGACCGAAAGTCCCACTTTATTCTATGCATTTAGCACCTTTTTACGATTTTCTCAAAAACGGCCCTAACGATTTTCATTATATGTATATCGATGTAAAATTTAATAGGCTTTAATATCATGTAAGTTCAATTCTGATTAAAATAGTCTGACAGGGCTTAAATGCCGATATTATCTTCCTCTAAACTACCTTTAATTTTGTACATTCCAAAAGGTTAACCATATCATCTTAATGGTACTGATGAAGGAAAGTTAAATATCAAAGTTGAGCGAATTCGATAAACAACTAAAGCAGAAAAGTGCAAACATATTTTTTTATGCATTTTTTTGTTTTTGCACACAAGAATAGTAGTATAGATGTGGATTGCTAAAGATTTTAGAAAAAATATTATCTGATACACGGAATTGTAAGGGGTAATGAGGAGTGATGAAAAGCCGATAAAACTAACAGTTTTTGGTTTCTGAGAAGAAAAATTCATGTCGACCGTGCTGCCACCTGGTGGCATGTCAAGGAAGCAGAGCCTCTAGTTGTGATCATCTTGACAATTGAGTTGGAGGTGATTACCCTAAACACTCACTGATTGTCGTAGATAAAAATATAATATACTTTTTAATAAAACACCGTTAAATCGTTAGGGCCTTTTTGAGAAATTAACATAACGTTGCATAATGCATAGAGTATTAAATGCCTCTTCTGGTCTGCCGATTTGGTTGAACAAGTTGCGGATACATCTCAGAAATATAAACTTCTAAAATATGATATCTCAGTTTCAAACAGCTTATCGCTTTCGTGCTATTTCTACCATACAGACCTCTTTGCAATATTTCCGGTATAATCCTATTATTTCCGGTATTTCCTCATGATCGCAATACTTCCCCTTACTATGTATTTCGTATATTGGCAAGTGAAAGTAAAAAAGTATAAAGTGATATTGATGTAAGAGTTTATGAAAAAAAAACGTTTGAGTCATGCCAAATTAACTGATAGTCTAAAACTGTTAAAGGCTTCAGGGTTAAAACTTTTCAGCTTCTAGACATTGTTGCTTTGAAATATCTGTTAAACCTGCCATTCCAGCTCACTTTACAACGCAGTGGAAAGTATAATAATTTGTCATTAAACAAACAGTAGTAATAGGCCATTTAATTTTATTACAGTACTAAATTATAGAGGCCCTTAAGAGAGGGGTCGTTATTCATATCCGAGTGAGCAGTGTCCTGTTTGCTCAGGCCAGAGCTGATCAATCCACTCCGCACGCAACGCTTCTCCCGGTAACTAACGCTATGCTCCCGATAACCATTAGATTGGGAGATTAGCAATTTCCATGCCTATAAAGCATTAATTTATGTTTCTCCCGGGAAAAAAAGTTTGTTTTCCTCATATTTCAAACTTACGTTAGGTAATGGTGAAATTTATCGCAAAGAGGTCCAGTGAGGTTGTATTTATGCTTAAATCTCACTTCGTGAACATATAGAATTTTATAGAGGCCTCTAATTGTATTTATCAGTTATTTTATTTATACATAGTATTTATCACGATGATTTTTACTATTTAATAAACTCATATTAATAAAAAAATGTATAAATTTGGAATAAGTAAATAATAAATTTATTTTTAATAATGTAAAATTCTGCAAAGGCTTTCACTTACCTCGGTTGTTAAAATCAATTTAAGAATAAACTTAAATTTAAAAACTCTAAAGTTAATTTAAATAAAAGTTTATATGATTTAGATTAAATAATATATCAATATCAAAATATAACGTATAATTATCAGTAATAACTTTATTTTTCACTTTACATTACTTTTTACAACGTTGTATATAAGATAATGTTTTTTCTGAAATATTTAGCTTTCCAACGGTATTATTATTATTATTATTATTAACGGTATACAAAAAACTACTGTAGATTATTTTAGAATATGCGTGTGTGTGGTAACTTCCGGGCAAAAAGGAAAAGTCCTATGAAACTAAAATTTCATATTTAAGACAACTCCACGCCTGAGATGTTACAGAAACTTTTTCGTCAAAATCAGCTAACCAGAAGAGCAACTTTATACTATGAATTTTGCACCTTTTTACGATTTTCTCAAAAATTGCTCTAACGATTTTGATTAAACTCTATGTAAAATTTAATGGGCTTTAATATCAAGTAAATTTCATTCTGATCGAAATAGTGTGACAGGGCTTAAATGCCGATATTTGTGATTTCCTACCTCAAAATACCTTTAATTTGGTAGATTATATAAAAAAAATCATATAATCTAGTTACCATGGATAAAATATATAAATATGGTAAATATATAAGTTGAACAAATCCGATATCCAACTAAAAGAGGAAACTGCAAACATATTTTTTTAATGCAATTTTTTGTTTTTAACATAATAACAGTAATATATAGGTGTAATATACCGTAATATATAGGCATAATATACCGTAATATATAGGCATAATATACCGTAATATATAGGCATAATATACCGTAATATATAGGTATAATATACCGTAATATATAGGTATAATATACCGTAATATATAGGTATAATATACCGTAATATATAGGTATAATATACCGTAATATATAGGTATAATATACCGTAATATATATAGGTATAATATACCGTAATATATAGGTATAATATACCGTAATATATAGGTATAATATACCGTAATATATAGGTATAATATACCGTAATATATAGGTATAATATACCGTAATATATAGGTATAATATACCGTAATATATAGGCATAATATACCGTAATATATAGGCATAATATACCGTAATATATAGGCATAATATACCGTAATATATAGGCATAATATACCGTAATATATAGGCATAATACACCGTAATATATAGGCATAATATACCGTAATATATAGGTATAATATACCGTAATATATAGGTATAATATACCGTAATATATAGGTATAATATACCGTAATATATAGGTATAATATACGGTAATATATAGGTATAATATACCGTAATATATAGGTATAATATAACGTAATATATAGGTATAATATACCGTAATATATAGGTATAATATACCGTAATATATAGGCATAATATACCGTAATATATAGGCATAATATACCGTAATATATAGGTATAATATACCTTTGTAAAGCTAAAGATATTAGAAAAAATCTTATGCGCCAGCTGGTAAAAGTAATTAAGAGTGATAAAAAGCCTATAAAACTAACTGATTATTAACTGATTGTTTCAGGTAATAATTTAATAGACTTTTTAATAAAACACACGTTACTATAGATATTCAGTTTCATTAATTCTTTAGTAGTTTCTCTCATTTTCATCTCTAACTGTATTTGAAAATTCCTTATTCGATTTTAACAACGGAGGTAAGTGAAAGTCGTGTATTGTCCGCACCAGATTTTAAAAATTTAGTTTATTTCATTATTTAAGATCTTAAGTGCCATACAAAACATACGGAAATACTCATGTTCAAATATTAGACGCCATATCCCTTTAAGATAGCGTTATTTGCTTTCCTACAACCTCGAGAAATCGATCCAACTAATTTGTAGAGGTGGGGGAGATTTCATCTCAATTTGATACTAGACGGTTTTAAAATAAATCCGCCATAAATCTCGGCATTCGCGAGTCCTGAGAGGGGAGGAGGGAGAAGTTGAGGAGAATAATAAAATGTAAAGGGGAAAAAAAAGGCGGGCGAAGTAGCAATGGGAGGTATTAAAGTGCGAGTTGCGGATTCGGGTCACGTGGGTCTAAGATTAAGAAGGAGAGGATTAAGATGCAGATTAGAAAGGTCCCGAGTGATA
Source organism: Piezodorus guildinii (assembly GCA_023052935.1). NCBI lineage: Eukaryota > Metazoa > Arthropoda > Insecta > Hemiptera > Pentatomidae > Piezodorus > Piezodorus guildinii. Next base: position 80,431,611 of record CM041293.1, on the reverse strand, counting down.
TAATCATCACCGGTGGGGCCTCGCTCTCCTGAATACAGATCGCCCAAATCCCGGGCCCCCTCCTCTCTATTGATACCTTTAATCTTTATCCACCGGCGCCTCAATAAACCTCCACTACCTTCGAATAGATTACTTCATCCATTTTTTGATCCAATCGTAAGTAGCAAGAATTTTTTTTTTTTGAATTTAGAAATGAAGGGAGGATGGCTTTTCAACTTTATGAAATACCTAGGCCTCTACCTTGAAAGCGCCTTACTTGGAATCCTCACACTAGACTGAAACGACAAGAAACTGCTCGAAGAGACCGATTACTACAACACTTACTAGACAAACGTTTAAAACGTCCAGTATATTACTAAACACTCATTTACATCACTATTATCAGACCTATTTGGACATATGGAATCGAGCTTTGGGGCTCTATTATATTTCTATTTATTTATTTAACGTCACTTTATGCTACTATGGCTAATCGGACGATGCTACAGTGGGAGTCCTAAATTTTGCCTATCCAGGTTTTATTAGGATAGGGATCTTTAACGAGTACCTGACATCGCACAGGCTCGGGACCACCTTTTAACGGCTTTGGGGCTCTTCTAAACCATCTAATTCCTCCTACATCCAATCCTTACAATCGAAAATCCTGAAGGCCCCTTATTTTGTCACAAATCAACTCCTCCATAATGGCCTAAACATCCCATTTGTTGCAGACATTGTCCGTGATACGTACGCCTCTTTTCATTCTAAACTCCCTGTCCACACAAACTCACTTGTCCGTAATCTATCTTCCTTAGATATTCCTGTTAACCCTCAGAGCGATTAAAAAGCAGGTGGCTTCGGGACATACTGCCATAAACATAGTGAAGTGCTACCACTGGGTAGTTCTTTCTCATGACATTTTTACGACTTTTCTTCACTCAGCATAATTACTAATTGTGTTGTATAATACAGTTGTAAATTACAATAAATAAACTTTATGAAATTCATTACTCTAGGCGTATATGGCCTAATTCTTCATATTTTTGAGGTCTCCTATTTTCTTTTTACATATCACATTTCAGTGTTATTGTTGACATCTTACATTTAGCAAGAATTCAAGTATTTAGTTATATGAATAAACGAGATAAGAACCCTTGATAAAGATATAGCAATGAAAAAATCTTGAGTAAAACTTATGACATCTAATTATATTAATTGAAGCAAGATATACCAGGCAGCTTCAATAGTTTGACCACTTAATCATAATGGGTGAAGAGAGATCAAGAAAGGTGACTTTCTTATACCAGCCAGAATCATGGAAAAATGGAGGAAAGCCTTGGAAGACATAGTTTGCTTATATAAAGGAAGGGTTGATAGCTGTTGATGTAAAATTATGTTCTTAATAGTAAAATAAGTAAATAAATATGTAAGCATCATTTCATTCAGTGAATTTGATGGGAGTAGGGATAGGATCTTGTGGCGTAATAAATAGAGGAATGCACAGCGGCACCTCTTCCTGGTATAATTCCTATTACGCATTTATGTCAGGAGGTTACTTCTTCTTCTTCTTCCAGTGGCGCGACAGCCTTGTTGGCCCTGGGCCTCGCGGTGTAAACTCCTGCAAGTTTACACTTACGTTTCATGATGAAATTTTTAGTGTAGGGTTATCACTCCCTACGACTAATTTTGTGAGTAGCCACCCTTTGGCTGACGGCTCTCACATACCCGGGGAGAGGTTGTGAGTGAATCCACAAGTTTTTTATCCTTATAAAAGCCCCGCCGGGACTGGGATTCGAACTCAGAACCTGTAGCATGAGAGACTAGCGCGCTAGCCCCTCAGCCACGGGCTCCCCTTAGGAGGTTACACATAGAACTTATTTGCAGCCTTTTACGGATGATTAGCTGTTGTCATATCTTCATGAATTCTGAACACGATATTTACTTGAAACTTGAGACAATCCACTACAACTAGCATTGCCTCCTTCTTGCCTCTTCCCAACATCCAAGTTGCTCAAAAAATTATACAGTTACCTAAAGAGTACGTCCTAGGAGGTCATGACTAGATTAATTCTCAGGTGCTCCAATAAATCTTCAGGAAAGCTCTAGTGTTCCTAAGGTCTATTTACAATGTCATACTCATAACAGCCGAACTTCCTTTACCACGGAAATACTCATACATAAGAATGATCCATAAACCAAACAGAAACGCAGACACCCCCACATCATATAAACCTATCAGTCTGCAACCGAATAGATCTAATTTTTTTTGATAAAGTTCTAGAGAAAGAACTTCTTGGCACACTTACAAACATTAACACCGTCAATTTGGATTCAACACTCAATTTCGAAACTCAACACTCAACGATTCATCAACTACATACAGTTACTGACTGCATCGGCACTAGAGCAGATATAGAATGCAAGAGGAGTACTTCCATATGTCGCTCTAGCATTGGATTGAGAATTGCATCAGGGGCTTCCCTTCAACTTAACGACTATATTCTCTCCTACCTATTGTCCTTCGGTCCTTTCTTTGTGCTATATTTTCAATTTCTGTATCGGACCTACCCCATTACAACATTGACCCAATAAACCGACTCGTACCAATAGCAGTACTATTATATATATAAAGTACTATATAAAGTTCCGAAGTAATAATTAATGTTAGCAACATAGATAGATAGATAGAAAATAATTTTTATTCTGGGACTGGGTCCCTTTAGAATAACAGGTTTGTACAGTTTAAATATACAATATGTCTGGCCAACAGGCAAGATGAACATGATTAACTACTATTTACAATAATTGATGAATTTGTATACTACACAAAATAATTAAAATAAAAACAATCTTCAGAAGCTAATTTATGTTAGAAAAAATTGAGAAATATATAAATTGATAACATAATCTAAATTAAAAAAGAAGCAAAAAAAAATTAAATAAAACAAAAATAATTAGTAACATTGTACTAATACTTAGTATTCTTAAAATAACATTAACTCTGAAATAATAAAGGATCTATATTGAACAAGAATTAATGAAAGATAATACAATTAAAACATAAATAAAAATAAAAAATACAAATATAAGAAATGAAATCTTCTAGTAACAAAAATAACGATATAAAAAAACTAAACAAATACTGTAAAGATTGAACCAAAGGAAAAAAATTATATAAAAATATATTTCATATTTAAAATATATGTCAGGGAGCGTCATTTTGGGATGTTAGAAGGTGCTGGAAAAGAAGGAATTTAAATGTAGAAAGGGAAGGAGCATGGCGGATGTTTGATGGAAGGGAATTCCAGAAACTTCGGGCCAGAAGGAGCATTCTTATTTTTTTGTTCTGTGGGAAGTGATGTAAAGGTTGGAAAAACGGGATGTAGTCTCTAGTGGGTGAATTGAGGGTTTGAACTGTAGGAGATTGTAGATATATGGAGGGTGTTGTGAATTAATGGTTTGGTAAAGGAAAGATCCAAGGAAATATTGCCTACGGGTAAGAGGAAAGAGCCATTTTGATTCGGTATAAAGATGGGATACATGAGACCGCCTCGATGTGCCAGAGACATATCATACCCAACAATAGGCGACTCCACAATTAAAGAATCGATTATAAGTTCCGAAAGATTATTAATTAGAACTTCTATCAAAGCATATTTAAGTAAACTAATATGTAAGCGAATATCATTTCAAATATTTAAGTAAATGATTCGATACTTAATATGTTCATTAAGTTATTTTTATATCAGAGGATCCTTCTTTAGCGATAGTTCAGATAATAATTAGACAACAAGCATTCGAGAAATTATGATTTTACACTTTGGTATCACGAAATTCTTTTTTTTAGTGTTGTCTATATCACTTCTTGACCAACCTAGCCGTATTGATCAATATAATATATTTTTTTCAATATTTTATAGATAATTTTTTTTTTTTTTTTTTTTTTTATTTGTTTATCCGCCTCTACCCTTGAGGGTCATTGGCGTGATCGAAATAATTATATTCTATGGTAGAATCCTATCATTTTTGTGAATTCTATTAATTTGTTAATACTTTCTTCCTCATCTTTAAGTATTTCTTTAATGTCTTTCTTTAGATTCAATCCTTTTCTTGACTGTTCATAAAGCGGGCACTCAATCAGTAAGTGTTCTACAGTTAGAGGAGAATTATAATTATAATCGCTCTATTAGAAAAAAAGATAATTAGGTAATGTTTGTTTTGTATTATATACATTTTATGTTCGAATGTTTAGCCGCTCACACTTTAAGTCAGTAAGTCCAGGAATTCTTTAGAATTTTACTACATAATTATTAAATGGAATTAAATATTTTTTCGAAAAATATTACGACGATATTTTCTTATATGTTAAGATTTTCGGCGCATTATGATTATTCCATTGGCAGATGGATTGTGGGCAGAATCCTTGGGCTGACTGGTGGTCCCTAAGCCAGTAAGGACGGCGATAAGGTCGCGGCTATAAAACATGAGATAAGTTCTAGGCCGGGCGATAAATCTATTTTTGATGTATTTACAAAGGGTTTGTCCCGGGAGGGTTTGGGACAACAGTTCGGTGAATTTATGGCGCTCTGAGGAATGGCCGGAAAACCATTGATTTGTCGTTTAAAAGGGGTCCTGGCCTAGATCAACATCCCTCTAATGTTACTTCTGTTTACGTACCTTCCCACCTCCCCAATGTTTCACCTTCCTCTCCCCTGCCTATTGTTAATTAACATGTCTCTCTCCATATTGCCAGGGCTCAATGTGCTCAGTCTTTGTTGTTTCATTTCATTTAGGGGCTCGTCAATCGTGAAATCATAATCTCACTGATGAATATTCATATGTTTTCTCGTTTTCAGTGAAATGCATTTACTGTTATATCAATTATATCTACTGTAAACCAGAGGAGTTAACTTCAAACTTTTTACGTTACAAGGAAATTATATTGAAGGGCTGTGAAAAACCAAGATAACCAACCGGCAGTTTTGAAAAAAAAATTACAAAGAAAAAAGTTATAGTATTAAGAGAAGTTATGTATAGTAAGTAATGTAACAGTGACAGACTAAGATAAAATGTAATAAAAAATAAATAGATAATTAGATACAGTAAGGGAACAAAAAAGAATATTGAACAGAAAGAACAAAAAAAAAATATTGGATACTTCTAAAAGTAATAGAAACAGAAAAATACTGGAAGCAATTTATATAATTTAAAAAATCAATAAAGCAGTTAATTATGAAACAGATGCCATAAATCTTGGTAAACATTAAACCGACATTATAAATAATATAAAATTTTAATAAAAAACAAAGTAAATAATAACATCAAAATAAATATACAACACTAGAATTAGATTAAAGTAACAATAGAACTAGCTAAGTGAAATGTATGCAATATTAAAAACAAGATGGAACTGTGAGCCAATAGTCGACATTTAGAAGTGCATGTAGCTAGCTGGTAGCTACGAAAATGTTAATCAATAAATAATGAACAAAAAGGGTAATTTATAGTTAATTATATAATATGAAAATTGTATTTAATTAATGAATTTATAAAAATTAATATATATATAGATATAGAAAAAATTATTAAATTAACTAAAATCAAAATGTTTTTATTTTTATTTTAGTCTTGATAATTGTGGACAAAGCCCCGAAACATCGACTAATATTGATGAGTCATATAGTTAATTATAATAATAAAGATATGATGGAAGAATTTAATATTTAAAAATAAGAAGAACTTCCTCAAGTCAAAATAATCATAAATAAAAAAAATAAAATATATTGTTATTTATGAAGAACACGTATACGTATATCTATACCTACATGGAATAGAAAGAAAAGTAAATACTGTTGGGTGTTTTACTCATAACGTGGATGTTTAATACAATATATCTGAAAAAAAATTTACGAAAGAACTATTCTGGAACAAATCAACATTATTTTTCGACATATAGTCTAATAAGGAACATTAAAAAATATCCAGTCCGCCAAAAACTTTCATTTATTCAATACCGTTATGAAGGGATTGGTCTGTCTTGAACTCCTCGAAGAAGACATACGACCCCAAAAAAATTTAATTGTATGTTGTATTGATTAATATTGTTGATATCTATTTGTCCTTATGTGGGATTTGAAATTTAAAAAAGTTAAGATATTTTCGATGCTTAAAAATAAAAAGCAAAAAATTCAACAGAATAGAGGTTAATGCTAAAATGAATATTGACAATCCACGATTTATCATGGTACAGATTGGTTAAAGGTGTTATTATTACTTTCACTTACCAATATATGATATATATAGTAAGGGAAAGTATTGCGTTCGTGAAAATTTTCGAATTCCAGTTTTCAACGGAAATACTCGTTTTAGGGTCCCCAGAGTCCAAACAACCAAGTCCCGCAAAAAGGTCTGTGTGGTAACTCCAGCGCGTAAACTAAATGAAACTGAAATTTCATATTTAAAACAACTATAAGCCCGAGATGTTATATGAACTGTTTCGTCATAATCAGCTAACCAAAAGAGCCGCTTTATACCATGCATTTTGCACCTTTTTAGGAAGGAAAATGGCTCTAATGATTTTGAATAAACTAGCTTTATCGATGTAAAATTCTATATTATGTAGGTTTCATTCTGATTGAAATAGTCGGATGAAACTTAAGTGCCGATTTTTTAAATTGTCTTCCTCTAAACTACCTTTAATTTTGTATATTCTATAAAAATAACCATATCATCTTGTTACCATTGATTAAAAAAAAACAGGTAAATTTTATAAGTTGAACGAATTTGATAGTAAGTGAAAGTCGTGTGTTGACCACACCAGATTTTTTCCCATATTCTTAGATACAAGAGGTTTGAACAACACCAGTAGATTATAAATCAATCAGGCAATCGGATTTCTGAAGGGACAGGTGTGATATTCCTCCTCGGCCATAAACTGTAGACAAACAAGGATAACAGAGGTCGCTTTTTGCGGTACCTCGGGATGTCTTTGTGCGGCCAACGCTGGGCCCAGATAAGCCTAGAAGATAGCGCCGGCACGTGTGTCTCACTTACACTTGAAGGGAAGAATTCATTCGAACTAAAATTATCTTATTTTTGTATTTTTCAGGATTTAAAATCAATACTATTAATATTTTTTAGGCAAGCTCATGACTTGACATCCCTATGACTAAAACAGTCCACTGACTCGGTAATCGCCGCACTGATCTTTGAAGTGGTCTCTTATTAACTTTAGTTTAGAGGACCACAACTATATTTTCAACAGAGGGATATAATGCACCACTGAACATTGGTTGGTATTTTTTTTTTTTTTTTTTTTAAATTGTTGATAGAAATAAGTAGTAGTTTATTCCTGAGCCTATTATAGCCTTGTTGATTATCAACAAAAAATGATGAATTTTACTAACTACGATTCCTCACTATCTTAGCTTATAGCGGTGCTGACTTTCCAGAGGAAGACTATGTGTATAGAAGACTATTTCGATTATGTGTATATTAGTGAAGTTTGAGGAATACAATTTGTAGGGTTTCTGAACATCTCAGATGTAGTTGACAGGGCAAGCACGACTTACTGACTTCATCACTAAAGTCTTAAACATCCATGAAAAAGCATTTGATACTGTTTTGCACTCAGGACTCATATACAAATTAATCTCATATAATTTTCCACCATACCTGATTCACTCATATTTATCAAATAGACAGTTTTATATTCAAGTTGGCAAATCTACTTCCGATACTCTCCCTATTCCAGTGGGTCTTCCCCAAGGCTCTTACTTATCTCCAATTCTATTTAATTTTTTTATTTCCTACCTACCGACCAACCCATTTGTGACGAGCTCCTATACGCCGACGACACTGCATTGTATAGTTCATTATATCACATTGATACAGTAGTAAATCGCCTACAACAATATTTTAAACAATTTAACAAATATTACATTTCTTCTATTCGCCTCATTGTCATACATTTGTTATTGTTATCTATCAAATGATTCAACTGCCCACTTAAATTTATGACCTTTCATCCATAAATATACTATAATTTTTGTTTTTTATTCCTTTTTGAAGCTTAGTTTAAGCAACAGATACCGAGGACAAAATAATGATTTTGGCGTAAAAGTGACAACTAGGTTTTTTTATGTCATATTATATTAATATGATCTTGAACATTATGAGAAAACGAAGGACATGCATGATAGTAAAAACCGTCTTTAACCCCTTTTTGTATTTTTTTTTATACTTAATTTCATTTTTATTAAACAGTTTTTAGCACCCTTCCCCCTTCCGAATTTGCTTATCCCAATCTTTGATGATTGCAATACTTTTCTGTTGGCATTTAGTTATAATTTAATATTAACCGTAAATTCAGAATCTTCTCCTTTAAATAAGAGTTCCCGTCCTTGGAGATAATAAGTAATTCTTCATACCTCAATGAAATGCCACAATCCGGTTTTCAGTTAAAAACTGTATTTGGAAAATCAGTTAACTGATTAGAAATGAACCATTCGAAGGTACTTTTCAGTATAAATTACTAATGTTAGAGAAAAAGTATTTTAGTGTTTCTAATTCATAACCATCATCATCATATTCCATTCTAAAATGAGAAACACTACAAATATGTAAATATAAAAACTTCTTTTTTTGTCTAATATTTAATTATTTCTATGGGCATTATAATAATAGTATCCTTATGCACACACATGTTTTATTATTATGTCGTATACACTTCTTTTATAAATAATGTCATATACTTATATCCTATTATTTTTGTGCCTGAAACAAGACTCCGTTGTAGTACACTACTGTTATACTTAAGGACCTGAAAGTTCCAGAATAAAATTTTATTTTCTTTCTTTTATCTTTTTTATATCAATAACCATTTGTGTAACACGACTGTGAAAAATTTAACACTATAACTTCAAGTGGGATACGTAAAATCTTATCAGAAACTGGTCAAACCAACCATTTTTTTTTCTTATTTCCATTATGTATAATTCTTGATTTTTTTCCTTTTTATTACTGACTTGTTCCCTTTTCTGTAACCTCAATACATTTTAAGGAATTGCGGAGTTCTTAAATTTTTTTTTCAAACTGAAGAACATCTGGGACGGGGCTCGCTTCTTCTTGTTCTTAAAACAGTATTTTTTTTTTTTTATTTTTTTTTTAAATCCCCTTCTTAGAAGTACCTAAATTAGAAGTGGTATATTTATACAATATATATGTTTTGCAATTCTCCTTCTACTGCAATGTTAGATGTAGCATTTTAAGGAGTTTATGTATTAGTTTTTCTTTCGAAGTGGGGTATCATTGGGTTCTCTTCAGCGCTGGAGCACGCTATGTTTTTGTTTTTCTAAATGATTTAACTTATCTTAACTTAACATACAATTATTGCTTATCCTACTGTTTGTTGCCAGCGCACTGGTACTGTCACCGGTGTCAATGTGATAAATAATGAAGTTCTGGAATATTTTAAGGCGTCAAAGAATTTTATATGTCTTCGTTTGATGAATTATGGGATAGTTGGGATTTCAAAACAGTTCATGAAGCTTCCTGGTTTATATTTTCTAATTGTCGTTGTCCGAATCGAGTTTTGAAATTTCGTAAATTTGAAATAATCTTAAGGTTATATATTATTGTTAATATAAAAAAGATAATGATGTTTGCGCTAATAGAAAATTGCCATATAACTTAAAATAAAAGCTGTAGCACATACTTGATATTCTAAATGCTGATATATCTGGAATAAATAATTTTTAACGATTTGTTACGTTTTAAAAATTATTGTCTCTGAGTTTGATGTAAAGTTTAACTTTTCTTCAAATTAATCCTTTGAGCTATAATAATTATAAATCTTTCAAAATCTATTCTACATTTATGTTAAACTATTTGTAAAACATTTACTACTTATATTAAAAAACAAATGTCTATAAAATTCCATAAAAACCAACAAAGTTCATCTCTGTCTCAATCCTATTTAAAATTCTTATAAAAATTTCAAACATTATGACACAGAACCAAGCTGAAACTATCTTTAAATGAAAGCGGTTGAAGAGAGAGGTTTAAATAGCTAACCACTGCAGGAATAGGTTTTTCGAGGTGCCTTGATTTTAGTTTTAAGTAGGTAGGATACCCGCGCCCGGAGACCAGAATAATTATTTAAAGACTTGAGGAGGAGGGAGTGGGTGAGATTGTAGTGGCCGCCATTCGGGGAGGCGAGGCACACCTGAACCCTCCCCATCACTTCCACCCCTCCTCCCCACACACACACACCAACACAACAACACCTCTACACACTCACACGGCCCTCATCTCTTAGCGGCTTCCTTGGGGAAACATAGCCAGCCTATTGCATTAGGCCCTGTCTCCTTCACTCTCGGCTGAAGCTTTTATAGATTTTCCTAAACACAGCCTCGGCTCGTATATTGTAATCCATTTTTTATAGGGCCATCCTTGTTGCAGCGTTTTGCCTCCCTGCATAACTTTATCAACTTAGCTCAGGGATTAGCTTTTGTGAAGGAAGATTATGAGAGGACAGCTTAAATGATTTTGATATTGTACAATACATTCGTAATATAATGATCATTCTTAGGGAAATTAAACGTTCGTTCCCAATGTCATCTACGAATCAAGTAAAATTAAAAAATTTGGTGCGGGCAACACACGATTTTCACTTACCGCCGTTGTAAAAATCGATCAATGATTATCAAATACAGTTAAAGATAAATATGAGTGAAACTAATAAAGAATTAATTTAATTGAATTGCTATAGAAATGTGTGTTTTATTTAAAAAATCTATTATTATCTGAAATAATAATCTGTTAATTTTATCGGTTTTTCTTCACTTTTATTAATTGTACGAGTAAAAATTAAGATAAGATAAATATAGTTTTTCTAAAATCTTAAGCTTTCCAACGGTATATTACACATCTATATTACTGTTATTTGTATCTATATTTTTGCGGACTTGGTTATTGGACTCAGGGGACCCTAAAGCATGTATTTCCGTTGAAAACTGGAATTCGAAAATTTTCACGATCGCAATACTTTCCCTTACTATATATTTTATATATAGGTAAGTGAAAGTAAAAAGCTAAATAGTTTTAAGTGACTACAAATATTGAGCGTTGAAAACCTATACCATTTGGATATAGGAGTGGTCCAGTGGATAGGGCACTAGAGTGCTAATCTCCAAATCTCTTGTGGTAGGGCGATCCTGAACTAGGGAATAGCTGTGTAAAATGGTTACCCAAAATTGTGGGACAGAAACCAGGCATATTTGCGTTACCTCGACCTAATCACTTCCTTGCCCGATTGATTGCTTGGAAACTGGACGAATTCGGATATAGAATCGAAAATAATTTTATCTTTATGATCATTAAGAATAACAGTTATGTACAATTGAAATATATTATAAGTTTGGCCAACAGACAAAAGAAACATAATTAATTATTAGATACAATAGTAAAAGAAGAAAAAGTATAAAAATTACTCAAAAAATCTTTTGAGGATAAATGTGTTCAACAAAATGAGAAGAAAAAAATCGATGAACAACATTTAAATTTGGACAGTAAACAATTACTTTAATTCATTCAAAGATTGATATGTACTATTGAAATATAACAATTCCTCAGTGTCTGTTTGGGATGACAGACAGCTGGGATTTGAATGAGGATATGGGATTTGGGATTCAGCATGGCGGATGTGGGCTGGTAGAGAATTCCAGAGGGTAGTAGAGCTGACAATAAAGAACGATCAAAAGTTTCATGTTTATGAAAGTTTCACCCCACAATAGTTTTATTAAACGATATATATTCTGCTTAAGAGCCTGTTGATTTACAGGTATAAAAATATATTACATTTTGCTTTCACTTACCTGTATATAAAATATATCATAAGGTATCGCGACCGTGAAAAGTTTCGAGTTTTCAACAGAAATACACGTTTCAGAATCCCCCTAGTCCAAATAACCAAGTTCCGCAAAAAAGTGTGTGTTGGAGGGAGGGGACTCCCGTCGAGTCTAGCAAGAAAACGTTAAGTCGTACGAAATAATCAATAATTTCTAAATTTTAGTTCTAGTTACCTACATAAAAAAATTGTAGTTTAAGGAACTATAGCCATAGTGAAAATTGTCTGCGAATATATGCGTTTTAACACTAATACATTAACAGCTAAGTTCAAATATTCCACTAGTATTAAACGGTCTGAATGAATGACATTTTAGCTCAAAAAAAGAAAGTCGTTCGGAACTGAAATTTCATATTTAAAATAGATATTATCCTACAGATGTTACGGCAACTTTTTCATCGTCCAACCGAAACCAAATATAATTTTTTTATTTTAACCTTTAAAAAAAATATTATTATCTTTTCTGAAGGCAAATTTAATTTCGAAAATGAAGAAAAACATATTTGTAATCAACTCCAGAAACCATTATTTTCTATAGTAATAGCCTTTTGCTCTGTATATAAGCAAAGGAACGGGAATATATTTTAATACAATTTCATTATCTTTAGAATAAGTTTCAGAAGTTTCAATACAATTTGAAATCACATACAAAAAAAAAAATAAATAAATTAACATTGGGCTCATCCAGCCTCTTTTGCAACAACAGAAATTCGTTATGATTATCACCTATACTGCCTCTCACTGAACTAAGTTGGAGGGTTGAATATTTGTATTTAAATTTAGCTAAAATATGTTAGTGCTTTTTCACTGCCACCTATTTTTATTTTCACTTTCCAATATATTGAATATATAGTAAATGAATGTCTTATGATGTGAAAATGTTCGGATTCAAGATTTCACTGTGTATACAAATGAAATTTTACATTTTAGAAGCGTATGTATATAACTGAGATGTTACTACAGCATTTTTAGCACTGTATACCATGCATTTTGCACCTTTCTACGATTTTCTAATTGTTCATTATTCTTATTTTAATTCAACTCGCTATATTGATAAGTTTAATTGTGATTTAAATAGTCTGGTAGGAATTAAATGCCGATATTTAAAAATTTTCTTTATTTTATTTAATTTTGCGGATTCGAAAAAAAATCAACCATTTCATCTTGAGCATTGATAAAATCCGGATAAATATACAATATGGAAGAATTTGATATCCAAATGAAGGAGAAAGGAAACAAATTATTTTTGTATTTTTTAAAATAAGCATAGTAATGTAAACGTATAATAGGGGTACTCACTACGTTTGCGATAGCATGCTATTTGTGCTATTGTGCTAAACCCATCAATTTTCTACAGGAAATAACTGTAGAAACTCGACGGGTTTAGCAAAATAGCACAAATAGCATGCTATCGCAAACGTAGTGAGTACCCCTAATATTACATTGGAAGGCTAAAAATTTGAAAAAAAGAACGTTACCTTAAATAAAAAGTTGTGAAAGGTATGTAAACTGGCGAACACTGTATAAACTTAACGTATTGCTGTACATAACAATTTCTATTGTTAGATTATTTAATCTGAAACACATTTTTCCATCGAAGCTCAATTTAATTCTTTAACCTATTTTCAACTGAAACTTCATTTAAAAGTCCATATATTAATTTTAACAACTAAGGTAAGTGAAAACTGTGTATTGCACGCATCAGATTTTTCATTTTTTATTCCATTATTTTATATTTTATTGAAAACATGAGGTCTGTTTTTTCTTTTCTTCAAGTACGTTTAAATTATTTATAAAAGGAAGATAATGATTGTTCGCGATTACGCGAATTAAAAATAATAATATTTATTTGGATTCTAATTTAATTAGATTGGGCCTTGGATACGGAGGGAGCGGCGTGGTCTAGTGGATAGAGCACTAGTCTGCTGTGCTCCAGGTCCTGGGTTCAAATCCCGGTTGTGGCAGAATATTATTTATTCTGTTAAATCAGTCGGGGGGCGACTTTATAAGACTTTATAAGACCCAGCCTCTATAAAGTGGGTACCCAAATTAATTGGGGGAAAACCTGGCGGCTGAGCGTGATTAAGGCCTAATCACCTCATTGCACTGCCGTTGGCCTAGAAACAGTACGAATCTCTATATGTACTGAGCCCAAGACCCTTCATGGGTTGTAGTGGTACAGGTTTTTTTTTTTTTTTTTTTTTTTCTTGGATACGGCACAAATGTCTAATTCGACAGTCTTTTGTTTTTTGCTATAGCGTCAGTGTGAATTGAAATTCTGTCCCGATTGTAACTTTTTGTAGTCCGTGACGATATTTGTGGTGATATACGATTCCCGGTCACGAGGGAGGGACTCAATTTTAAGAATTTAGGTTCTCCTAAGTTTTACAAGATAACATCTAGGAGCAGCTGAAGGAGACTGCCAAGTCTGAGCGGGCCCGTTCGAGAAGACACGAAGAAGGCGATTAAGTAAGCTGCTGTCTATCTTAAATTTACCAGTAAAACGATTTGGAGATCCCTTATTCTGGGCATAATCTAAATTTAAAGTTTTTATTTTTATTTTTTATCATACAGTCCACAACCAGAAAATTTTAATTGGTAAAATTAGTACCAATGATCAATCTTTTTTTCAAATCAATGAAAATTTAACATCTGTTGCAAAATTGTCTAAAAGTGGTAATTTTCAATAAATAATTCATTTAGTATTTATTAAAACAATACGTTTCAGTAACTACTTAAAATATGGTTGGATGCTAAATTAGGATCATTAACTACTTACTGGATGACGCCTGTATTATGCGGGATTGTAAACGTTTATAATACCCCCTCCTAACTTCTCCGAATCCGCCATAATTTCTTCATTGTCACTTAATATCATGAAAGGCTTCTATTCTTTAAACATTATAATCATGGCTAGCCTTTCTTTTCTAATTATTGTAACGAATTTTAAAAAAATAGTTAAATATTCACTTTATTTTTTCTAATAATAAGAAATAAACATGCTCAAAGTTTGTGTTTACATTAAATTCACTATTCAATGCCGTTTCAATTTCGATACAGTTTTGTCTTCATAATGGCCATTCAGAGTATTTAAAATTTGAAAAACTGCTCAGCGGAATAAGCATGTAAAATCTGCCCCCATGCATATCAGCACCAAATTTATTCCATAGATTCACACTACGAGAAACCACCTTTCAAAAATGTTTAACCTTTAAACGCTATGGGAGCAAGGAATGATGTAATCGAAACAAAAAATATATGTTGCGAGGGACTTCAATTTTTTTTTTTTTTTTATTCACATATGCATTGACTAACTTCCACAATATAATTTATTCTTTTCAGGTTTAATTACATTTTTTTAGCATTTCGGAGCTTTGTCCCCATTTTGAAGACAAAAAACAATTTTTATAATTTAAATTAGTTAAAATACATCATACTTTTTTTTTAAAATAATCTTTTTATAAATTTTGTTTATTTTAAATTTTAACATTAGGTTTCAAATCCTCCAGAGGCATGTATCAGCCATTGCAGAATGGTTTCACAATTGGAGAATTAAATAAATAATCCCACCAAATCACCTTCACTCTACGACGTAAACCTATGACTTCCTGTCCCGCTGTTTCCTTTAATCATACCTCACTCATCACTGTAGAACAAATACGATACCTTGGACTTTACCTTAACAAACGCCTTACATGAAATCCTCATACAAGACTTAAACGACAAGAAACTGCTCGTAGATATACTATTAAAACACTTACTTGACAAACGATCAAAACTCCCTCTTCACTTCGAAAAAACTCATTTTCACAACCATTATCAGATATATTTGGCCTTATGGGATTGAGATATGGGGGTCCACAAGACCATCGAATTGCTCCCGCATCCAATCCTTGCAATCTAAAATCCTTCGACAAATCCTCGATGCTCCTTACTTTGTTGCCAACAAACTCATCCATAGAGACCTGAATATCCCACTAGTTGCAGAAATCGCCCAAGAAAGATACACCTCCTTTCATTCCAAATTACCCACCCATGGAAACCCGCTTGTCCGTATCCTCTCATCGTCATATATTCCCGATAATCTTCCGAGGCGTCTGAAAAGATGGTGGCCTCGAGACCTGCTGAACAAATAAACATTTAAGTGCTACCGCTGGGTAGATTCTTCTCAGGACTTTATCAAGCCAATTGTCTGTAAATAGCTCATTTACTTATTGTACTATGTACAGTTGTAAATTTCAATAAAATAATTTTTTTAAAAAGCATTAGGATAGAAGCACCGTTCTTTGGATTAATTACAATTGTTTGCATAACTTGATATCTTTGATGAATTTGATAGCGTTGTTGTGGAATTTCTTGTCATTGCCTAGTAGCTGTAGCAGCTCGAGCCCTTTGGTTCCATTCTTTCTTCTTTCTCGTTGATATTTGTTGCCCTCCACCATTATGTGTTTTGTAGTGACTTGTTCCTTATAGTGTTCACATATTGGTGGAGTTTTCCCTTCCAATAAATGCCTGTCTGTAAGCCTCGTGTGTCCTATCCTCGGTCTTGTGAACACTAATTGCTCTCTTCTTTGGCCTGAGATGAGCTTCCAGGGCATCGTGTGGGTTCTTATTGGCTTGAGCAAGTTGTCTTGTTGTACCTCCTGCCAATTCCGGTTCCAAGCTTCCTTAGTTTATTTTTGATTTAAATTTGGGCAAGGGAATGGAAATTCAGAAAAATGGAAAGAAGGTGTAGGCTTCTTTAGCAGCGTTACCCGCTAGATCATTCCACTCTATGCCTGCGTGCTCTGAGATCCACATGAATTTAACAGTTTTGTTCCTTGTTATGGATTCAATAAGAGTAAAAATGTTTGACAAGATGTAATTGTTATTGCGAACCTAACACCAAGTTTATTGCAAACAACTCTGTTGAATACATTGTAAAAATATTTGCTAACGAGTAACGAGTGATTACTACAGAACAACCTACACCATTATTTTTTGATCCATTTTAATTTAAATTGTCCTTATTAGCTAAAATCACATTTATGCATGCTTTACCTGTTATGTTTATTTTGAAGAAAAAATGGAACTTCTAAAATAAGTGAAAAGAATTTTTTTTTTTTAAAAATACAAAATTATCCTTCGAGGAAACCTTAACTTTTCCTTTAAATGCGTAACAGATAAGGTTGGAAAAATCCACTAGTATGGAGATAAGATAAAGGAGCAATGGTGGAAAAAATGTTTTATGAATTGTAGGAAGGGATAAATTTTCGTTTTATGATGATCTAAAAAGAAATATAGTGTAAACTTATATTTGGTTTATGTTGATTCCTTAATTTATGTGAATCAAGATGTTTATTTGTGTACAATAATCATTACTTGGTTAATAGCCTTAGTATGTCTAGGATAAATGAAATGTAAGAGTGTGAAGTTCAACTTGCCTAACTAAATATAAAAAGCTCAAGAGAATCTAAAACCTATGCATGAGAACAATTAACCATTATTTTCGTTACGTCAGAATATCCAAAACGATTACAGAAATTAAACTTCAATATAAGATATCGTTTTAAACCAAACCGAGACCTATTTCAGAAAAACTACAGGATCTCTGAAACCACTAATAGAAAAAAAATTGGCTATTACAAAAAATGTTCCTTTAAGCGTTACATATAGAGGTTAATAATACGTATTAAATCTTCTTAACATGTCATTAATAAATTACAACTTATAAAAGTTGTACGCACATATGTAATTTTACTCATTTTATTTCCTATCTTATTATTACAATGTTTGTTTTTTCAGTAGGGTTTTGTAAGTTTTTCCTACTATTACAACTAAATTCAATATTTATTATATTATTGTTACCAATACATTGAACTACATGTTCAATTGGTGTTTGGAACAAAAATACTAAACTATTGATTTTAAATTCGACCGAAATCTTTTAAAAATAATATTTACAAACGATTGTAAATTGTCAATATGTAAATTAAACTTTTCTTTTCTTATTGGGTTGAAACAACCTTAATCTTAAATTGCAAGGTAAAGTAGGTGTTTATAATTTGTATTCTTAATCTGAGATTGTCTTAGGATTAATTAATTCCAACTTAGCTACCAGCTTTACGTGTTAAATAAAGATACGATGTAATATAGAAAAATAAAATAATATTTGAAGTTAAAGTAAGTCTGTAGAACTGATATGAAGAGTTTACTGGAATATAATACTTTCCTGAAGCGTTATGTTTTACAGTTATTAAAATTATTTGATTCCATCGTTCAGAAAAATCAATATTATGTAATGATAATGAATTTAATTATATTTGAAGCAATAATTTTCTATGATATGTATTATAAATAAACTTATATAATTTATTACCTGGTGTGCTGGTATCCGGTGTGTATGGGGGACTCCTAGGAGCTCCTGCGCTCCAACTTCTAAACCCATCTCCACTACCTATAAATAAAAAAAGCTATGTAATAATGTTGTTATATTTAATTATTGTTTGACAGGAAAATAGGGTCTGCAGAGGAAAATCATAATTCAGACATCTCGCAACCATAATTATAGTCATGCCTTAGGTAGGACTGTGCATATACAGTTGTAATTCAATACCACATTTCAAGTGTTATAAATAACGTATATTTTACCTTTTTAGTTTTTTTATATATTGTTTTATTGAAGCCAAGAGTATGCAAGCTGTTTATACGACTACGTATTTCATAAAAACTCGACCATAATATTATTATCACTGTTAAGGGACGTAATGTACTTTCAGACCTAATTACACTGTCAAGGTACGTTGTTACTGAAATTTAAAACTGTGAATCCGAACCCCTTCCGTATCGAACTCCTTGAAGAAAACAATTTCTTCTCAAATCTGTAATTTCATCACCCTTCCAACTTCAAAATTCTGTTTTAACTCAATTACTTCCTTTCCATTATATTTTCTAAAAATTTGACTGATCCTATGAGGATAATCGTCATAAAGTAAATCATCAACTATTTAATGAGCTCTCTTTTGAGTGGTAAAAGACATTTGCATGTTCAATATTCAACGGTATAGAGGTATTCCAATAAAAAGTTTGCGGAAAACGAGATGTCACTTTTCTTTCATAATTATGGTTACTAATACGGAAACGGCTTATCCTATGAGGATAATCGTTATAAAAATTATTATAGAAAATTGAATCATTTTTAATTTGAGCTGTAAAACACGTCTGTTTGACAACTAGTTATATAAATACGGTTCTTACAAAAAACCCGGAAACCGAGAAAATATTTATTTTTGTAATTAATTTGGTTGATATCATGGAAACGGCTATTCATAACAATATAATGGTTATAAACTACTTTACGAGCCATAAAATTAGCTTTAAAATAAGAAGTAATAAAAATTCATAGGTCTTATACTTAGCGATATACATGTCAGTGCAATGATTACACGGGCCAGAACTTCTGACACTAAAAACGCGCCTGGCGCGGATTCCTGTCTACTTGTGAATGGCAGACTACCGTCGTTTGATTCGTATTATGGCCTAGTATTATGAGGTCAAAGGGAAAATCGTGGTCAAATGAATGAGAATTTCGTCTTTAAGGTCCCTTTTTGAATGGCCGCCACTTTTTAATCCACCCGTTTTAAGTTGGCAGACGTGTATTTTTTGCTTTGCATACTAAACATTTTTGTAAAAAGGTTGCATTTTTCGTTACTGACTCACGGAGTATTCGGGTATGCCTCGCTAGGTCAGGCATAACTTCAATTCCGTTACACTATAGCGTAATTTCAATTAATTAGTGATACGCAACGACATTATAAATGTTATTTATGGCAGTGAGGCAGAAAGCAGATTTAGAAGCGACGGATAAGAGGAAGTAGTGACCAATCTCCTGAAGCTGGCCTGGGGAATAATAAATGAACTGGTGGCAATCCGTTTAGTTCGACTGAGCCGGATCAGTTGCCTCAATAAATAATAGAGCCACTGAAAACATGAATTATACCTCCTCTGTCAGGTTCACGGATGACAAGCCACCCGTCGGAAACTGCATTACCAACACTAATAACTGAGGGGAGCCAAATCTAATATTTCAGGGGACCCGGCACCGGCTACTCTAGATAACTTCCGAATTCTATGATATGCCAATATACTATTGGGTTCAATATATAAATTTCATTCATGCCTTAACAAAGAGTTGATGGTCGTAATCTTACCGTATTAGTCGGCAATAGTTCCTCGAAAACGGTACGCTTATGTTGTGAGGTACCGCAAGATGCAGTTCTTTCACACATCTGATTCAATATCTACACCGCGGAAACAATTGGTAGGAACTATGCAAATACATCTGTCCTGGCGTACGGCGATGATGTGGCGATATATAGTATTAGCACGAACCCTTCAAAAGCGGCCAAGGAAGTAGAGAAAACTTGTGAGATTATAAAGAACCAACTGAATACCTTAAACATCCAAATAAACCCATCTAAAACTGGCTGTCTCATATTTTATTTACAAAAAAAAACTGCCGAATAAATTTAGGAAGAAAATTCACAGTTCAATATATCTAGAAACATCGTCTACTTGGAAATGAAACTTGATAGACTTTTAAAATCTCTTTTCGAAATTATCAAAAGTAAGACAAAAATCCTATAATTTAGCGACCTCTTAAAAACTCCTAATCTAAGTTTCAGATTTAAACTTCTAATTTACGAAAGTGTGTTCAGACCTTCTCTATTGTACGGAGCACCGTTTCTATCCCATTCTTCAGAAAACTCAAAAAAGAAACCACAACAATCCCAAAATGTCGTATTAAAAAAAACTGCAAGAATTACCTTTGAAAAAAAAAAAAGCAGAAAGCATTCATTTATTGTTTAATATTCCTGAAGTGACTGAATTCCTTGAGAAAACCAGACAAAAATTTTATAATTCCTTAGAATTGTATTCAAACACACTTTTTAATAGGCTTAAGGTTCCAACAGCTCCTCAGAGGTGGCAACATAGTGTCTAGGGTAGAGTTTTAAGATTAGCTTAAGACTAGAAATGTCAAGATTAAAGTGATCCCCACCACCAAGAGGAATAGCAAATCGGTAATAGCACTTTAATAACATAATCTAACAATTATTTAATATGTACATATAACATTATGTAATATGTAACAGTAAAAATTAATGTCTGTAAATCAATAACTATTAACTGAAACATCCTTAACTTTTATCTAGATACAGTAAAAGGAAATGTTCAGAATCTATTATAGAAAAAATTGTAACTAATTTATCGTTATGAAAAAAAAAAAGGAGTAACATTAAATATATTTAAGAAAATAGACACTTAATTGCAAGTAAACGTGCATTTACTTAATATTTTTTCTAAACTAGTCTAGTACAAAACCACAAAAGAAGTTGGTAACATTTGCTGGTATCGGAATGGAACCTTTGAGTTCGCTAAGCCTACTATTATTATTATATTACGATCGGATACTGGTACAATAATATATTGGACATTTTATACAATATTTTACTTGTTTTTAGAAAGATTTTGGAGTAATCATTTCGATAGGTGAGAGCATTTCTTTGCTGTAAATTCGTCATTGCCTTTTTTCATTGTAGGTTTTCAATGCTGTTCTTTAGATGTAAAATACCCTTAGGCCGAGAAAAAATTGAACGTATCTTCATTTTCTTATAGAAAAATTAACCCAGAACAGCACTTAGGTCACGTAAACATTAACATTCTCATTAATTATAAAAATTGTAATTATAAAATGGTTGCTAACTAGTAATTAGAGCACGAGAGACTTAAGAGGAGAAATCAGAGAAGAGTTACAGGATGAGGATGAAAGGACAAGAGACGTAAGTAGCACCTCCAACCTGCCGGGAGGCGGCCCTTTGGAGCCTATTGCCGCAAGGACACTAATAGCCCTAAGCAGATATCGTGACAGTCGGCACATTACCATCTCCTAGGCTTCCTTATTAGTAAATCCTTATTTCTCTTTAAGCAGGATGCTCCAAACTGGTCAACTAACCTAATCACTATCTCGTCCACTCTACTACTTCTTGTCGAGTAAGTCTTTTTGAGGACAGGAACTGAGGAACGAATCTGACATTTAATTTGTTCATCTTTCTCTTAATGAAGACCATTCCTATCTTACGAAAGTTTTAATTAATTGAAATGTTGAGAAATTTAACTTATCTTGAACTAATATAAACAACTGTGATACATTTTTCACTCAATAATCTATGTTTCTATTCTTAAGGTTTCGGCTAAAGGCCATTTTCAAGGAATCTAATAACTTAAATAAATTATTTTTTTAAATTGTTATTTAATAAATTTCGTAAATTTTATTTAAGATATTTTAAGGAAAGATAATAATAATAATAATTTTTTTAATTTTAATTGTTAAAAAAATTGAAAGGAATGAATTACCTTAATCTATTATTGCAAAAAAGCTGTAATATGAATATGAAGGATTAATGATATGTAAAAATATTGTATAAATTGATTATATTTTAATTTATAAAACTGATGTTATGACTATGGCCAAATAAAAAATGAAATAAAATGAACTGTTAAGCGAAAAATGTGGATCACAATTATTTAAAAAAAAAAGCTGTAATTAAAATAATTCAATAAAAACAGAATAATAACATGAAATTATTATAGGTTTATAATCTATATTTTCTTTTACTCATAATGTGTAAATTTGAAAACGGCCTAGGCCAAGAAAAATATGGATTAAAATTTTTAATAAACCTATAAGGAAACTAATTCACTCAAAAAAATATATGTATATAATAAAATGTATGTATCTTATATCCAAATCTGTTCTGACCCTTGAGGTGTTAAAACTTCATTTTGTGCGCTACTATAGAAGCTTGAGTGTTTTTCTTGAGAAGTCCGAAAAGTTACAGTTTGAGGTGTAGGTTCTTTATTTATGTTGCTTTTTATTACATTTTATTATTCAATAATAATAATAATTGTAATAAATCTCTCTAAAAATAAAGCTTACTTCTATAATAGCATTCTGTCTAGAAGTATATTTTGAAATTCTTCCGTTTACGGGGTTTAAAATAACGTCTATGAAATAAGCGAGAATGGTTGAATCAAAATACATTAATATACTTTTCTAGATAATCTAAATTTGATAATCAACTGATCATAAAAATTATAATTAGGAAATTCGAATAAAGGAGGACTTCTGGAAATTGTCGACTTCTGGACTTATAATACACTGTAGATGTTTAAAATAATGTTGTAGAGTGAAAGATTTTAGGAAAAAAATATTATTGAGGAATAAATCTTTGAAGTGGATGGAGAGTGACGAAAAATGTTGGAATTGGTAGTTGAAGTATCATTTTTATTGTTATATTCTTTGGAAACGAAAATTAAAACAATTAACTTTTATCCCAATATATTATAAATTAAAATTGTGTGATGTATACTTCATGTTTTCTATCTATCATT
The DNA here is from genome assembly GCA_023052935.1 of Piezodorus guildinii. Classification (NCBI taxonomy): domain Eukaryota; kingdom Metazoa; phylum Arthropoda; class Insecta; order Hemiptera; family Pentatomidae; genus Piezodorus; species Piezodorus guildinii. The sequence goes on along the minus strand of CM041293.1, from coordinate 80,408,294 downwards.
ATTTTCAAACTATACTTTAACTGTCCTTTAAATTTCTTCCTCGGTATAGAAGTTATGTCAATATGTAAATTTTGAATATTTTGATGAGTCGGAGATCTGTTGAGCCATTTTCTTCTTAACCAAAAACTTCCGTTCCGATGTATGTTTTGATTCAAAATAAAACAAATTAATTTTTTTATATCCAGAGGAATTTTGAATAGTGCTTTTAGTTTCATTCCTATATTACTGAACTCCAGTTCTGTTGATCTAGATTTATGTGTTCAAGTATGGTGGTGTAGATTATTCGTTTAAATCGTCTCTTTGGTGATGTGATAGTTATTTGTATAATTGCATTAGTTACTGTCCATTATAGTTATTCTGTTTCATTTTTTTGGCAAACTGAAGTCCGAGATACCGTCCATAGTTTTTCAAAGATATTGTCACCCAACATTTTATTTGAATTAACTTTTATAAATTTTATACTTTTTTCTAATTTGTTAAAAATAATCTTGAATGTAAGTTGTTTATTTATGGGTGGTGAAAATTTAATTTATGGACAGCTCCGATGCATAAACGCTTTTAATATATTAAAGTTCATAATTACCGGTCCTTTCCTCACTCATTAATTTGTTAATGGATGAAATTTTCAAGGTGATTATAAGCATGCAATGTTTATATACATAATTATAATTACTTAAAAATAAAATATATCAGAAAATTTATAGCAAAGTCAATTTGAAATTAAGCGAGCAGACGTCAATGGCGCGCATAAGGAAAATATTGATAGTTTGCTATCAGAAGAAGGTGATCAAGAAGTCATCATAAGCCCATGATTTCCGGAACTATTGATGAAGCTTTAAACGAGAGCCATCATGGTTTCATGGATTGTATACATTCGTGATGTTTGTTCAAGTTGGCTGTGGTGGCTTCAAATGATCATGAGAACACAGTTCCATGGCTCTTCAATTATTTCCTCAGATGAGGGGTCAGCACGCGAAATTTCAATAGAGATATTGAGAAACACGCATCCATGTCAGCCCTCTTTTTGTAAGTCTTCACCTGATTCTTTTCGGAAGAGTAAGTGTATTTACAAAATAAGGCTGACTTCGTGGTTGACAAATTCCAAGGATTAGAATTTTTTTATTTGATTATTGAACTCAAGTATTTTCATGGTATATACCTTATTTATCTTTTTTTATGTATATAATATATTAACATTTATTATAATGTTAAAATAAGCGATATATTTATATTCATAAAATGATGTAGCGGTTCTTGGTTTTGAATTTCTTCAAAATCACCTGAAGGATTTTCACTATCATTTAAAACATTCTTTCTTAAAGAAGGCTTTTATGTAAAATACATCACAATTAATTTTTTTTTTTTTAAAGAGAAAATTATCTGAAATCAAGTCTTTTAAAACATTATTCCTGAAATTTAAGTAGTAATATAGACGTATAATATACCGTTGGAGAGCGCAAGATTTTAGAAAAGTCAATATGTAATCAAGTAAGTCGTACAAGTTAATACAAAGTTGTTACAAGTCCAAAAAATTATGAACATCACTGTTTCTCTACTGAATTGATGATTCCAAAGTGATAAAATCTAAAACAAGCCGGTTAGACAGAGCTTTCTTAAATTTAAATAACACTACAACCTCACACAAGACGGAAACAAGAAACTGCTCAAAGATACCGATTACTACAACACCTACTAGACGTTAAAAACTTCTATTATATTAAAAAAGACTCATTTACATCACAATCATCGACCTATTTGGGCATATGCAATCGAGCTTTGGGACTCTACTAAACCATATAATTCCTCCCGCATCCAATCCTTACAATCCCAACTCCTTCGCAAAATCCTGAATTCCCATAATTTTGTCACAAATCAACTTCTCATAATTACTTAAACATCCTATTTGTTGCAGACATAGCCCGTGATAGGTACACCTCTTTTCATTCTAAACTCCCTGTCTACACAAACCCACTTGTCCGTAATTTATCTTCCTTAGATATCCCAGATAACCCTCCGAGGTAATTGAAATAGAAGGTGGTCCCCAGACTTACTACCTTAAAATAGTGAAGTGCTACCACTGGATAGTTCTTTCTCAAGACATTTTCATGACTTTTCTTCATACGGCATATTTATCATTGTTTTTTTTAATACAGTTGTAAATTACTATAAAAAAAAAAAAAAAACACTACATTCACATTGCACCCGTGCGAAAGCAGGAACGGAATTTGTTTCTATATAGAATCATTTTTACTTTACTTTATAACACAAATATTAATGGAGAGAGAAATTCCGAATTCGAGTGGCTGCAACTAACTATAATACTTATTACACTTCTATGGGTCATGTAATCATGTTCAATGTACTCATGATAAATTAGAGATTAATTCATTCCAAACTTTGTTGATGAATTCGTTAGAATGAAAGTTCGATTTCCTTTTGGTTATCAAAATTTAGTTAAATCTTAAATTGTTGTCAAATGCGAAGTTTTGATAAGTTCAAAGTTTAACTGTTTATGAATATATTTGGTACAGTAGAGCAAATTTATTTAAAGGATTATTATAATATTTATGTCTTTATTCTAAAATATATCATGTTTTACTTTCACTTACCTATATATGAAATATGTATCTAGTAAGGTAAAGTATTGCGATCGTGAAATTTTTTTAATTCCAGTTTTCGACGGAAATACACGTTCTAGGGTCCCTTGAATCCAAATGACTAAGTCCCGAAAAAAGGTGTGTGTGTGGTAAGTAAGAAAAAAAACGAAAAGTCATCCGAAACTGAAATTTCATATTTAAGACAACTATACGCCCGAGATGTTACAGCAATTTTTTCAATCAGTTTACCATAACAGTTACATACTATGCATTTTCCGCCTTTCTTCGGTTTTCTCAAAAACGGCTTTAACGATATTGATTTAACCCGCTATATTGATGTAAAATTAAATGGGCTTCAATATCATGTAGGTTGCATCCTGATTGAAATAGTCCGATAATTTAAATTTTCTTCCTCTAAACTACCTATAATTTTGTACATTAAAAAATATTAACCATGTCATCTTAATAACATTGATGAAGAACGGCTAAATATAAAAAGTTGGACGAATTTGATGACTAACTGAAGGATAAAACTAACTTTTTATGTAACTTTGGTTTTTTTTATAATAACAGTAATATAGAGGTATAATATACCGTTGGAAAGAGAAAGATTTTAGAAAAGATATTGTCTGATACACAAAGTTGTTAAAAACAATATAAAGTGACGAATAGGAAATAAACTTATTATTCATTAAAAATTTAATATAGTTATGATTTAATCTAAATCATACATTTCCAACTAATATGAATACACGTTTTGTTAAAATAAACTTAAAATATTCAATCTAATATATTCTAAATATCAAGAAATACAAAACGCTCCTCTTTGGGTGTGATGTTATTAGTTCTTTTAAAAAACAGCCTTATTCCCAAAGAATTTTTCAAATCAATATTTATAAAATTAAAATATTCATAATAATTCTTTATCTCAATATATTGATACAGATCATAGTGTTTGAAAAATTACTAGTTAACGACTAACCATTCTAAACGTCCAATGTTCAACGTTTTAATAGTGATAGAACATAAGTAGTACACTATACACTGGTAGTACCATCACCCCATAAATAAAATGCTCCTGGGATCTCAAACATAACTAGACATCTGAAGACAATTAATGTTAAAAATCTATTTTAATTCAACACAATTACAGTTGATGAAGTTCGTTAATGAACTTCCCTATCATATCGGAGGGCCCACATTGAAATGTTCGACAAAAGGCAAGAAATCAATGTCTGAAGATTACATTATTTTGATATATCTTTCACCATCCTTTACGTTTAAAATTTTGAAAAAAAAAAAAACATTTGAAACCATCAAATGTAGAAAAAAATAGACTTGTTATGAAATAAAACTTAGTTAATTGCTACGTTTATTAAAAAAAATAGGGTCTGGTATATACATAACTTATATATATATTTAATAATATAACTATTAATAATAATATAAATTATAATAATATAAATACAAAATTATAATAATATAAATAAAAATAAATTATAATAAAATAAATTATAATAATATAACTTTTGTCTATATTAAGAGTTATACAGGTCTGTTAAAACTTTGAAAGCCACAGAATATCCTTTACATCCCCGGGCTAAGAAATGTTTTAATCTCCATCTGATATATTGGGTTTGATCGCAATATATAGGAAATTGTAGATAGCGACAACAAATATTGGATATAAATGCAACGTATTCGAGCACAAAATAATTTTTGTCTTTAGGAAAACTTCAAGAAATTTCAAGCTTTGTAGCTTTTTAAAAAAAAAAAAAAAAAACTTTATATTACTATTTATATAATTTAGCTTTATCTTCTGATTCGCTAATTCTTTAATTATTATGTGAAATTTCGTTTCATTTTTTTTTTTTTTTATTCAAAAAGGAACCTTTGATTATATCTACGAAGTGCCTACATTTCACTATAACATCCAAATGTAAAAAGCATTATTATTTTTACCTTATTTTTTTTTTTTTTTTAAGGATTGGATTTCCTATCTAGTAATCATGTGAATTGTTAAGATCAAGGCTTCTAAATTTTAAATTAGTTGTAGTAAAAATTGATAGGTAAGGGATCACTTCTTAGTGTTTTTATTTTAGTTCATTCAGAACACAATGCAATGCTAAGAGTTTTTATTTGTTTGTTGTTTTTTTGTTTTTATTAATTGTTATTTTCTTGTATATATTTGAATTTATTTATTTCCGATTTTATGTAATTTGACTTTATCATTATTCTGTATATATTGTATGAATGTGTACTACATCACTATTTCTACTTTTCATTATGTAACAAATTGTAATATTAAAAAAAAAAAAAAAGAATTTTGATATGTGATTTTATAATGACAGAACTTTAAGTTTACAAAATCCAAGTGATATAAGTAACTAAATAACTAAAATTAAATACAAAATTTGTTATGTTGATAGTAGTTAAGGTAAATATTCCATAGCATTTTAATGGATTTTTCATATAACTTTAAAATTTAATATTGTTTTCTGAAGAAGACAGTTATTTATGAATAACTTAAATGAAAATACCTCCTAAATTCCTCAAATGCTATAAAAAACAGTATATTTTAAATAAATTAATCTTCGTAAATCAATAATACCATATTTTAATGAAATAACTTTTAGGGGAAAGCTTTTAAGAATGAATATTTTGGATAAAGCTGCAATTTCTCTTAATATATATGTTCTTAACCAATATATCTTACAACAATATATATGGATATATTTAATAAGGATCACATGATTTGGGTGGCGGTAAAAAAAAAAAAGTAAAAAACTATTTATTGCCCAACGTTTCTACGCATGTTGTGGGTCTTCATGAGAAAGGGCTGGAAGCAGCTCCTAATGTTATTTAAAGCTATATTTCAATCATAAAATTATTATAAATAACTCATATTTGTTTTAAATAAATTAATCATTGTTGTTTCCTGTTCATCCAGAAGATTTAGCTTAAATATTTCAATAACTTTTTACAAAAAAACGAGTAATCTTTGATTTGATAAGACAAATTAGTTTTCTTAAAGGAAAAAGCTTTGACATAATAAAATAATGCTTTTTTTTTTTTTTTTTTCTTGTTTATTAATATGGTAAAAGTAATACAAAGAGATTTTTTATTATATTATTTTATTTTGGGGTGTTGGTTATTATAGCACAATCTCTGGGCAAAGTAATAAAGCGGGTCTCCTACCGTAATTATTTCATTTATTTTGTTTTCAAAAAACAATATTAATTAATTGATTACGGTAAAATGGAAACTAAACAGTATTTTTAAAAATTACTTCATAATGATCTAATAATAATAACTATTTAAATAAGTTGTATATAATAAGAGCACTAACTATTTTTATTCACAACCAATGTAATCCCATGTGTTTATTTTGTACTTCAAAAGGCTTCTTGTAAATGTTAAACTATGATTTTCTTTTCTTTCTTTTTTCTTTATAATTATTACTTTTATAATACGCAATCATGAAATTACTTTAAATCATATGTTGTTTATTTTTGACAGCAAAATATGCTCAGAAAATAAAATATCTGATCCAGAGCGTCGACGACAATCGTTATAGTACCGTAAGACCTTAAATGATTTTTTCTTTATTTGATATAGAGAAATATTCGAGTAAGGTGTCCATGCTAACCAATACCTAGAGTTTTATTTATCTTTAAACTATTAACAACTTTCATATTTCTTGATCATACTTTATATTTATCAGGGCTTTCTTTAACTTAGAGCTACCCCATGCAGAAATGATGGTACTCCATCAAGGGAATTTGCTTAATTTTTGAATCGTTTCCAAAAAGAACATAGATAGTTGTATTTAATATATTTTTAATTCATTCGCTAAAAGTAACTACAAAGAATATCTTTAGCGTTTGTGTGTCCGTGTGTGTCTATGTTGTCTACCGCGAAAACGATCAGTAGTAAACAACTGAATGTTCACATTTTAAGAGCGTCTTTGCCTGAGACATTACAGCAACTTTTCCATCAAAATCGGCCCAGCAGAAGAGCCACTTTATACTATGCATTTTGCAACTTTTTACAATTTTCTCAACAATCGCTATGACGATTTTGATTTAACTCGCTATATCGATGTAAAATTTAAGGGGCTTTAATATCATGTAGGTTTCATTCTCATGGAAATAGTCTGACAATGCTTAAATGCCGATAGTTTAAATTTTCTTCCTCTAAAGTAACTTCAATTTCGTATATTCTATAAAATAACTTAATAATATTTTTATCATTGAAGACAAAACAGGTAAATACATAAGTTAAGCGTTTTCGACAAATTTTTGAGTTTTTCATCATAAAAACCGTAATATAGATGTACAATATACCGTTGGAAAGCTAAAGAATTATAGGAAAAAAAAAAAATGTTATACACATAGTCGTAAAATGTAAAGATGAAAAGTGGATAAGATATACTAATTGTTGTATATAACAATTTTATATTGCTGAATTATTCAATCTATAACAAATGTTTCCAACGAAACTAAATATCACTCTTTTGAGCATTTTTGAACTGTGTTTTACTTTCCCTTACCTATATATGGAATATATAGTAAAGGAAAGTATATATAGTAAGGGTAAATATAATATATAGCGATAGTGAACATTTTTGAATTCCAGTTTTAAACGGAAATACACGTTTTAGGATCCCATGAGTCCAAATGACCAAGTCCCACAAAATGGTCTGTGTGTCCGTGCATGTGTGTGTGTGCAACTGAAATTTCATATTAAAAAAAAAAATTACGCCCGAGATGTTACAGCAACTTTTTCACCAAAATCAGCTAACCAGAAGAGCCACATTATACCATGCACTTTCGACCTTTATAAGATTTTCTCTAACAACGGCCTCTTTATCAAATTTTGTATATCATATAGATCTTGATTAAATATTTAACTGGGCTTAATTATTCAAAGGTTTCTTTTGGATTAAATATTGTAACAGGCTTATATGCCGATTTTCAAAATTCTTCCTCTACGTACTTTAATTTGTTTGTTATTTATAAAATTTACGTTATATATATTAGCATTGCAAAAAAAAACAGATAATATATAAGTTGACGAATTCGATATCCACTTAAAGGAGAAAAGTACAAAAATATTTTTTTAGTGCAATTTTTGTTTTAACCTTAAGAACAGTAATATACATTTTTAATATACCGTTGGAATGCTAAAGATTTTAGAAAAAAATATAATCTTATACATACTGTAGTAAAAGTTAACGGAGAGTGGTGAAAAGCCGATAAAACAAACTGATTGTGGATAACAATGTAGTAGATTATTTAATAAAACACACGTTTTTATTAAAATCCAATTTAAATAATTCTTTTACAACTTATTTTCGTTCGTAAATTTGTTGAAAACTTCTTAAATTGATATAAATAACGGAGGTAAGTGAAAGTCGTGTGTTGCCGGCACCAGATTTTTTCTATAATTTATAATTGCCTCGTTAACAATAATAATATGGGCCATTAAGGTTAATTAATTTGCTATTTTGAAATTGATTTTTGACCTATATTTTATTTTCTTAAATTTGCTGAATTTTTACCTTCCATTTGCGTCCAGGATACGATTTTCTTTTCTTTTTTTTCTTCTTTATTATTGTTTGGTAACATAAAAACGGTGTCAGAGAGCAATTAATAGACAATGGTAAAGCTCATAGTGCTTACTCTGGATAAAAAAAACATGTTGCTCCGAATAAAGACTATTAGCTGAGAGGATGATGAAATATCATTAATATTGAAAGGCAATCGTAATTTTATATTTATAGAAACGGTCTGTTGATTATTCAGTCGGTCCTCTCCTACCGAAAAATTGACACATTCATATTAGTTTTTTTTTAGCTTTAGCTGTGAAGGCTCTTTATTAATTCACTGTTTTATTATTTATCATAATTATTCCTTGTGATTGAAATATGCATTTATACATTTTATGCCATTCTTTTCATCACATACACATTCTACAGTTTCTTCAGATCCATAAAATGATGTTTTTTATGTGAAAATTAACTGTTAAATATAAATCTACAATTTAATAACAATTGAATAAAAACGATTTGTTAAAAATTAATTGTAATATATTTTTTATCCATATAAAAATTGTATTAAGATAAATTTTTATTTTTGTTTTACAATTTTATTTTTCAACTACAACAGCTATCTTAAGATTTTTTATATTATCTATATTTCAAAGGGATATACTCATAATACCTCAGCTTCGATTAATGTTTATTATAAAATGTAAGTTCTGTAAATTACACTTTATATCTAAAAAATAGATTCTTAAAAATAAAATAAATGTTTTGGAACGACAGTTGGTAAATTGGTCAGGAACAGTTACATCTTACACTACTTGGGTAAATGTGTGTCAATAAATAAATCTTGGATCTAAATACTTTAATCAATAATTGAATTTTAATTACAAACAAGATATAGAAAGCAACTTTCTTTTAAATTAATGCAAAAACAAAAAAATAAAACTATCAAATATGACTCTGGCTGAATGCGTGAATGAATATATGGTAATGAAATATATATTCTTCGACGGTTCATCCCCTACGAATTCCATAAGAAAGGAAAATTTAATATGAAAGTTAAAATGCAAATAGATTAAAAATAATAACTAAATATATTACTACATCTAACTTTTTTACGAATAAACAATAAATGTAAATAAAATTTCTTCCCATTATTGTTTTCTATGTATTTATGCATTCTTTGTTTACAAATAATATTTTGTTGTACAGACTGCATAGAACAGATGTGTACAGTTTACAATTTATTTTATTATCAGACCGAAGCCCAATTACAAATGATAAAACAAAAATAAGTACATTACATACGAATGTAAAATATTGAAAATATGTACTGCTATATTTATTTATACTTATTAAATAATAATAATATAATTTAAAAAAACAAACAAGTGATGTACTGAATAAAGTATTATTGATACCTACAATCTAAAAATGCTAAGGCATATTAAACAGTGTGAACTTCATATAGTATCATGTTAAAACATATGATATAGAAAGCCAGTAAGCATGGAACAAAATAATGAAATATATTATAAGAAGTAATCATTAAAAATCTAGGCAAAGATTTTTTATTTTATTTTTAATTTAAGTAAAACCTTTATGCATTAGCCTTGTAAAATTTTAAAACGTGCAATATTCACTTGAAATATTATTTATAATATTATCCAAGAATGTTTTCAACATAATTTTTACACACCGGTGTTGAGGAGAAGTAAGCACTTCCAAATACATTACTTGATTAGCTACCATAGTTTATATCATAGTAATATATACATATCACTCTTTCAATGTTTTATTTTTATATTTATAACTCAAATAATGTCTGACAAGGCATAAGTTTCTTTATAAATCTATTAGAAAAAACTAAAAATTTGTTTTTGTTTATGAATCAACTGATTAGGAATGTGTTTATTATACTTCTACACTAAAATTGGATGTAATCAAAAATAAATAAATAAATCAAAATTAAACTCTCATAATTCAGTTTTATGATTCTATAAATATATATTATATTTCAAAAGACTTTTAAAACGCTTAAAATTAAAGCCCAATGTATATTTGTAAATAATTACAATATATATTTTGAATACTTAGACACCTAGTTTTTCCCTAATGTTGCATATGTATAACATATTGGTTGCAATTTGTAACAATATTTTAATTTTTAATGTTTTTTTCTGGTTATTTGATATAAATCTGTGTTGGATAACAAGCAGATAACTAGAAATTATTAGTGTAATGATAACTCCTCTAGGTCTAAGATGAATATTCTCAATTTTTAATTCTCCCACACAACTCACTTGTATGGTAGGGAACACAAAAAATAATATAAGAATATATAAGAGGTAAAATTTTAAATTGTTTTGTTTTACAACATTTTTATTGTTTTTTTCTATCTATCACATTCTCGAAATAGCTTTGAACTTTTTATGGTATGAGGTTTTTTTTTGTTGGTTTCCAGTGATGATAATAGCCAAGATATTCAATGATGAAGTTTTGTATGACAAATCACGTCCCTCAGATTCCGGTTAATTTTTTTTATATTTTTTTTTCATGGCTACAAAAAAGACAGAGCTACATATATAGATATAGATATACACGAGACTAACCTGGCCTCTTGGGCTGTACGACGGTGAAGGCGGAATGTTCTCCGATAGGTACCCTGGGTACCCTGCAGTCGAGCGGGGCCACCTCCATCAGACTGCCGGAGCCACCCCCACCGCTTCGTCGCATGCGTTTCCCCCACCTCTCCCTCTCCTTACCAACCCCTCTCCTCTCCACTCCTATGCAAAAATCTGTCCCCTTCTCCCGTCAAATGAAAGAAAACAAATTAATATATCAAAAGAATATTTCTCAATTTGAATGCCTTTAAATTATGACGAGGACTTTATTTGATCATGAAAGCTAAAATATAAATAAAGAACATAGTAAAAACGTATAGATTAATTAAGATATTTTAAACTCATTCCAGAAAAAAAAAATAACGTAATTGAAAAAATAATGAAATAAACCTGTACCTCTACAACCAATTAATGGTCTTGGGATCAATACATATAGGAAATTGTACTGTTTCTAGGCCAACGGGCGTGCAATGAGGTGATTAGCTGAGATCACACTCAGCCGTCAGGTTTTTTCCAATTTTTGGATAGCCACTTTATAGAGACTATGTGTGCTCCAGGATGGTCTCCATATCTGTGGATCGTCCAACGGCTGAAACAACTGTATAAATTATTGAGCAGCCAAGATACAAATCCAGAAGCCTGGGAAACAGTAGACTAGTGCTCTCTCTATCAACATGACCACGCCGCTCCATACGCACATAAAATCCCTAATTTAACTGATAAGATATACATACAAGATGAAAAGCAAGGTTTGATAGGTAATTAGTGAAGAAGGGAAAACTTTTAGAGACTGCATGGACAGAGAGAAGTTTAGGACAGACTTCGAAACATTTAGGCTCTTGTGGATGAGAGAAAGTTATATGGAATGGGAGTAGGGCAGAAGGGAGAAGGAAGCAGCAGCTGAAAAGAATGAAGGCTTTTCGGACAGTTCGGAAAAAAAAAGTTCGCATATAAAGTATTAAAATAGTAATAATTTTCCTAAAAATAATGATAAAGTATTATTTTTATTACAAAATCTTTACCAGAAGTAGGTATGAAGGAGTTCATGTAACAAAAATATTTATATCGCTTTTCAAGTATTATGAAACAAATAAAATTCGAATTTAATCAATGAAACATTACTTTACGTGATAAAGAAGTGATATTTGAAGTATTAACTTCTAAAGTAATCAGTAAAATTACTAAAACAATTTTTCAAGATTGAGATTGAAATAAAAAACTTTTTAACAGTCCACGGCCCCAAATTTGACTTACGATGGATTTATGTTTATGCCTCAAACTAACTACAGGTCGTTTATTGAAAGATATAAGAAATGATAAATCTAGAAAGTCGATAAACATAATTTCCCAGAGTATATATACATTATTAAAAAAAAAAAAAAAATATATTTCTCAGGGTGATGGCACAATAGTACTTCGAAGAAATGTTTAAGAAACAAAAGATCTCCATTTTTTTTCTCGATAAGATGTGGAAATTGACCAAGTTATGTTATGTAAGGCTATAAAATAATCTAGATATATAAATAGATATTAAATAAATCAAAATTAAAAAGTAAATTTCATTCGATTATACACCATTTTTAACTAATTCGAACCTGGTTAGGGTTGTGTACTGAAATAAATAAATAAAAGTTTTTTCTTGAATAAATAAAAATGGTTTATTTGAATACACTAGTTTGGAAATTTCACAAGCCTCAAATAATCTAAAATGAAACATTTGTGAAGGATGCTTGCATGATTTTATTTCAGAGTGGACTAATATTCTCTCAAATAAAACAATTGTTACTTTCGTTTTGATTTTGTAAAGGAGTCAACTGGTTGTGGTTCATTTATATTAAGCAAACATTAATTTTCTATATTGAATATATATAAAATAAGTCGTAAAACACATCTCTTCCTGACAAGGGCATTACAGCCGTAAAGAAATTTAAGATGAGAGACAGCATTGAACCGAGGAAACAAAAATAAAACTTTCAAGGAATTTTTGTTAATATAATATAATTTATATTAATTGTAATAAATTTTTAATTTATCCTAGGACTATTCTCTTTAGAATGAATTTGCAAGGGTTAGAAATATACTCCTTAAAGATTTACTATAATCTCAAAATAAACATTTTATAATAATATAGCTAATGTAAAATAATTATTTTTTTCCAACTTATATAAAACTATTGTTTAAAATATTAACGTTGTAACATATAAGTATTTGTATAAACTACCCTCAAATTATTTAAAAAAATAAAAATATGTTTAATACTTATAATAAGTCTAATATCACATGGAAAAGTATAAAATACATGAAATATTAAAAAAAAATAACACGAAAACAATGAATATTTCTGTTAAATATTAAAAAAAAAAAAGTTATGAAAAAAACAGTCTAGCTAAGGTCCAGTTATCTATTTCACAAAAATGTCATTAAAAAAAAATTGGAAAAATAGGTCAGTACCTTACATAACCTGATTAATAATGAACCTAAATAGTTATTTTAGCAGAATCAACACATTTCAAAAGCTGTGTTGATATATTTTTAATCTGTATAAGTTTATTCATTTTAATAGCAAAATATGGTTTATATCCTTTTTAAAAACATTTATTTTAAACTATTTATTTTTTCAATTAACAAAATTAATGAATTATGTGCCTTCAACTGTTTTTTTTAATCCTGTATTTTTGTTGTAACATTAAAAATGACCTGATTAAACATAATTATTTAAAAACAATTACATTTTGAAGAGGGAAGTGATTTAATTAAAAAGCTTCGGCCCGGGAACCTAATGCCTACCACCCGTTAAGGTCTTCCAACGTCCTAGTAAATCTCAGCTGAGTCTCTCAAAGGAATTATTTCCTTTAATTAGCATCAAAGAGTGCTTTTATTTAAAGTTTCATTTTTTTTTTTCAATGATGGAGAAAGAGTACAGTTGTATTTTCTACCATTAAAATTTGTTTTAAAAACTGGATTAGTAATGATATGAATAATTAAGTATAAATATAAATTTCTCTAGAGCTTATTTTTTAGACAGGTGATTATATAATTGTGTGAATTCATTTGCATTGCTGAATAGAAAAATATTATAGAAGATATTATTCGTTTCATAATATACGGCTGAAATCCATTACGTTCGACAGTTTTCTTGACCGATCCTGCGTGTCTCAATGTTAATTATGCCTCAATACTGTTTGGGAATTTATCCGAATATATTAATATGAATAATTAAGCAAGGGCTTAGGGCCTGGATATGAATGGTTTGATATTCGGGAGGGAGATAAAGCTGTATTGAAATAGGGACGAGAGCCGTATGGTGGGGGTAATAAGGTGCAGTGATTGGAGGAGTGTGCCACGCCCACCCCCCTCCACCGCTCGCCGCTACCCCCAGGCCACCAGATGTGGCGCCCCAAACTCTTTATTGACTCCCTAGCAATACCTCTCTAGAATAGTAACGTCTCTCTTCACCGCTCTTATCCCTAGGATTTTGTAAAATTAAATCATGGAAGCTTCCGAGGATTGAGCCGTAGTTAAATCTATTCTCTTCGGCACGCACTAGATAATAAAAAACATAACAAAATTAATGTGGATCATTCATTAAATTTATCTGTAAGTCGTAATATAATAATTAGAATTTTTTTAGGACACCACATGCTCGTCTTACCGTCTAGAGGTGCAATAATATTTAAAGTGAGTTAGGAAATATTCGTCCTCAAAAAAAAAAAAAAAAAATCTGGTTCGGGCAACACACGACTTTCACTTACCTCCGTTTCAAAAATCGATTAAAGTATTTTCAAATACAGTTAGAGATAAAAAAAAGTCTGGCGCGGGCAACACACGACTTTCACTTACCTCCGTTTTTACAATCGATTAAACAATTTTCAAATACAGTAAGAGTTAAAAATGAGTGAAACCTTTAATAAATTAAATTTCTATAGAAACATGTGTTTTATTAAAAAATCTATTATATTATTATCTAAAACAATCACTTAGTTTTATCGGCTTTTTATCACTCTCTATTAACTTTTAAAAGCTTGTGTATGAGATAATATTGTTTCTAAAATCTTTAGCTTTCCAATGGTATAATCATACATGTATATTATTGTTCTTACATTCAAAAACGAAAAATTGCATTAAAAATTTTTTTTTCTGTTTTCTCCTTTAGTTGGGTATTGAATTCATTCAATTTATATATTACCTATTTTTCATCGGTGGTAACAAGATAATATATTTATTTTTATAAAATCTACAAAATTAAAGGTTCTTTACAGGAAAAAAAATGTAAAATATCGGCATTTAAGTCCTGTCAGACTATTTTAATCAGAATGAAAACTACATGATATTAAAGCCCGTTAAATTTTACATCGATATAGCGAGTTTAATCAAAATCGTCGAAACTGTTTTCGAGAAAATCGAAAAAAGGTGCAAAATGCATGGTATGAAGTGGCCATGCTATAAAGGTTTTGTAACGTCTCGGGCGTATATTTGTCTTAAATATGAAATTCCCTTACTGTATATAGTAATTGAAAGTAATTAGTGAAACTATTAAAGAATTAATTAAATTGAATTTCTATAGAAACACTAGCTATAACCCTCGGCTTTGCTCGCGAATATTTTGTTTTGTCATTATTACATTTGCATAAATGCCTTTATAAGAAGTAACTAAGCAATAAAACGTATATGATGGAACACTTTTCTAGTAATTTGGTAAAAAAGAAACTACCAATAAAACACACTTATTTTATGTTTTTCTTTTTGGTATGTTTTTTTTGTGGCTGCACCCTCAACTAACTTCCTTACCATACAGTAAAAACGGTCAACAACGACTCTATTATTATAAGACGTATACATTTTCAAGAAATATAAATTTTATATTTTTAACAATTACATTTATCAAAGTTGTTTTCGATTGATAATATCCCCATTCGTTGGATCAATGTATATCAATCACATTTATGTTCAAAACATGACTATATACGACATTTACGTTACAGCTAAAATATATTGAGTAATTTTGGGTATGCCTACTTCTACTGGATCGCTATTGTATATTTAACAGAATAAAATGGTAAATTATTAGACTAAAGTTAGAATTACGGTTGATGAGGAAAGGGATTTCGAAACAACTAAACCTATTACTGTAATTAATCTAATATAACTATCAATATCTTGCTTCTAATATCGAGACACATTGAAAACAATAGAACAAAAACTACACTTCATTATCTTTGTTATGATGTTTGGTGAATTCAATTTGATAAATAAAACAATTTAAATTAGAATTGCTACAAACTACGAAAGATGTTGATAGCGACTATGTTTAATGAGGTTATATAAAAGAAATACAGGTGAATAGCAATGAGCTATTCTATTTATGATAAATAAATCATTATTATTTCATGTCAGATATCAATTGTATTTACTCAATGTTACAATTACATACCAGTACCAAGTAGCCACGTCCAAATTATTAAGTAACATCGTTTTATCTTTTAAACATAACCGTTCTATATCATCATAACTCTTTTGCAACTCATAACTCATAGCAAGTCATTCAAATGAGTACTTATAATTTTTCTGGAATCGTATAATAATATGTATTTTATTATAACTGGAAACTATAATGTAAATGTATATTTTATAAATAAGAACGCATAGATACAATCAACACACACTTATATTTTAATTAATAATCACATATGTGAAGATATGGGAAGGTTACTTGGGAACCAGTGTTGCCGCAGTTGAACAAATTTTGTTTTACCTTTTAGAAAAATATATTTTTCAACTATTTAGAATAGTAATATAAACTATCCTATCATTTAAGTTGGACCGAAAAACAGATACTTACGAAGTTTGATCAAAGTCGGTTCAGTAATTTCAGAGTTTATCGCGAACAAACATTGTAAAACAAGATTATATATATAATAGATACGTTTTATTATAAAATCAATTATAATATCTAAAATAATCAGTTAGTTTTATCGGCTTTTCATCACTCATTATTAACTTTTACAAGCTTGTGTATTAGATAATATTTTTTACTAAAATCATTAGCTTTCCAACGGTATATTACTGTTCTTATGTTTAAAAAACAAAAAATTGCATTAAAAAAATGTTATTTCAGTTTATTCCTTTAGCTGGGTATCGAATTCATTTAATTTATACATTTACCTGTTTTTCATCAGTGGTAACAAGATAATATTGTTATTGTTATAGAATCTACAAAATTAAAGTTACTTCAGATAAAGAAAATTTAAAATATCGGCATTTAATCCCTGTCAGATTATTTTAATCAGAATAAAACCTACATGCTATTAAATCCCATTAAATTTTACCCTGATATAGCGAGTTTAATCAAAATCGTCGGAGCCGTTTTTGAAAAAATCATTAAAAAAATGTTTATGCAGTTTTCTTCTTTAGTTGAATATCAAAATCATTCAACTTATGTATTTATTTATTTTTTATCGATGATAAGATAGTATGGTTATTTTTATAGAATCTACAAAATTAAAAGTACTTTAGAGGACTAAAATTTAAAATATCCGTATTTAAGCCTTGTCAGACTATTTTAATCAGAATGAAACCCCTATCATATTAAAGCTCATTTTATTTTACATTGATATAGCGAGTTTAACCAAAATCGTTAAAGCAATCTTAAAAAGGTGACAGTGCACTTGTATTAAGTAGCTCTGGTGGTTAGCCGATTCTGATTAAAAAGTTGCTGTAACGTCGTAGGCATATACTTTCCTAAAATATTAAATTTCAGCATAATTGAATTTACTGTTTATCGTGCAAGACTAACTTACCGCACACACACACACACACACAAACACACCCACGCACACACAGATCTTATTGCGGGACTTGGTCATTTGGAATCAAAGGACCCTAAAACGTGTATTTCGGGTAAAAACAAGAAAATTCCCTTAATATATATTACATAATAGGTAATTGAAAGGAAATAAAAAGTTAGATGATCACGAAAAAACGAAACTCTCGGATCATAAAGGCTCTAGAAAAACATAGGTTTGTTACACCCAGTAAATACTACCCACTATATCCAATCATAATAATATGTTTAAATCTCAACTGTACCTATTAATAAATGCACCGTTACTTAACATAAATTTATTTTCACAGGCTTCGCAAACTACAGAACCAAATTATCATTTAACATTTATTACCATTTAAACTCAAGGAAAACTGCACATTATGTAATCTTAACGAAAGAGAGGACTTATTCCATATATTCATTCGATGTCATACACACTCACCGATTCTAATGCCTTAAATATGAACTGTATAAATTTGACTGATCTGTTTACCACCGAAGACATTAAAGAATTAAAACACATCTATTATTACGCCAGACAGTGTTGCCAAATTAAGCCATTTATAATCAATGAATAGAATTATTTGTTTGCTTTATTAGATAGTGTTTTGAACTATTATTTAAAATAATATGTCCATACCATTATTATATGATATTATTTACATATTGTTATTCATTTATTTGGTTTATAAATTATGTTGTGATTTGTTACTACTAAATTTATTTAGAGTTGATAATGTGGTGAACTAGATAACAAGATTACCAAGATAACCTTTTTTGTCCAAATATATTTTGTATTCTATATTAGAAATGTAGCTCTATTTGTATGAGGATTAACCCGGAAGCAAAGAAAGTTACATTCATTCACTCATAAAATAATTAGAAATTTTCTTAGGATACAAAGGTAAATTTTATATTATTTTTAAATTTTCATTTAGCTCAGAGCAACTCAGCGAGGTTGATTAACATTTTGAGTCGTAAATATAAAAGCAAAATTAAAATCAATACGGTTACTGATAACAAAAAAAGTATCATGATAGGCATGAGAAACACATTTTCCGGGTTTGATTCGATAAGGAGAATACATGTGTAGTGAGACATCTTAATCTTTCTTTATCATTTTTAGGGGGGAAAAATCTTTATAAAAAGATCTGGTGCGACTCACAACTTTCATTTACTTCTTTTTTTGAAATCAAGATTTAAATAAAGATAAACTTGATAAAAGAATTACCTTGTTTTGATGGTGACATTTATATTAGGTTAAATAACATAACAATTGATTAATTTTTATGACAATTGAAAATTGTTTGAATGAATAAATGTATTGTTGGGTTCTTTTTTAATTAAATTGATCCATTTTCGTTCAACATTTTTTTTTCCTTCTACCTACGTTTCGGTCTTTACCATTTTCAAGGGATCTATAAACATCATTTATTTTAAAATCAAAAGATAAACACATTAGTTTTTACATTGTTATAAGACATTTTACATACCTTTAATTGTCTTTCATATCGCCCATGTATAAAAAATAAATTTTGTCACATTTTAAAAAACTATTACTTGTTATCACCTACTGGATTAAAGGAATGTACCCCTTCACTTTTAACGACACTTGATATTAAAAAACAATATTTTTCTTTACCTTTATTTAGAACGTAATCATTTCAAAACTTTATCAAATAACAATTAAATTAATATTTTTTATATACATTGTTTAATTTCCTCCTCCTCTAACGATTGATATTATAATTATCAATAACAATTACTCAAGTTTATGCTGTTTCTTCCTTTTTTTTCTAATATCTATAGCTTCCCAAATTCATATTAAACATACATCTATATTTTACTTTGAAAAAAAAATATATATAGCAATAATCATAAAAATATTTCTGACTCACTTAATTATCAAATTATTTCAACTTTTATATTTACCATTTTTTTATCAATTCCAAAGTTTTATTTATCTAATTATTTCTGTTTAAAAAATTAAGCCCGTTTAATTGTACATCAATATAGTGAGTTTAAACAAAATTGATGAAGCCGTAAAAAGGTGCAAAATACAATGAATAAAGTGGATCGTTGGTTTTTGTGAAAAATTGCTGTATATAACTTTGCAGGTATATAATTTTCTTAAAGATGGAATTTCAGTTTCGGAAGGCAGTTTATTTTTAAAGCAAGCTTTATTCAATTTTTTTTCTGATAAATTTTTCGATTCCACCTAAGAGGCTGAAATGCATGTATGCTTCTTTTTTTCAACAACAATTTTTATTGAGTAAAATTACAATCTGTCCCAATTTGGACATTAATAGTAGTGCTGAAAGATATCATACATACTACATTAATACAATATTTACACAGCATAAAATTACAATAAAATATATACACAATAATGAATTAATACAATAAAGTCAAGAATTCGCTTATACCTATATACACATTCACACACTCATACATACATCACATTGAGTGGAGAATCTAGCCAGTGCTAGAACTCCAATATATTTACAAAAGGTCGCGAGGCCACTGCCGTTTCAACCTTCTAGGTGGGTTTTATGGATGTGTGGAGCTGGATAGGGATTGATGAATGAGATTCTGGTGGAATTTGGAAAATTTGGATGGAATTAGGTCTGAAATAAATGGAACATTAAGGTCGTGGTGCAAGGTATAGTTGGAGACATAATAAGGAGCATTTACTATTGTACGGAGGACTTTGGATTGAAAGTTGGTTGGGTTGCGGTCATAAATTAAAACACACAATTAAAAATAAGCGTTATTTTAATTATGTGCCGACGTTTCGGCCTACAATGTGGGCCTTCATCAGGGCTAAAAGAAACAAGATAACATCTTTTAGCCCTGATGAAGGCCCACATTGTAGGCCGAAACGTCGGCACATAATTAAAATAACGCTTATTTTTAATTGTGTGTTTTAATTTATGACCGCAACCCCAACCATCTTCCTCATCTAATTTCTCTACGGTCAACAAAACTCCATCATTTTGGATTGAAAGGATTGAATGCGTTTGATGTTAGTACGTTTAGCTGTCCCCTACAGTTCAAGTCCGTAGGTCCAGATGGGCATCAGTATTGTCTTGTAGATTAATAATTTGTTGTCAACTGTAAGTTCAGATTTTCTGTTGAGTAGTCGGTATAACTGTCCAAATCGTCGGTTGAGTTCTTGTCTTTTAAGTCTTGTATGTGGGTTCCAAGTCAATCTTTTGTCTAACAGTAAGCCAAGATACCGGACTGTATCTGAGAGAGGAATTGGTAATGAGTTGAAATAAACTGGCGGACAGGATTTTCGTCCAAGAGTAAAGGTTATGTGTTTACTGTATGCTTCTAGTGTTTACTTTCTAACTACCTTGACTATATCCTTTCTTGAATAACAATGAGTATAATGATAAACCCTTCTTTGTTTTCCCTTTTTTCATACAAATCTACTATTTGAAAATGATACGTGCAAATACAGTAGATACCAATAACTATATATTTTGCTGGCATAGTTCCCTTCCCTCAAGTCTTTTCCATTTAACACCTCTATACAGATATTAATAATTATCCCACTTCCAAAAATACAGGTGCAGAATAGGTCATGTAAGTCATACATACATCTCTTATCGTACTTATTATTTTATATCTATGACATCACCTGTAGAAACTTTCTTTGCTGAACGCTGAACTTCAAAAACTTGATTGAATTTTGCATGTACAAATCATGAGGAATTTTTACTAGTTATTTAGTGCCACAAGTTTTAAAATTGTTAATGAATATCTTTTTAGCTGATATAATTACTTAATTTCCATTTCTTCCGATGATACAGATATGGTTTTTAGCACTGAATAGTCTTGGCGTAAGATTCGATGTGCTAGTAAATTTATAAAAATACTCACGTGTCACTATGTCATTGGCACTTGTTGAAGAAATTGTTGCATATTTAACCAATAAAAAGTTTAATAAAACGTTAATTCGTTTCTACATTATTTATAAGCCAGTGATCAGTATTATCGAATACAAATGTAGTATATCAAATGTTGTTGATTTGAATGATTTAAATTAAAGGTTTTTTGTTGAAACAATCTGATATTAACAGAAAAGCTTATTCGAGGCCATTAAAAAGCATATTATTTTATATAACTCGCTGATAACTTACCCTGCCTTCTCTTTATCTCTTTTCGTCATATACAACATGTTTGCTCAGATCTTCTCTACAATCTTCAATTGTAGCGATTCTGTGAATTCATATATAACTTCGTAACCGAAATAAATTTCTAAAAATTGTAATTTTAATTAAAACTTTACTTTATTCTGTAATCTTTGATGATTTTTAATTTTTATTTATCATCTTTCGGCTGCGTTATTAGAAAATATATGTTCTTAGTTTGTGCTTCCGTGTTATTATAACATATTAATAATATTTTCTATTTTATCTACCCGCTTTTAGGCCACATATAAGAATCAAAGAGATTTATTTAATTCTTTATTTTTCATGGATTTTTCGGAGAATACGTGACCCCCTCTAACATATTCATGTAATGCGTAATATTATATGTAATTGTAAATGTAATGCTACAATAAACACAGGCTAGTCCAATTTACACCTTTATTGCTGAAATTATCCATATAGACCGTAAACTAATAGTTCTAAATTCCTGTACATTTGTTCACTTTCATCACCCCGTCATTTTAACAGAGCCTAAAATCTTCAGCGCTAAAAGCAAGAATCAAACTCTAAAAGCAACAAAAACAGAGTTATAGTCCGTTTAAAATTATCACTGAAATCAATAGTTTAAAACCGAGACCAGCCATTTTTTATGCCCTATATAATGCATTTTTTAAAAACAACTCTACCAATGCCGCAAAGGTATAATTAATGCGACAGGTGAACTTTTGGATTCAGCTAAACTAATTAAAAATTACAGGTGAAAGCTATTTTACCTCCTTGGACGGCATTAGTAATTCCTCCAGTGGTCATTTATGACATCTGAAAATTTTAATAAGTTTAGAAAGAAGTTACTTTTGAGGGACAGTTGGCCGTGAGTGATCTGATTGGTCCTACCTCCTCACGGCCATTTATCATTCATTGGTCGCCTCTAGACAACTCCGCCTCAGCCCCCTTTAAATATTTACGCCACATCTAGCCAAGGTGGAATTTCCAATCTTCTTTACTAGTTACCAAGGCTCGACTCCGTATTTTCGGATAAATTATACAATGGAGGAGTTTGGGCAAGTAAACCGATTGAGATATTTATTAGAGAGGCGAGCATTGTCCCGAGTCAACAGCAGGGACGGTACTCTGTATAGGTAATGGTATGCTTCCGGAATTGGTAATAACAATGCTAAAACTTTTAAAGGATCCTTACACCGTATTTTTCTTCAGGTACTACTTATCTCAAGAGTCGTACTTGAATACTCTTACAAGCGTTTAATTTTAGCTTTTTTTTTTGGATGTTGGCGTCGAAAGCACATGCCTTACATTACAAAAAAATCTAGTGCGGACAACACACGACTTTCGCTTACCTCCATTTTTAAAATCAATGAAAGAATTTTCAAATACAGTTCAAGACAAAAATACGTGAAACTATTAAAGAATTAATTAAATTGAATTTATATAGAAACATGTGTTTTATTAAAAAATCTATTATATTATTATCGAAAATAACCAGTTAGTTTTATCTTCTTTTCATCACTCTCTATTAACTTTTAAAAGCTTGAGTATAAGATAGTAATTTTTCTAAAATCTTTAGCTTTCTAACGGTATATTACTGAATAAGAATAAGAATATATAAGAATATTCAAAAACAAAAAATTGCTTTCTGTTTTCTCCTTTAGTTAGGTATCGAATTCATTCAATTTATATTTTACCTGTTTTTCATCGGTGGTAACAAGATAATATATTTATTTTTATAAAATCTACAAAATTAAAGGTACTTTACAGGAAAAAAAAAATGTAAAATATCGGCATTTAAGCCCTGACAGACCATTTTAATCCGAATGAAACCTAAATGATATTAAAACCCATTAAATTTTACATCGGAACCGGAAAAGGTGCAAAAAGCCAAAAGTGGCTCTTCTGGTAAGCTCATTTTGATGAAAAAGATTTTGTAACGTCTCGGGCGTATATTTGTCCTAAATATGAAATTTCAGTTTCATAGGACTTACCGTTTCCGTCCGGGAGTTACCACACACACACACACACACAGACCTTTTTGCGGGACTTGTTTATTTGGACTCAGGGGACCCTAAAATGTGTATTTCCGAAGAAAACCGTAATTCGAAATTTTTCACGATCGCAATACTTTCCCTTACTAAATATAGTAAGGGAAAGTAATATAAACCGAATTCATAATTAATCTCTCTCTATATATATAAACGATAATTTGGTTTCCGCTAAATCCTACTCAACCACTGGACTGATTTTGATACAGTTTTCACCACCATTTATGCATTGTTTTCTAAAGGTTTATAAGGGAATTCATTGCAATTTATGTTTTAATTAAACGGAAAAATAATTCTCAGTGACATGTAAAAAAAAAAAAAATATATCGTAATATAAGATAGTGATGTAGGCGTATAATATACCGTTGGAAAGCGCAAGATTTTAGAAAGGCTAATATGCAATAAGTCTGGCAATTTATAGAAAGATGCTATATGCTTATACAATTATGAAAAAATGTTATTTTTAATGTTGTGGATTGGGGAGGTTATGGTGATTCATGTTTATACCCCCATAGATTTTAGAAAAAAATATTATGTAAATGCAACGCGAATCGTACGTAACTTGCTAAAATAAAGGAAAGGTTCTTATAAACGAATAATCTTAATAATTATTTCTACTTTTAGATCATTTCACAAAAAATAGTAGTTCCACTGTAAAATAAATGGGAATCACATGGAATACTAAATTAAGTTTCAATAATTAAAATGTATTTAGAAAAAAATTCTTATGGAATTAAAAACCGTAATAAACCGAATAGATTTGGAACCGTTATACATAATGAGCCAATAAACTAACATATGTTTGATTTTTTGACCATATAATTTTTCTAATTTATGCCGATAATTAAATATAAGAATTAATAGACGTTATATTATAAACATAATATTTTCTTACTAAGTGCACTTTTCGTTACGATAAACTAAAACTTCCAAAGTAATAAACGTTTGATTGGTCAAACTGAAGTTTTTTTAACATAAATAAAATCCCATTTAAATTGCACCCGTGTGAAGCAAGGGCAACTCGCTAGTATTTTATATCTTAAATAAGCACACAGCGTGGTAATTTTTATTCAGCAACCTACGTAATATTTTAAGGGTCAGTCAGGAATCCTCCTCAATATAGGGTTATTTTACTCTTAACCTTTAATGTTTTGGCAGACATTACTAATTAAAGAAAAAAAAAAAAAAAAAAAAAAAAAAAAAATAATATATAATCTATTTATTAATATAATATATTATATATATAATAAATATTATAACAATATACACAAACGCATATAAGAGTAAAGGCACAATTGCTAACACTACCCTAATGACTAACACATTCTCATTCTACCTTCATAGATAATAGTTTCAGGCAACCTATTAATTAGAAATTGGTACCAAATCAAAACCATAGTAATTTACGACCGATTCCTACCATTATCAAGTCAGCATTTTTTTTTTTTTTTTTTTATATTACTATTATTATCTTTTTAAAATATTTTTTACATAATAATCATTTTTTTCTCTCTTAATTACTAATTACCTAATAGTTCTTTCTTATAAAGGTTGAATATACATATAGTGTCTAGGCGTTGATGACCTTAGGGTTTTACGCCTTAAAACCAAAACAAACAAGTCAGCATTGAGGATAATGTGTGCAGGAATGAAGTTTTAGCATCAGTCACTGTTCTGCTGTTGGATCGTTAAGGTTTTTGCCAAGGATGAGTCTCAATTTCATCTATTGTAACCATTTATTCTTTGTTTTTAC